>CM059973.1:1883174-2216772 GCA_030490835.1 Annona cherimola | reverse complement strand
GTTCCAAATCATGATATAATAGTTGTAAATACTATTAGGATGTATTAGTTATAAATTAAGATGCCCAATTTTAGGTAAAAAGGAGAAAAATTGAAATTTTTCATGACCCGTGGAAATTGGGCAGCCCAAAAAATGTGGGTTAAACATGGGGCTTTTGGAATATTTGATTTAAATATTATTTATGGATAAATTTTAAGATATTTGAATTGTTAAAAATATAAAAGAAAAATTTATAAAGATGTTATGCTAGGTTGTAGATAGGGTACGGGTGTCAGAAATTTATGTAAAATTAGTTAATAGCAAATTCACACCGTATAAGAATGATTGATAGAGTTTAATATTCCTAACATATGCATCTTAAGTAGGCACTTAATGGATAAAAAAATTATTAGCTTTCAAATCAATGCATTCGTAGCTATTAAAATTAGAATGCAATACATGGTGATTTAAGTGAATGCTTAGCCAAAATTGCTAATTTTAATAGGAAAAGAAAAAGAGAAAGTGCAAGACACAACCTGAGACTTTAAGGTAAGCAAGCTTTTCAAATTCAATGATTTATTATGATAAAATTTATATTTTGTTACTTACTTTGAGAAAGGTTGTTGCAACAAATGTTCATGTTATGTTGTTATATGTTTCCTTAGAAATATGCGCAAATCAAGTCAATTTTCAGGTATGCTAATTAAATTTTATACAAACATTAAGAAAATCTTTGGGAATGGCCATTACCTTATTTCTTTTATTTATATATATATATATTCATGTTGTTAAGGTAATGCTTTCGAACTTTACTTTTTGGAAACGAACCTTTTCTTTACGATTAGCCGAATAAGCTCCTTTTGTGATATAAATGCACTTGATCATTAGTGTGTATGTAATTTATGCATGAAAATGAATATAAGGTTTCGCCAAGGTTGTAATTGACCAGGTAGTCCATCCTTGACGTTGCCTAGTCGGTGCGTCCGACGTAAGAGAGTAGGTGATCACTTGATAAGTGTTACCTGCCATAGAGAAAACTATGTCATTGAATGATACATGTTGTGGTTGCATTTCATCCTCACACATATACGATGATCTATGAAAGTTTTTGATGCGCACCAAGTGCTTGTCGTTAAGAGCACTGTGATCACCAGTTTAATTAAAATTAACCGAAACACATTAAAGCTACCACTATGCGGGTGATAGTGTAGAATAACGGTGAGTCGGGTCGAATCCACAGAGAGACGATGTAGTTTTGAATTGTTTTTAAGAGAAAGAAAAGAAGGTATAAAGAAGAGAGAGAAAGAGAGAAGAGAGAAAGAGGAGAGAGAGAGAGAGACGTTAGAGAGAGAGAGAAGAAGAAATTAGATAGATAAGAGAGAAGAGAGAGAAAGAGACAAGAGAGAAAGAGAAGAGAGAGAAAGACGTTAGAGAGAGAGAAGAAGAAATTAAATAGATAAGAGAGAAGAGAGAGAAAGAGAGAAGAGAGAAAGAGGAGAGAGAGAAAGAGAAGAGAGAGAAAGAAAAGGAAAGAAATTAAGAGAGAGGAGAGAGAGACGTTAGAGAGAAAGAAGAAGAAGAACTTAGATAGCTGAGAGAGAAGAGAGAGAAAGAAATTGGAGAAAAATTAGAAGAATAGGAGAGAGGAGAGAGAGAGAAGAAAAGAGGAAATAGAAGAAATTAGAGAGAGAAAGGGAAAGAAATTAGAAGGAGAGAGAAAGAAGAGGGAAAAGATTAAAGAAAAGGAGACAAGCAGCTAAAAGAAATTAACTAACAACTTAATTAAAACTATTCTAAGAAAGCAATTAAAGCTATGAAATTTAACTATTAAAACAGGAAAGAGAATTATATTAAATTTAATCTAACAATTACAAAGCAGAAAATAAAACAGTAAATCTAATCTAAGAATTACAAATTAAAATTTAACAACTATGAAACGCTACTAACTATAATGCAGAAAAATAAAATTCACATCACCCATAAAAAGCGAATCTCCACGTAATGGAATTTTTATTGCTTGGCCCCACCTCCTTGCTAGGGGTCCCACAAAATGGGTCCCACCCACTTGCTACGGTGTCCCACAAAATGGGTCCCACCCAAGGGGTTGTGTGTGGGGTATGGGGTCGTTTTCCTTGGGATGAGTGGAGGGAATTTATAGTTGAGGGAGGGGCCCTCCCTCCCTTGTGGCTTTCGACGTGGGATTCATTTCGCTGCCTGCCTTGGCTGCTTTCTCTTGTTGCGTCAACTTGCTGACTGATTTCTCTCAATGCTCAGCTCTTCTGCGTTGTAGTTTCTAGTTGTCGAATGTCCACCTTGGAGTTCGTCGTCGACAGGGCGGAGATGCTGCGTCCAGTCAGTCTTCACCCTTCCTCCTTGTGTCGCCCAATCATCTGCATTCCAAATCGAGCCGTAGATCCCCGTCCCTTTATTTCGGGCGTATGGCACACCCACGTCTTCCTTGTTAGAGAAGGTGCGGATTGGAATTCCATTGATAAGAAACATGATGCGGTGGCGATTCCAGAGCAGCTAATAGGCATGAAAATCCGCGGTGGGATCGAACCAGAGCGTGTGCCATTGCTCCCGATTTCCTGAGCCGTTCACGTAGACGTTGGTCTGAACGAGGTATGGCTTCTCCGAAGACATGTAGAATGCTGTAACGGTGCCTGCTGAGTCGCCTTGCTTGGTTTCGGGATGCAGAGGAGGCAACTAATTTCGTTTTTGGTGCTGCTAATTGCTGAAGTCAAAGGAGATGGGTGTTGTTGCCGTCGAATTGATGGTGGCAAAGTTGCCGATTTTTTTGCTGAATTTTCTGAGGCTGAGTTTTAGGCAGTCCATCATGGAATCAACGGCTGAATCCTGGCTGCCCTGGCCGGATATGAAAGGGGCCGGAACAGGGCAGCGTCTCCTAGCTGCTTGGAAATTTCGGATGGTCGATTGCAGCTCGGAGGTGATGGAAAGTGGCTGGTTTCCGGTGGTTTGAAGGAAAGGGATTGTCGGTTGTTTGCTTGGGGTTTCTAATTTGGAGAAGATGATGGACAGGTTGCGTCATAGGTTTGTGCGATTCGGTGGAGAGGTAGATTGCTGCCGGAATTGCCTGGACGGCCGTGACTGCCATGGCTGCCGATTTGATGGAGAAGGGGCTCGCCGGTTTGGGGAAGATGGAGCACCAGAATATGGTGCTCCGGTGGTGCTCTGCTGCCGTGCACATGCGGAAAATAAAATCGTGAATTTAAATATTTGATTTCTGTTAAAATGATTTTAATAAACCCACATAGACTTTTTAATTTACTTTTGATCCCTTTTTGAGTTTATTTTATTTTATCTTAAGATTTTATAACAGTTTACCCATATTTCAAAGTGAGCCTATTTAATCCCTTTTAGCATTTCTAATTATTTTTATACTTTTATATTTTCCAAAATATTGCAAAATGACCCGTTTTATAGTAAAATTAAAGATTCTATCAAAAATATGATTTTTATGAAATTCCACTTAAAACATGCATTTAAGTAACGTTTTAATACTTAACGGTGTGAATTTAATATAAAATTAAATAAAAAAATTTCGACTTATCAGTTTTCATGTTTTTCCCTGTTAACAAAGCTTGCTTACTAGGTTCTTTCAACTCACCGATTTTATTAAACAGTTGCAAAGTATTCTGATTTTAGGAGCAATGAAGACTTCACTGGGTAGAAGGGTAGGAAGGTGAAGAGTCATATGAGGCTCTTGTGTATGTTAAGTATGATTTATAATAAAAGAAACTTTAGAAGTGCTAGATTTTCTTTCGATTTTGAGATGTGTGCAAAATATATATATAATTTGTGTGCATGACATGAAAGATATTTACAGCATTAATTCGGGTATATTGTATGAATTGTATGGATGTATAGATGATGTAAGATGAAGAATATTGGAGTGTGGGTGTTTGGTGTGACTATAATGAATTTGTGAAGAAAAGGAGGTGTTTGTGGTTATAACGAAGTGTTACAGGTTATTTTTTGATGTAAAGAATTATATTGTGAATGTTTGTATTTAGGAAACGTCCTAGTTACAAACGGGATGCTGCCGAAATTTTTATAGATATGTATAAGAAAAAAAATTAGATCACTTTATTTTTTCTTAGTGTATAGATGTAAGTTAAATTATAGACTTCACCACTTTTCAAAAGATTCCTGACATGAAATTCTATGACAAACTTTTGTATAAATATGTCGAAGGTTGGGGCGTTACACGAATCCTGATCCTGACCATTAAAATATCCCAACCTTATTCCATTCATTAACCCATTTTAAAAACCTCTACCCTAACACATTTATAACTTATTTAATAAATGAGTTGATGGATTATTAATAAGTTGTATGGCAAACAACATTAAGACCTAGACTCTGGCAGATGATGATCTCGTAGGGAGAGACGAGAGTGTGTCGTCAGTGCAAGAGAAATCAAAATAGGACTATAACGAAGAAAATAGAATTAGAGTAACAGTGAAAAAATAAAATTTAGGTGGTGATAGGAAGACTTAGCGGGAAAAATAACCAAGGAATTTACATATATATATAACTTTAATGAGTTAAATGAGTTAAATGTGTTGAATGAGTTAAACGGGTTGATAGGTAATAAAATCTTAACCACAATCTGTCTATTTAATTAAATTATTGAACGAGTTGGTAGATCATAACTTATTAAAAAATTTCAACCCAAATCCATTTATAAATGGGTTGGATGAGCAGGTTAATGAGTTGACCATGAACATTAACACCCCTACTAGGACTTGATGAATCTAGATTTGAAATTATTTATTTTGATATGGATATAGAAAGACACAATGCATTTATATTTTATGGATTTGAGCAATTGAATATAGCTTGGCTTAGATTTGATTAAATATTTTACTTTATTGCACTTGCGTGTTCTCCCCATTATTAATGATTCTATAGTGCAAGCCGCTGACTTGTTCGGCCGGGCTTTGCATTAATACTCTTATAATTTCTTTCTATAGTGGTTTTTCTCTCTCTCTCTCTCTCTCTCCCGCTATCTAATTTCTGTGTAAATTTCTCTCTCCATTTTTTTTCCAATTTTCTACTCTGACTTTTTCTGTCCTCCGTTGTGCAGAACCATCCTAATTATAAGTGAAGAAATCACTTCGTAATGCCTCTTACGTATTGCGTATGATGAATTTCTGCGTGCTTAGCTGCGCATCCTCTTTGCTCCCGTTGCTTGTACTTTTTTCGTTGAATGGCTAAGATTATTTTTAAGAGATGGTGCATTATCTTGACGGCTGGATGATTTTAATTGCTGAAATTTTAATGTTGCAAGAAGTATTGGATCCCTGCTTTTCTGGATAGTGGCTGCTTCCTTTATGCAAATTAAATTTCGCCATGATTGGACGACTAGGAGGGGATACAGAATTCTGGTTTTGGACGCCAATTGCGTGAAGTGGATAGTTAGATATTTGGATGGAGAAGATTAGTCTGCTGGACGGCTAGATTTAATTGATCTTGCTTCATATTGGACGGTCTAGATCGATGCAATATATATATGGATAGTTTGATTTATATAGCTTGGGCGGAGGAATGCTTGGAGATATATGGACGGCTGGTAATTTTTGGCGTGGAAATGGGTGGACGGCTGATAATTTTCAGATGCTTTGGAAGATTTATGTCGTGCTGATTGTTCTGGTGGGACCCACTGGATTTTCTCAACGGTTAAGATTTAAATGCTGGTCACGTGATTTAGCTGCTGGATGCATGGTAATTTGCTGACGTGGACAAGATCTTTGCTGCTTGGACGACTAGCATTTCTGTTTTAGTGGACAGCATCATGATTTTGAATATATGGACGACTAAGCTCACTGCAATTAAAAAATGATGGACACCTTGATTAAATCTTGGATGGCTGGAATTAAAAACGGACGGCCTGGATTTTAAATTTGCATGGACAGCTGGATAAACCGGCGGCTGAGATCATTTTCTGGCCTTGTTAATTTTTCGTGGGTCCCACTGCTTGAATATGTAAATCTGCGAAGAAAATAGTAAATTATAAACTCATCAAATTTATTAATAGGTTACCAATATAAAAATTATTTCAAACCCATTTGACTTTATGGCGACAAATAAAATATAATTTCGAGCCAAAAAATTACAAAATTTATTTAACTTAAAATTAATATTTAAGGCACAATTGTTGAAAATACATATTTCAAAACAATTTTCGCGTTAAGCTCGAGTAAATACTCACTAAATTAGTATAAAATATCCATAAGATATATTATTATTTACCAATTATCAATCTCCATATGCTCTTCATACATATTTAACATTAGTACAACCAAAGACCATCAAACAATGTAGAATATCCCTAGCTTCATTGCTCTAACTCAATCTGAGCTATCTTCGAACAACATCAACCACATGATCATGTCATATCTACTCACAACTTGTTACTTCAAACCAGATCAAAATTGATTCCTCTTGATTAGCGTTGATCTTCGTGATCCAACTTAACCAGGCCTAATGATGTAGTATCCTTGTTAATTAGATCATTCACAGGAAGCACAACACTATCTCAACTAGGTTTACATATCAGAATCTCTCCAATCATCATCATAGATCTTTTGATTTGCAACATTATTAAATCCACGTTACCAAATCAAAATCTGTCTAAACAAATCCAGGCATTGTGTTTAGGGCACTGCAAATGTAGAAAACCATACCTGGAACACTTCAATCAGATGCCGGGATCACTCAATATGCACCCCATGTGCATGACAGATGCACTAAGCCTAAATACGTCTCCTTCTTCTTACAAAATAGGAAAGAAATTTCAAATGTTGCCCTAGTCATCGTATCCTTCACAGCAGCCTCCTCCATGCAACCACCTTCAGGCCATATGCCATCACCACCTGCGGCCTCCGTCGTCGTCTATGCTGCTCGCCAGCAACCGTCAATCATCCATTTGGTGTTTTCCACGCTACCGCTGCCTCTTCTTCATATTCTCCAATTGGAGAAAACCCATCTCTTGCATTGCCATGGTCGTCTCTTCCATCGTTGGTGAAAACCCGAGCATCGCCACCCGCATTCGTGCCACTGCCGAGGTTCATGTTGTTGCCACCTTCGTGTTGGAGTCCAGTAGAAACCCTGTTGCCGTTCTTCTCTAGCTGCTGCCATGGCCGCCACCTTGGCCTGGAAAAAACCCATATTGCACACGCCCTCCATCTAAGAGAATCATCCTCACCAATGGAAAAATCAACAAATCATTGTTGCCCACACGGTCTAACACTGCTAGGCCACTATGTCCGCCTCCACCATACGTAGCCATTGCATTACTTCTTCTCGCCACCTCACATCACTTTTGGATGATAATCCAGCAATTACAGAATCTGCCATTGAGAAACCCACTAGACGCCTCTTCCTCAATTCCATAGCGCCGCCACGGTCCCGTGACCTCAGTGAAGCTACATAGATTTGACACATATGTTAAATAAACCTATATTAATAGCTTTATGAAAAAAATTTCAAAAAAAATAAAAAAAATAGGTGTAGTACACCCGGGTGCATAGGATTGCACTCCTCATCTCAATGACCCTTCACAATAGTCATTCAAGTGCAGAAGCCAATTTCGAAATCATTATCCAGAATATGACTTCAGTGATGCTCAGTTTACGTCATATGTCATGTTGATGTCTAACCATTTTCGTATGCTTTGCTTCTTTCTTTCCTTTTTTTTTTTTTTTTTTTTCTGACATCTCATATGCTTTGTTTCATTGTCCATTGATGAAAGCCATTGAATCCATTTGTAAGCCCACGGCTTACCTCATCACCACCCCTTCTTGCTACTTTATCATAGTCAAAGAATGTAGCCCCCTTTACATGAAAAAAAATTGTAGGCCCCATTCAATTCGTGAGATCTTAATCCTCCACTATTATATTACCTAGTTCATAAAAAAAAAATCCATGGGTGTTCAACTACTACATCTCATTATGATGCATGATTGATGATCACTTAGAGCCATTCATCACTTCATACAACTTCATACTCTTAACTGGTACAGTGAAACCTTTGGTCGCGCCCCCTACTCTTCTTTACCATTACATCTCATTGAGTATTGAGTTTACGGGTTGTGATAATGTTTGGCTATCTAGTGAACCCGGTACATGTTCATGAGTACATCTAGGTTGTTTACTCAAACTAGTTATACTCTCTTCCATAAAAATCAAAAATAAAATAAAAACTAATTATACTCTTTCCCCATATGGACTAACTTCAAATCTTGCCTCAAATAACATTCTAACTCTTCTGAGCTTTTGGTAATGTCATTTTTCCCATCATTAGCCATGCCATTTCAATTCATCACAGCAGTAAAAAAAATTCAAAGTATTTGGTGGTAGGTTTTGTCTCACCAAAATTTGTGTGGGAGCGTCCACTATATAGTTGGGATATTGGGAAATATTGTGAGGAAAATTAAAATACTGAGAAGATATTTGTAGAATGGTGTTTAGATATTGTAAAAATATCTCTGGAACTTATTGTAAGATGTTATAATATATGAATACTCATAAAAAAACTCTTCGGAGCTTTCGTTTAAGAAATACTTTCAATACTCTTAATATTTTTTTATTAGGAGAAAATAAAGTATACAAGATGTATTCATTTGTTTTTTCTTAGTCATAAATCCACTTGGACTCTTTGTTTATTACACACAATCTAAACACTATTATTTGAATGGTAGCAACTTCTATTAATATTATTATCTATGACTTTTATTTTTCTTTTTGCATCCTTGCATTTTCATGGCATAGCAATAATTGCTAATTTTTCATGCCTGATTATTGATTCACTAACTCACTAACACACATTATGCTGACTTGTTAATCCACTATCCAGCATATGTAAATGTACTAAATTACGGACTCACATTCCATATTTAATTTTTATTCTTGAACATACATGAATCATGTTTATTTCTATCACGGTTATCATTTAATTTCTGCCATTGCATTTGCATTCATTGAGAGTTTATCTTTGTAATTTGCATTCTTTTACCTTTTATTTTATCTTCCTATAGCAGATATAAACCCACTGAAAGTATTCCTTTTAGTCTCATGAATTCGCCTTAAATAGAATTAAGCACGAATATCATATTGAATATATATGACACAAATATAATTTCTGGAACGAATTTCATTGTATCATTTTAGTAGGCCTCATATCTAAGAGTGTTCGTAGATTTAGTCAATCTATAAACCCACTTGTTTAACCTATTTATAAATGGATTAGAGTTGAGTTTTTAAAATAAATAGATTATGATCGATCTATCAATTCATCTGCTGATTTAATTAAATAAATAGTAATAGATTGAATGTTTATAACCGTAAACTTACTTAATTATTTGTTAAACCCATAGAACTTGTTAAAGCCAACAAATGTGTGACAGTGTATGATATTACAAAATAATTGCTTTAGTGTTTTTATAATGGGAAGTCTTGCTTAGTATATCATATAATATTATAAGCATGTTTTTGACTTCTACGTGTGTATACTTATGTTGAATTGAGTTGTTAGATGAAAACATATAAATATTTTCTGCATCTTGAAATGGCATGTTTACAATACATACAAATAATTTGTTAACTTCATCAAAAAAATAATAATTTGTTAACTTATTTATTAAATGAGTTGTAAATGAATTAAGGTTAAGTTTTTTGAATAGGTTAATAATTGAATTAAGATTAAAAAGTTTTAGATGAATTAGGGTTATGGTTAGACCGTCTAACCTAATCCGTTAACACCTCTACTTACATCAAGCACTTCCTCTTCCACATTTGGACTTTACGAGACAGGCTCTATAAGAACAAAATCACTTCTAACATGTTTACGACACTGCACATTCATTTCATTAACAAAGTGAATAAGGGATATTACATTTCAAGGAACGAACAGAAATGTTCGCAATATATATTACACAAAAAGAATAAATGAAATCAGACATCTAAATGGGAATAAACATCCTAATTAAAATCGAAGCAAACAATAAATGAAATAAAAATATGCACACTTAACAAGGATGATTGATCACAGCTAGCCATAGAAGCTTCAATGAATTTTGATCTGATCTGATGACTAGTTGACACGATAGCAAACGTGTAACGCCCCAGGCCTAACAGTAAGGTATTGTCCGCTTTGGGCCTCGGCCAGCACGGTTTTGCCCCTCTGAGTTCACGAGCATCCCGTTCTTCCCCAAAAGGCGCCTCACTGAGGTACTTGGCAGCCTCCACTTATAGCCCAGGCTCTCCCCCTCGTCCTAACCGATGTGGGATATCACATTCATCCCCCCTTGGGGCTCCAGCGTCCCCGCTGGACACATCGGCCGGAGGTCGGGAGTCGGCTCTGATACCATTTGTAACGCCCCAGGCCTAACAGTAAGGTATTGTCCGCTTTGGGCCTCGGCCAGCACGGTTTTGCCCCTCTGAGTTCACGAGCATCCCGTCCTTCCCCAAAAGGCGCCTCACTGAGGTACTTGGCAGCCTCCACTTATAGCCCAGGCTCTCCCCCTCGTCCTAACCGATGTGGGATATCACAAAACGTTCCTGATCTGTCCATTTGAGCCAGTGAGAGGACTGATATCCCCCATCCTTATCATGGCAGCTGCAAAATCCGAGTTGAAAGTAGCTCGGTTGTTGCTGTACTCCCTAACAATACTATCCGTCGATCCTCCACTGAAAAGAACCTGGTCCGACTCCAGCAGACCCTTTCTTTGAATCAGGTTTTTGAAGTAGTTGTTGTCAAATGAATTGGGTGTCACCAGATCAAGAGGGGCCAATCTATCATCCCCACCAACAGCGGGACAACCACGTCTCCTTGTGCTTGCAAAACCCGCATCGATGTTAGATCCATTATTATAGACTCTGGTGCGAAATGTCGAACATCTGGCTTGGCCTATTGTGTGGGCACCTGCACGATCGCAGCCAAATGATCGATCCATATATGTTGCATGTTAATATATACAAATTAGAAGGGAGAAAAATGCTATACATGTATATGTGCTGGACGTTGAATAATATAGATTATATACCTGAGAGTGCAACCATATCTCTTTCACTGAGGCCTTTGTTTCCGAAGTTTGAGATGAGAGTTTGTAAGCTGTCTGTGAACCTTGGAAGGTCGCGAGTTGCTTCGGACAGGCTTGCTGTTGTGGAGTCTCTCCTTCCAAGCTTCACACTCCATGTTGGTCCACCCACCTAATTATTATAGATGATCGATCGAGGTGTGACGGCACCCATTTAGTAAATCCAAAACATATGTATATATAACGAAAATCATAACTAATTAATTTTTAAAAATCTTTTTTGTCGGATAGAAATTGTAAATATATATGGGCACTACTCACATATTCAGAAGCATCTCGTGCGGCTACAGCGAGGATATCAGCGCAGGATACAACTCCAGGGCATATGTTTTCAACCCGGGATTTTGCACTGTCGATGACTTCAAAACCTCTGGCGGATTGGCTGTTCTGAGGCGCATCCTTCTCGCTTTGAAATAAGGGAGAGCCATCCAGCAACACAGAACCATCGCATCCCTGCAATATTTATTTATTAATTCACATGCATGGATATGGATTATGCCCATTCATTAGGGAAAGATATATGCATTTCTTCTTTAATTAACTATAAAGAAAAGATATATACATATATATATATATATATAATATTTGACACTGGATATATACCTGAACGAAGCAGTCATGAAAATGCAGTCGAACGAGAGAGGCTGCCATTCTGCGTTCTCGCGCGATTGCAGTCCTCACAGCCGTCCGGATCGCCGCAAGGCCATTTGGGCAGGTTTTATCGTAGAATGTTGTTGATAGCTGGGCTTGGCATGGAGTACTACAGCTCCATAGCAACAACAAGGTGGCAAAGAGAAATACACGAGTTGCACTGCTATGATATTGGATTCTTTGGCGCAAAACAAGCAAACCCATTTTTCCTTCCTGTTCTAGTTTAATTTGTAGACCCACGAGCTGAAAAATTGTGTTGAAGCAAGCAAGCAAGCTTACAAAAGAAAAGAAAGCTTAGAAGGAAGGAAATACTAATTAAAAGAAAAACAAAAAGGAGATTCTCTTTTTCTTTTATTTTTTATTTTTTCCTGGATGAAGAAGATGAAATTGAAGATATATACGAACAACTGGCTGGGGCTATAAGTTTATATATACACATGACATAGAGATGCAATGATTTCGATGTGGTCAGAAAACGCGCAGTGAAGAATTCAATTCTGGACGAATTCTCATGTTTCCCTATTACTTCTCATTTGAAGGGAAGGCAGTGTTCAATTGGATACATACCTAGTCAGAGGTTGAATTTAAATGTAGCAAGTTAAAGATGACATAGTCAGATAATTAATTTAAGGGTGTGTTTGATAAGGGATAAAACTTTTAGATTAAAAAAATTTTTGTGTAAAAGTTTTTTAAATGGGTAGAAAATAATGTGATATGATAAAAGTAATGATGATGAGTAAAGATAATAAAGTTATAAAGATAAGTTAATTGTGTGAATAATTATGTAAAAATGACGGTAAAGTAGACTAATTATATAAAAAGGTGTGAAAAATAATTAAAAATAAAATAATTATAGATAATGAAGAGTTTTATATTAAAAAATTTTAGTCTAAATTTTTTTTATTTTAAACAAAGATATCCTGAATGAATTCGGTGGTTGAAAAGTTTTAGATTACAAAATGTAATAGGTAGTTAATTAATCATTATATAGGTTTAATATTAATGGGACCACCAAATATGATATTTTTAGCAGTCTCATTTCAGCCCATTAACGAATGTTGACCTTGATCAATCATTAATTTATTCGGCTTGGATTCATTTAATGTTTTTCAAATATTCATGTGTTGCTGCTTTTTATGGAATAAATCAAAAGTCAAAATACTTAATCCGCGTCTTTCTCTGTGAGGTCTTTTGAGCGACTCGGTCTGGTTGAGAAAAACAACTGGGCCACTAACAAACAGGAGGCCCATTACACTCCTACTGTGTTTTTTTTAGTTAAGTTTGGTAAAAAAAAAAAAAATTGTAGCAAAAAATTATAAAATACGTACAATCATGTTGTAATACGATAAAGATAATCATTAAGAGTAAATAGAATAAAGTTGAAATAGATAGAATAATTGTACGAAAAGATTTGAAGAAATGATTAAAAAGTAGTACAATTGATGCATAAAAAATAGTAATTTTTTCTTTTCCTGCTTGCCAAACATGGTTGACCAATTTTTTTAATTTTATATATTTCTGGATCTACTTATATTTTTCTTCCCATGAATGCCAATATTTTTTGATTTCATATAATGATGTAATGTCAATATTTTTTGATTTCATATGTGTTACATCATCTCAACTATTATGATAATTGGGCTCTGAGATATTCTTATAATTTTTCTACAAAACAATAATCCCTGTATACCCACCTAGTGGATGCTCCCACAGAAACTCACCTCCATATGTTAACCGTAGACTTTAAACTAGAGATGCCCAGGCAAGCCTTCAACCATTGAGACAACACCTCAATGGTAGTTTCTTCTAATCAATATTAACTACACCATTTGATACAAAAGGCTATGTGGGTATTTATAAATTTTATTGTTATTCGCCACATTTTTAACGATTATATTATAGGGAAATAATCCAGTGCATGTGATTGCACCATGCAGTCCATGCACTGTGGGCCCCACTTGATTATAAATAGAAAATTCACCCCACCCATTGTATTTAGAATTGTTCACTTTATTAGCATACCAATTTTCATCCAAATCCAACATGTGTGTAGTCCCCATCTTAAAATGGTGTAAAATCAACGTAATAAAATAGTTTAATGTAAATATTAAGTTTAAAGTAGTTTTTTCAACATATAAATTGCTAAAGTATGATTTATATATGGATAAATGACTTTATAAAATTTCATTACAATCTACTATGTATGGGGTCCATTTTACAGCAGACTGGTCCGACTGCACAGGATCGGATCTCATATATATATATATATATATTAAAATTTTCCATTCATGCAAAGTACACGGGAGAGAGAGAGCTGCATACACATCCAACCATTTGATAATTAATCAAGATTTTCCAATTAAGCGGCTTGTGTTTGCACTTATATAAATGAATGCTCGATCGTTTGCCCAATTCAAATGCGAGTTATGACTTGAGCACCAACCATGGCTGCTGGAGGAGCTGTCGATTTTTGAAGTCAACCGATATTCACAAAACCCTAACCACCTGTTGTAAAATGTAGCTAAAGGTTTCAAAAGAAACTTTTCTTGGTGTTGGTAGCCGGGCAATGTCGAAAGTATGAAAAAAAGATTATTGATAAAAATGAAACTTCCTGCAGAGAGATGGGCATTTTCGCAAGGTTTGTAAAAAAAATTATTTATAAAATTATTTTTTAAGATCCGGACTGCCTATGTTGTAGACCCATTTATTCAAAAGTGAGATTGTTGATAAGTTTTGTAATTAACAAAGAAACTTTTTTAAAACGTTAAAAGCGGTCGAGTTTTTAATGTGTCAAAGGTGCAACTTGGCCCATAATGAGCATGACCCAGCCAACTGGAACCTGAGGCATGTCAGTGTCATGAACTTGCTTTTCCGCGAAGCCTGAATCCCATAAATGGGAACCCAAACAATCTTCTTTTTTTTTTTTTTTTTTACAATATACATATAATTAGAGTTAAAGTTCAAGCAAATCCAAGCTCATTTTGTAAATATAAATAAACTTAGAGTACAACTAAGTACAAATTTACTTTTGTTATTTATATTTATATAAAACATAATATACACATAAAATACAAATAATATTTCATCATATTTGTGATTTTTCTAAAGTTAGGGAGTTCTACTTAATTTGACTAAGTAATTTGCAAATTACTTAAAAGCAAAAGTAATTTGCAAATAAACCTACATGATTTAACTATAATTGTATATATAACCATTTAGTTTCATAAATTACAAATAACCATAGGATATAATTTGACTATAACTGCAAAAATACATACACCATCACAACCCTTTCACAACATAAATATATTTATAAATGATAAGTGATCCCGTCAGCGCAAACTAAGCAAACGTCTCGCTTAACCCACCTCGAAAATCCATTTATAACACTTATTTTTCGTTTTCTTTATACACTTGTTTATTTAAGTGTATTTAACATATAAACTAAGTTTTACTATTTTTGAGTATGTATACATTTTTTTATATTTTTAAAGAAAAGGATATTTTAAATACATATATACATAGATATTTAAAAATCTTTAAAATATATATATACATACCCAAAAATGATAAAACTTTGTTTATATGTTAAATACACTTAGATAAACAAGTGTATGAAGAAAAAAGTTAAAAATTAGTGTTGTAAATGAATTTTTTGAGATGGGCTAAGTAAGACATTTGTTTTACCGGGGTCAATAGGATTATTCTTCTTTATAAATATATAAACAATATGAGGATATACTTCAAAATTTATAAAAAGATCAAATTGGAAATAGATCTACCTAAGTTTCATATATTTGCAAGTCGAGAAGTGATTCTGTTATCATCAATGGAATTGAGTATAATTGCAATTATAAATCAAATCAAATTATGGGAAATTTATTCAGAAAATGCCCTCGGATCAGCGCAGGTATTCCCAAATCAGCAATCGTCGCAGTCAGAAATGGCGTCAATGCAAGCGCCGGACCACAGCTGGGCGCTGCTTCTGATTTGCCAAAAGCCTGCAGGCCTTGTTTTGTTCGAAGGAGCTGTAACTTGGAGGGCAGGCCTGACAGTGGGAAGGAAAATTCCGTGATGGATCTCCGGTTTCAGGGCTCCGGTGAATGGTTTTGCGGCTCGAGGTTTTGAGCTCACAGATATTTAACTCTTTCCTCCGATATTATGGGTCTGTTTGGCAATTGCGAAAACTCGGGAGACAATTTTTCGGATTCAAAATAGTATCCATAAGACTTAGGAATTTACGTGGTTCGGTTACTCTATTCTTAAGTAGCTCATTCAATAATACTTTGGATTACCTTCTCTTTACTAATTTTGGTTGTGTTTAAATATTTTTTATTTTGAAATATAGTGGCATTTTCGTCATTTTCATGGGTAGAAAATAACAAAAATGTTGTTGTGTTTAAAAATAAAAAATATTTACACATTCGAAATTAGTAAAACTTAGTTTATAAATTAAGCATAACTAACTTTATATTTTTATAAAAAAATAAAAAAATTTATGAAGTCCCGTAAGGCTGGATGCATGGGATCATCCTTCCAACTTATGAATGCATCCACTCTGCGTTCTGATGACTAGTGATTATATTTGAAATTGACTATTTAATTAACTAGAAAACCAAATTTAATTTGAATGAAAGATTCGCATGGTTCTGATCTCATTACAATGTTTCTCATTTTTTGGCTAATATAATATCGATTAGATATTGTGATTGTCGTTAATTAGTTGGCGACAAATGATTGATTGCTTTTGAATAGGTGATATTTTGTTAAACATAGTATTTTTTTGCATCAAATGCAACAAAAAATACATTTAAAATGACCATTAAAAGTTGACTGCCAACGCCACTGAGGCTTTGCCTTGGTGATAACACCCTTTGTCACCAAAAACGAAGATGGGTGTTCAAATGTTGTTGGGGGCATTTGTCTTCCAATATATTATATTGGAGCTTTGTCTCTAATTGGTAGGTGGGAGCTTGGGTCTCCCAAGTTGATAGATGGGAGCATGTGTCTTCTTCTTGTAAATTATAAGAATTTCTTAAGGACTTAATTGTAATAGAAATTTGAGATGAATGTAAATATATACCAATAAAAAAAAATTGACAGCAAACCGTAATAAAAGTTTCAGCCACAGCTAAGGTAGGATTTGATTCCATTTACTCAAATATAACTAAATTAAAATTTCGACTCCAAAAAGTTGACAACAGATACTACATTGTCTTGTAGCGTCTTAAAAATATGTAAAATCAATAGAATGAAATGATTTAATATATGTTAATGTTAAAGCTATATATTCAGCATGTAAGTCATCTAAAATAACATTCTTCTAAGATAAATGATTTCATAAATTATTCTTTTTATAGTAATTTTCATAAGTTCTTATTACATTTTATTAATCTGAGCATCATTCATAATTTATACATATACACATTTTAAAACAATGATAGCCCACCCAAGAATTTAATTAAAATGATTTTAATATCATCTTTTCAAAATGTTGCTAAACAAAATAAATAAATAAATAAATAGTTTAATTTTAGTAATTAATACGTGGGACAATAAGCTGTAGACATATACTACCTGTGGGAACAAGAATTGTATATTCTCTGTCATCCGCGTCAGAGAACAATCACCTTCCAATGAAGACTTCATGATTGTGCTTAGTCACACAAGCATTTCTCGGTATCTGACTCACAAGATCATGATCATAGCCATTTACTTATTTTTTTAGTTTTTTTTATTGGTTTTATTGTGACAACTAATATTGTAATTAGACATGTTTACAATCCTCACACAATAGAGAAAATCTTTCTATAATTCCTCCATCTCAGGTGGAAACTATAAAACCCCTGTCATTTCTTGGGAGAACAATGCAAAAACTGTCACTTACTAAAGGAAGACAATGCATATTGAGTCGATCTCGAGTCTGCCAAATAAGAGGAAGTAGCTGGGCACCGCCCTGGTAGCATTTTTTTTTATAGGATGCTATTATACAAAATGGGAACCGATCCCCTTAGAATGGTTACTGGAAATTTGCGAAGAATCCCTTGATTTACAGTTTAATGGTTTAATGTACAAATCTAATTCGTTGATTGTGTTTGAAATTGTTTTCTAAGTCCGTTGATCTTTTCAACCGGTCCAAATACATATTTTTTTATTTTTTGAAATTTTTTATAAACATGTTAATCTAATTGTATTTAAAATGATTTAAATACTCTTATTTTTTAAAAATCCAAAATAAATGTATACACATATCCAAACAAGGGTATATAAGTCATTTTAAATACAACTAGATTAACATATTCATAAAAAAATTTCAAAAAAATAAAAAGAAGTATTTGGACCTATCTAAAATTGTTGAATTTCAGACCTGTTTGAAAAGTTCTGGACTCGTTTTTAAACTAGAAATGTGTTCATTGTCCTGACAAACAAAATTAGTGGCTCATAGGACATAATCACATAAAATAAATGTTTTATAGGGTGACATTGTTCTAATAACAAAAGTTAATGTATGTGGCTACCTATTTCCTAATTTAAATTAGATGTATGATCTTGTTGGCTTACTTAGTTCATGCTAAACAAATTATTTAAATTTTTTTTCATAAATTTATGGGAAAATGCCATATATACCCATGGATTTTATCCCTAATTCCATTTATACCTATGAATTTTTAAAAACTTCTCTCATGTTCACGAATTTTCATCCTAATTCCACTTATAACAAAACCGTTAAGGATCCGTTAAATGGATCATTAGCTCCCTTGTAAAATGACGAATATGTCCAAACTCTAATGTAATTTAAGGTTGTTGTGCTTAAAGTTAAAGATTTATTTTCAAATAATATATGATTTTATAATTGTAGAATTACTAAGAATTCGTTATAATATGAATTTTTAGCTATAGAATTATAACTAGAGATGGGCATATTCATCAATCTTTAACAGTGTGGGTATAAGTGGAATTAAGATGAGAATTTATGAGTACGAGAATTTTTTTTGAAAATTCATGGGTATAAGTGGAATTAAGGGTAAAATTTGTGGGCATATAAGAAATTTCCTCTAGATTTATTAATCTAAATGTATTTATTATATAGAAGAATATTTCCATTTTTAGAAATACGTATATATTTTTTAGATTTTTAAACACAATTATTTTAGTAATTTTTAATCATTAAAAATCAATAAAATATTTTTTGTTTAAAAATCCAAAATAATATATATCTTCAAAATAGTAAACCTTGATTTATACGTTAAATACATCTAGATTAATAAATTTATAAAAAACTGCAAAAATTAATTACAAAGAAATTTATTAGTATGAGCTTAGTAATCTTAGTCCGCGCTAACATGATCATACATTTTTAAATTTCAGTATATCTATATGTTATTTGACAAAATTTTGTGAAAATTTCAAATATGCCCGTGAATTTTCACTACGGTTTGGCGTCTATCAAGTATCTACGAATTTTTGAAAATTTCTGTTGTCCACGCGAATTTTCAGCAATGGTGCTCCCTCTGGCGAGTTGCAACGGCTATTTAATATGCATGTGGAATGACCAGCGTGACCCTGGTGATCTGAGGTATTCGCATCTCTGCGGCCACTGCTGCCGATCTGCACAAATTTCTAAATCCATCCAACCATCGCAGCCAGAGAGGTGCAGTTGCAAGGTTGGGTTTGAAGAGCGTTGAAACAGGGGGAGAGTTGCTGTCGTTCGTGGTTGGGAAGCCGCCGATTGAAACATGGAGGTGCCAGAGAAGACGAACCATGCTGCCATCTACTTTGTTGATCGATTCCGAATTCTGGAATTGATGGAGTGGATTTCTCCGTTGCCAACCTTGGATGGCCGGAGAAGATGGGATGGGACGCCTGTGCTTGAAGAAATAGAAGCCAATAAGGATTCCTAAATGGCAGCCACAGATATCGCCGAATCGGGAAAGATGAAGCACCATATGGGTGCTCCGGTGGTGCACCGTAATTTGTGGCCATACCATCAAGTTGATTTGTATATGGATGGGTAATGGAGCTATTTACAAAATATTGAAAATCAAAAAAACCAAAAAAAAGAACTCATACTTGGGATTTCCATATGTTGGTTGTATTAAGAACAGTGTTTTGAAAACCGGACCGAACCGGGCGGTCGGACCGGTCGGACCGTGAACCGGTCACGGCCCGGTTCGTCACTGTTACCGGTTCAACCGCGGTCCGACCACCGGTTCGATCTGGTTGAACCGGTCACAAAACCGGTTCAGTGACCGGTCCGGTTTTCAAAACATTGATTAAGAATGAATTTTTAACTGCATTTGTAAGGCAAAAATTGGTTGTATTTGAGTGAATGTCACCACTTGCAAGCTTGCAGCTAGTGGGTTGACCCGTTGAGTATCCTAAAATGGGCAGGATAAGTTTCTATTCTTATACTCACAAGGTAGGATAGGTTCCAAGTAAAAAAAAAAAAAAATACCCCATTCAATTATGGTAAAGTAGGTTCTAAAGTCCGAGTACCCGAAACCGACTCGAATTATTAATATATGTTTAATATAAAATATATATCTTTTATAGTAAATGATATTAATATATTATTTAAATATACAAAAAACTTATTTAATTTATCAATTATTTAGTAAATTTATTTCAAAAATTATGCTATTATCATCTTATTTTAGGTTTTTAAGTAACATTTGTAATAAAATTATAATTTTAAAATATAGTATAAAGATGTAACACGTTGGTGGCTAACTTTCACGCTTAGTCAACGATCATTATATCATCAGAAAATCTAGAAATATCTTTCCAGAATCATGAAGTTGAGGGGTTAGATGGAATCACCCTATATAATATTCTCACATTATATTATCTACTATAATACATAACATAATTATAAAAGCTAAAATAAATAAATTTGTTCAAATCTCATTCAATTCATCCACATAAACAATTACTTATTAACTCTATAATAAAATAAGCTTTACAAGATGTCCTCTCTAAATCACTTATTTACGCATAAAAAGGTTAATTTGATCTTTCCTACAAATTAAGATCATAATTCATATATACCGATTGAGATTTTTTCTCATTCTTGTTGAGCGTCAACCTTGTGTTCGGGTCCTACATCAGTTTTTCATCTAAAAACTTCAATATAAGAAATCATGAGTTCGGGCCAACTCAGTAAGTAGGATAATGGTAAAACTCAAATATTAAACTAAACAAATATCATTTCCATAAAATAATTTGAACATCAAAAATCTCTAAAATTTATATGTTTATCTATACTATACGCCTGCAAGCACTCAAACTTCAAATGCTTTTGGAATGCAAAGGTTCATCCTTATCTTCATCCTTATCATCATCCATGTTACCTGGTGTACCAAGTAGACTCGTCGTCATCAAATATCTTCTACAACTATATCATAGTATGCAACCACTCTTCTTATTCTTTAGGTCGCCCAAAAAATCATTACATGTCATGTCAACATGCAATAATGCACTCATATATGCTCATGCTCATGTGCTCATTATAAAATATATCCATCAAATTTAGATAATTTATATAATTCAAATATCATCATTAAATCATCATTATCTCAAAATAATTTATCAAACTCTTTAACTCAAGTTAATAATTAAAGTCATCAAAATATAAATCTTAAGAAAGAAATTTGCATTAAAATATCAAATAAAACATCCAAATCATCAGAAAACATCCATGCTCAAAAAAATAAATATTCATCAACATCCATAAGTATCCAAATAAGAGCAAAAAATTCTTACTTGCATTTTATGTGAATTTTCAAATCTCCAACTAATGGCTTTATAAGATTGTAACATCTTTTCACTTTAATCTACATCAAAATAAGAATAATATTCTTAAATATTTTTTCAAAATAATTTTCTTTAATTTCTTCCTTATTCTTAAATAGCTTATTTTCCTCATTCTCAAATTCCGAACTCCTATCTACAAACACTCATCTCCTACATCACCTCAAATTTTCTAAAATAACTATTGTCTTTCATAATAAAATATTATTTTAAAATTATTCATCTAGGTTTCATGCTTATATTTCATCTCCATGAAAAAATTTCATTCCTCTATCCTATTAGGGTTTAGAATTTCTAACCCTAACATCTCAATTTCATACTTAATTTCTTTCATATCATCACAATATATTGAATAAATGCAATAAACAAGAAGAACAAAGAAGAATAGAAAAGAAATTGTTTACCTCAATTTCTACCAACTTTTTCCAAACCCTCTAACTTTAAACCCAACTCATGAATTTTTAACTGCATTTGTCAGGCAAAAATTGGTTGTATTTGAGTGAATGTCACCACTTGCAAGCTTGTAGCTAGTGGGTTGACCCGTTGAGTATCCTAAAATGGGCAAGATAAGTTTCTATTCTTATACTCACAAGCTAGAATAGGTTCCAAGTAAAAAAAAAACCTCATTCAATTATGGTAAAGTAGGTTCGAAAGTCTGAGTACCCGAAACCAACTCGAATTATTAATATATGTTTAATATAAAATATATATCTTTTATAGTAAATGATATTAATATATTATTTAAATATACAAAAAATTATTTAATTTATCAATTATTTAGTAAATTTATTTCAAAAATTATGCTACTATCATCTTATTTTATGTTTTTAAGTAACATTTGTAATAAAAATATAATTTTAAAATACAGTATAAAGATGTAATACGTTGGTGGCTAATTTTCACGCTTAGCCAACGATCATTATATTATCAGAAAATCTAGAAACATCTTTCTAGAATCATGAAGTTGAGGGGTTAGATGGAATCACCCTATATAAGTATTCTCACATTATATTATCTACTATAATACATAACATAATTATAAAAGCTAAACTAAATAAATTTGTTCAAATCTCATTCAATTCATCCACATAAACAATTACTTATTAACTCTATAATAAAATAAGCTTTACAAGAATTCCTCACTACATTACTTATTTACCCATAAAAAGGTTAATTTGATCTTTCCTACAAATTAAGATCATAATTCATATATACCAATCGAGATTTTTTCTCATTCTTGTTGAGCATCAACCCTGTGTCCGGCTCCTATATCAGTTTTTCATCTAAAAATATCAATATAAGAAATCATGAGTCCAGGCCAACTCAGTAAGTAGGATAATGGTAAAACTCAAATATTAAACCAAACAAATATCATTTCCATAAAATAACTCAAACATAAAAAATCTCTAAAATTTATATGTTTATCTATACTATACGCATGCAAGCACTCAAACTTCAAATGCTTTTGGAATGCAAAGGTTCATCCTTATCTTCATCCTTATCATCATCCATGTTACCTGGTGTACCAGGTAGACTCATCGTCATCAAATATCTTATACAACTATATCACAGTATACAACCACTCTTCTTATTCTTTAGGTCGCCCAAAAAATCATCATATGTCATGTCAACATGCAACAATGCACTAATACATTATGCTCATGCTCATGTGCTCATTCTAAAATATATCCATCAAATTTAGATAATTTATATAATTCAAATATCATCATTAAATCATC
The DNA here is from genome assembly GCA_030490835.1 of Annona cherimola. Classification (NCBI taxonomy): domain Eukaryota; kingdom Viridiplantae; phylum Streptophyta; class Magnoliopsida; order Magnoliales; family Annonaceae; genus Annona; species Annona cherimola. The sequence goes on along the minus strand of CM059973.1, from coordinate 2,193,470 downwards.
GTTATCTAAAAATAATTTATCAAACTCTTTAACTCAAGTTAATAATTAAAGTCATCAAAATATAAATCTTAAGAAAGAAATTTGCATAAAAATCTCAAATAAAACATACAAATCATCAGAAAACATCCATGCTCAGAAAAAAACATTCATAAACATCCATAAGCATCCAAATAAGAGCGAAAAATTCCTAATTACATTTTATGCGAATTTTCAAATCTCCAACTTAGGGCTTTATAAGATTGTAACATCTTTTCACTTTAATCTACATCAAAATAAGAATAATATTCTTAAATAGTATTTTGAAATAATTTTCTTTAATTTCTTCCTTATTCTTAAATAGCTTATTTTCCTCATTCTCAAATTCTGAACTCCTATCTACATACACTCATCTCCTACATCACCTCAAATTTTCTAAAATAACTATTGTCTTTCATAATAAAATATTATTTTAAAATTATTCATCTAGGTTTCATGCTTATATTTCATCTCCATAAAAAAATTTCATTCCTCTATCATATTAGGGTTTAGAATTTCTAACCCTAACATCTCAATTTCATACTTAATTTCTTTCATATCATCACAATATATTGAATAAATGCAATAAACAAGAAGAGCAAAGAAGAATGGAAAAGAAATTGTTTACCTCAATTTCTACCAGCTTTTTCCAAATCCTCCAACTTTACACCCAACTCACGAAATCCAAATCCACCAACCTTAAGGTTTTCTCTCACTCCTCCCCTCTTCCTCCTCTCTCTCTCTCTCACTCGCTCTCTCCTCTCTCCTTCTCCTTCTCTTCCCTTCCATTTTCCTCCTTTCTATCTTCGTGTCTTTTTAACCCACTGGAAGATGGTCAAGCGGTTTAGGTTATTAGATGATTTTTGTGATATTTTCAAAACAGTCACTAGCTTTTATAATTTTTTAAAATAGTCACTCCATTCAAAAGATCTATAAATAAGTATGTTTTGGGGTTTTACAAAAGACTATTTTAAAGAACCGATTTGGAACCAAAATTGAAATCGACTCGACCTTAAAAAATAAGATAGGGTATGCTTAGAACTAATCCGACCTAAAATAGGGTAAGGTAAGAGTTATTAGGAATAAGATAATGATAGGATCGACTCCAAACCGGACCAAAGTTGTACCCTTACATGCGGTTATTTATATGTTGCTAAATATTATATCCAACCAACTTAATGTATAAGTAGTTAGATAAGCGTTATATATAACCAAAAAATAGCTTCTTTTGTTACAGCATTTATTTTAGGTTATTTATTTTTTAATCATAAAAATTTATTAAGTTAATAATTACATATCTAGTTAAATAAATAATTTTAATATGACGAATTAGTTGGAAAATCAAACAATTAAGACTTTAATTTCCAAGAAGTTGATTAATCATTGCCCACATGAATATTAGATGCAGCAATTCAGACGTCATCATACAGATGTGTCGTGAGTGGAAAAGGAACCTATCAATTATGCATTCGAATATCCATCCAATAACCATTCTCAATATTTCCCATAGCCACTTACTACTATAATAACAAGGAAAATTTCTTTTATACTTATAACATTTGCATAAAATTTCTATTATACTTACAATGTTTCATAAATTCCTCTTACACTTGTAACATTTCACTCAAAATTCCTATTATACTCACAACTATTGTCTACGTTATTGGAAAAATGAATTTACCCCTCTAAAAATTTTTGAATTAAAATGATTCAATCTTAATATGACTCTTGAATTATTTAATGCTACATATCAATTATTTACTATCATCAATTGAGTCATAATAGGGTTGAATTATCTTAACTAGGAAATTTTGAAGGAAAAAATTATCTTTTTAATAGAGTAGATAACAAGTGTGTTAACCGCATGGGCATGAGAAGAATTTAAGGTGAAAAATTATAGTTACAAGAGAAATTTATAAAATATTATGGATATAAAAGGAATTAAGGACAAACATTATGAGCATGAAAGGAATTTTTTCGTAATTGTATATATACGTGCACAGTGTGCCCACTTTTATGTGACCAAGTTACATAGAAGCAATTTTATATAACCTCTTTAAATTTTATGATTTTGTTACCTAATAAAAAATCTAATCCATCTATTAAATTTAACATCATTTGTTTAGATAGGAGACCAAGTTTCATCCAAATCAAGTATGTACATGACCACGTTTATTCAAAAGAGATATAACCATGTATAAAGTAAGAAAAATACTTATATTCATTCACATATGTATTAAAATATAATAATACTTCATAGAACCATTTATCTACATAGTAGTGCTATTTTAGATGATTTACATGTTGAAAATACTACTTATCTACATAGTAGTGCTATTAAAATATAATAATACTTCATAGAACCATTTATCTACTTAAAATTGATATTTAGTATTAAATTATTTTATTACGTTGATTTTACATATTTATAGATGAGACCTATATACAGTGATATTAAACAAGTGAAAGAGTTTTCAAAATAATATAAATGATGCTGAATAAAATAGAGGGAGCGAGTTTTCATTAACCATTAAGATATTAAAAAGAGATTACATAAAAGAAAATTTTTGTAGAAGTATTCCGGTATATATATATATATATCCCACTTCTATGTAACTTAGTTACATAGAAGCGGACCCATATATAACTCCTTTAAAATCTAACATTTTAATCCTTAATGAAAAATCCAATCTAGTCATTGTATTTATCATTATTTATTTATCTAAGAGACCAAGTTTCATCCCAATTGAGTATGTTTATGGGTCATATTTGTTCAAAAACTCATACTCATGTGTAAATTATGAAAAATGTTTAGATCTGTTTACACATGTATTAGAATATAATAATAATTTATAAAATTATTTATTCACATAGAAATAATATTTTGGATAGTTTAGAAGTCAACAATACTACTTTAAAATTAATATTTTAGTATTTTTCATAATTTACACATGAATATATATTTTTTCGAACAAATGTGACCCATAAATATACTTAATTGGGATAAAACACGATTTCTTAGATAAATAAATAATGTTAAATACAATGAATGAATTATATTTTTTTTATCAATGATCAAAATCTTAGATTTTGAATGGGTTATATAGCTCTGCTTCTATGTGACTTGGTTATATAGAAGCAAACCCATATAATCTCTTCAAATTTTAAGATTTTGATCCTTAATAAAAAATTTAATTCATTCATTATATCTAATACTATTTGTTTATCTATGAGACTAAGTTTCATCTCAATCGAATATATTTATGGGCCTCATTTGTTCAAATATATATATATATATATTCATGTGTAAATTATGAAAATACTTGGATTTATTTACACATATATTAGAATGTAATAATACTTTATAGAATCATTTGTTCATTTAAAAATAATATTTTGGATGGTCTAGATGTTGAAAATACTACTTTAAAATTAATATTTTAGCATGTTTCATAATTTATACATGAATATATATTTTCTAACAAAGGTGACCCATAAACATACTTGATCGAGATAAAGTTTGATCCCCTAAATAAACAAACGATGTTAGATACAATAAATGGATTAAATTTTTCATCAAAATCTAAATCTTATGTTTTGAAGGGGTTATATGAGTCACTTCTATGTAACCTGATTACGTAGAAGTGGAGGCATGTATGTGGACTACACTTATTGCTTGAACCTCCAACGTAGGGCTATAACTATGTTAATTTCTATTTTAGCTACCAATGTACTCCGCTTCAAATGTAGTTATCCAATAAATACCCAAAGTATTTCTTACACATGATTAATGGAGTTGCAAATAAGTCAAGTTCAATTGTAATTTCCATCTTTTTTTTATCTTAAGAACATCATACATTCATATCAAATATTAGAAGTTGTTCGGGTCTTTGCAAAGCGAATCTTGAATGCAATTAGGTGGTCTTCCCCACCAAATGTGATTGCCCTCATTATCTGACACAACGATACCCGGAAGTGAATGCTCAACAACGTTTCCACTCCTAAGCACATGATAAAATGAGACTTTTTCGAATTTTGAAGTACAATCATTTATCTCTTATATCACAATACCTAATGTGGATGAAAGCATACATGATTTATCCTTTGATGACTTTGATAATGACAAAAAATTTGATTAATCTTCATTTAAAGCGATCTTATTTTAATTGGACAAGTTTATATATGGTCATGATTATCTCTGTGATTGAGATATCGTTGTGTGATATCTTGATGAGATAAGGAAATATATTTGTCACAGAGAATCTCGATTGCAAATTTAATTTATTGATAAGGTTGTTTTTAATAGTGATTGGTTGTATGATTAATGTGATTGGTTGTCACTAATTGTAAAGTTAGTTTTGGATAGATATATCCTCAAGTTATTTATTTGATTGGATTTAATTACTTCGTGGACATTATGGTTGATTGAAATAAGGAAGTATAAGTTGTTATGAGTTGTATTTACATAAACATTGAAGTTGGGAGAGAAATCTATTTTTTTTAAAGAACAAGAGAATGACGATTTTTGGAGAAGGAAAGGTCATCCAGAATTTCAGCAATACCTCTTTGACTTTTTGTTTGTTAAAAAGTCAACTTTTTTGTTTTTTAAAAAGTCAACTATTTTGTGACAAAATGTCAGCTGTTTTTGACAATGCAAAAATGTGTGGAAACTGCGTGACTAAGTTCTTTTGGGCTATTATTATAATCTTTTAAGCCAATTTTCAAGAAAGGACTTATGACTATAAAAAAGGACTTCAATGCTAAAGCAATACACACATTTTTACAGGAGGAAAACTTGGAGAAGAATATGAAGATTGAAGAAGATTTTTTGAGGCAGTTGCTAACTTGAACTTTAAAATTTTCATCCGAGTGGAGTTGCTCGTGCAGATATTCTAAACTAGTTTTTTTTTTTTTTTTTAGTTTGGTTTTATATTACTTTAGTGTTGATGATAATCAAACTAAGAAGAAATGAATTAGGATTTTGATTACTTTACTAGCTACCTAAAGCTGAGTTTTTAAAATCTATAAAATAGTTCTTTTAACATTATCATTGTAGCTACTCTAATGAAAATTGACTAGTGGAACATAAGCTTTGTGTGCTTGAAGTGGAGTAGGTCTGGATGGTCAAAATCACTATAATTGTTCTGTCTTTATAGTTTGGATTCGTATTATGGTTGTAATTATTATTAATTCCTTCTTTATCCAAGTTCATTTGAATAACCATTACACAACGCCAACGGTGGATATAGTCTTGTGATTTTTTGTTAGGAAACTGATCCACTCTCCACTTTCCAATTAAGGTCAACCAACCAAATGATCTCTGATTGCATGAAATTACCAAAATTTAATCAACAGTTAATTAACCAAAAACACATAGCTTGTGTAACCAAAATTATGTTGTCAGGTGATCTTTTAGCCCATGGCAAATAATTATCTTTTAATTTTTTAAATTTTTATAAAACTATTAATCTAGGTGAATTTTTTATTATTTTTGAAGATTTATATATTTTTAAAAATTTTATATACAAGGGTATTTTAGTCATTTTAAGCTGTTAAAAATGAGTAACAAAGCATAATGTTTAAAAATTTTAAAAATATTCCCATGCCCAAAACGGTTAAACTTGGTTTACAAATGAAGATTAGCAGTTTTACAATAAACTTAAAAAATAAAAAAATATGTTATTTTGCTCGGATTTGTTACCCCGGGTTGATAAGATGGCCACTCAATTATGTTACCAAAAAAATTTTAATAACCAAACAATCCCCTCCCCATCAACCATCTTCAACATCTTCGATTCTATCCTGATAGATTTGGGCCTTCATCCTATTAGCCTGACGGACAATTTAATTTATTAGCTCAAGCCATTTACCATATTTTTAAATTTGTTTACTTTTATAAAAGTGTTATGTTAAGTATACCTAACTTATATACCAAGTTTTACCTTTTTCAAATGTGTCTGTGTGTGTGTGTATATATATATATCTTGGAATTTCAAACATAAGAGTGTTATAGTCATTTTAATAAGTAAAAAGGTATGTACATATTTTCGAAAATAGAAATTTTTTGACGAATAAAAATGGTAAATTTTAGTTTTTAGATTAAATGCACATAGAATAAAATTTTTATAAAAATATTAAAAATAAAAATTAGGGAGACATTGCCTAGGTTAACAGGATCATAGCTCAATAAAGTTTTATTTTGCAAATTGCCACTAGAACAAACTAGGGCATCAGCAACCAAAAAATTGCAAGTAGTGCATTCAACCATTAAAATTTTAGGTAACACAAGTTTTTATTGCCAAAAAACAAATTTTTATGATGTTAACCTGATCAAGTAAACTAATAAGGCTGGAAATAAATCGATACGAAGAGAATATGTTGGGATCGTAGATCAGAGAAATATAAAATATAATTTCATATGATCTTTAAGAAAAAATCATTTTAAATGTAAAAGTGGAATGGATTTCAAATTATCATTAAGGTCGGCCTATATGTGGAGATTCCATAATTCAAATTTATGGAACCTGGGATCCATACTACTGGAACCCAAAAAACTCGACAATTTTTTGTTATAACATCTAACTACAGGACAACTTGACATAGTATAAACTTGAAGTTAATGGGACATACTGTTATGGTCACATGACTATTGACGTTTTCCGTGGTCAATTCTTTCTTTGGGTTTCCCTTAATAATTTTAAAAAATCTAACATCTCTTATATGTTTAATATAGTCTATTTAATGAAGATCAAAAAAATAAATCTTTATTGTAATTTTACGTGCGCCACAACTTTTAAAATAACATAAACACTTATGTAATTTTAACTTAATTCGCTTGAATTAATTCTATTTGATATTCAAATGTTATGAAAACTTGTATAGCCATTGTTTTACATATAAAGGACATTTTAGAAGGTTGGATTACTAAAATACAAGTACATAAGTTGGTGGTCTCTAGCGATGAAATAATTCTTAATGTATTCATATTCACTCTTGAATTATTCAATGTTTGTCATTCACATGAATCTTTGATTAAAATGATTTTTACTGTTTAGCTAATAAGGTAATAGCATGATTGATGGATGGCTTTGAAGTTCATAAAATCATGGGCTCCCACTATACTTGATCGTAGGGGACTTATATGGTCAGATGACCATATATAGAAAATGTTTTAAATTTAGGTTGTGCTAGATTTGATGCGAAAGTGATAGAAATTTTTATGGGAAAATTTTTTGAAAAATAAGAAAGCAATGTGCTTGCTATGATAAGGTAATGATTGAGAGTAAAGAAATTAAGATGAAAATAGGTAGGCTAATTGCAGGAAAAAATGTGAAAAATATTCAAAATATAAATTTAATAATTTAAAATGGGATAAGTGGGCAGTTAAGAAATCGAATTCAACCGGATGGTTCAACTAGTTCAACAGAGAACAGGTAACCAGCTTGAGCACGACTTCAATGGGAAACCTATATCCCATTGGCCTAAATGGGAACTATCTTCAAAATTTTACATTTTTATTTTATTTGAAAAATCTCACCGCACATATTATTTAAAATGTAATTTTAATCATTCCAAGTGAAAATCATAAAAATCAAATGGTGTTAATTAAAAAATTACAATGTAAGTATATTAATGGTATATATATTTTAGACTACAAACGATATATATCGAGGTTTCTTTAATCTTAAACGTTATTCACATGTATTTTATATAGATCAATCTAAAAAAAAATCTTTTATGTTGCTAAGAGTAAATGATTATCATTTTTACATGTTATATATATATTTTTTAATTATTTAAGATTACACTAATATCTGGTTTATCTAATTTCTACTATGAACAGTATAAATTATATTTTAAATAACATGTAAAGCAGGATTTTAGAACTACGGAAAAAATATCAAGTTTTTAGATGGTTTCCATCGAGCCGTTCTCAACCATCTCGGTCCAATAGTCGTCGGTGGTGATCTATCACTTAAAATAGTTATTTGGTAGGTTGTTATGTAATAAATAATATTGTGTATACTCATAAATAGTCACAACATTCAGAAAAGAAATAATAATAATAATAATAATAATAATAATAATAATAATAATAAATAGTCTCAGAATATTTCAATTAAAATCAAAGATTTTTTTATGTGAAAAAAAAGAAATTCGATTTTAATTGAAATAGTTAATCTATATATGAAGCTTAGAATTATTTTAAGAGGCCAAAATATAAATTAAAATGACTAAAAATATCTAAAATATAAATAAATATAATTTATAAAATAGTAAATTCATGATTCAAAGTGGTTTGATCAAACGATTAAACCAACCAAATTAGCGAATCCACTTTTGATAACATTGAAAAGGATTGGGGATATTTTTTTTTTCCCCTCGCATTCTCTCAACTTTACATTAAAATATCACTTTCGATGGGTGGCGTGATTAAAAGAAAAAGCATCCAAAAATTTTAAGTTTCCCTAAGCAATCGATCGTCAACATCTACCCATCGATCCATCATATATAATTCCCTCATCTTGCAAATTAATTGAAATGCATGTCGCTGTTCAATAGTCTACTTCTCCACTAGATATCAATGCCGAGAGCCGTGAACAAATCAAAGTAAGAGAAAGTGGGGGATATATAGGTACACGACCTAAACATCACACGTCTCTGCGCACAATTAATTCAATCAGAGCTCTGTATGATCATGTGGGAACTAATGCTTTGCGTAATGTGATAATTTGATTGTATAGGGTAATTTGCAAATACACCAATTTAGTTTTAACATAATTGTAAATATACCCATATAATTTCAGAAATCGCAAATAATTTTCATATAGTTTGACCATAGTTACAAATATTCAAACGCCGTTACTGCACCTTTACAACATAGGCATATTTGCAAAGGTATACAAACGCCATGAATATATTTGTAAAAACTAAATATATCAGCTTAATTTTAAAATTACAAATATACACACATAGTTTGCGTATTTTTGTAAGTATATGTACACCGTGTCGATGCAATAACAGTGTCATAATGGCATGAGTATATTTATGATTAAAGTCAAACTATATTGCGTTATTTGTAATTTTTGAACTTATATAAATATATGCAATTATAGTCAAACTAGGTAGATATATATATATATATATATATATGGATGCTGCTCCGGTGCAGCATCACTACACCGGAACAGCAGTGCAGTGGCCCCAAAATGGGGTCCACATGATCATGAAATCATGATCTACTCCACCCCTATATTTAGAATAATGTATTCTATTATCATACCAATTTTCATCCCAATCAGATACTTTAAAGTTGTTATTTACATCAAACTATTTTATTACGTTGGATTTGTACCATTTTCAGATGGGGCCCATATACATATCTGATTGGGATGAAAATTGGTATGGTAGTAGAATACATTATTCTAAATACAATGGGTGGAGTAGATCATGATTTCATGATCATGTGGGCCACATTTTGGGGCCACTGTACCGCTGTTCCGGTGCAGCGTCACTGCACCGGAATAGCTCTCTCTCTATATATATATATATGAGAAATAATCCAGTGCATGCGACTGCACGGTGCAGTCCATGCACTGTGGGGCCCACTTGAACATAAATAGAAAATCCACCCCACCCATTGTATTTAGAATTGTTCACTTTATTAGCATACCAATTTTCATCCAAATCCAACATGTGTGTAGTCCCCATCTTAAAATGGTGCAAAATCAACGTAATAAAATAGTTTAATGTAAATATCAAGTTTAAAGTGGTTTTTTCAATATCTAAACCGTCTAAAGTATGATTTATATATGGATAAATGAGTGTATAAAATTTCATTACAATCTAATATGTGTGGGGTCCATTTTACAGCGGACTGCACAGGATCGCATCTATATATATATATATATATGCAAATCACCCAATTATATATCAAGAATGTTAGGAACTTGATTATTTTAGTCTAAATTGAGCCCATCTTCCTGTACAGACCGGTCTAAAAAAATATTTTTTAAATTTTTTTATAAAATTGTTAACCTAGATACATTTAATCTATAAATCATATTTCACGATTTTTGAATATGGAAATATATTTATTTTCAATTTTTAAATACAAAAATATTTTAGTCATTTAAATTATTGAAACATGACTAAAATAACTGGTTAAACCCGGCTCGCTGAATCCCAATTGAGCAATGTTGAAACACCTCGTAGAACTATGCATGGTTAGGTGGGAACTACTGCTTTGAGTAATGTAATAATATTATTATACATCGAAAATGTTGTTGGGTAGAGTTCTAATGTATAAAATTTGTAATGTATGTAAATTATTTGCAAATAGGCCAGCAGAGACCTCACCTCATTCACCAAATTTGGTTATTTCCAACAGCTGAAGGCAAAATGATTAAAATGACCCGCTCCTTTTTAAAATAATGATTAAGAAAATTTCTTTCTCTTAATTGCTATCCCTTTACGTGATATTGCATTCCTAGATTTTTTTGCAATTTTACATTTTTAATAACAAATTTATCTTTTGAAAAATCAGAGCAAAAAAGCTGATAAGATTTTGCTTGGCCAGTGTTTTCCAAATTTTAGGTGCTCATTTGTTCGAAAATGGAAATCCTATCAAGCTGGCACGCGTATATTAATGAATGCACTTTTTGACGATCAAATGCCAATATTAAATAAACAAAATAAATGAATTATTTTTTAAATTGCAAAAAGCCACATATGCTAAGTTTGGCCAAACATGCCCTAGAGGTAGACAAATGATAGCTACTTGTTCTTTTCTTTCTATGATATTTAATAATCTATAATTAAGTTATATATTCAAAACATATTTCTTTTATTTTTAATTATTTTATGAGTATAATCATGCAAAAAAATGGGTTCCAAACTTCCATTATTAGAGAACCGCTCTAATGAAAATGAATTGGCAAAACTTTTCATTTGAGGCCTATTGCGGTATGCAGTGAACTTGAAATTCAATCAGCTACGAAATCTGATATTATAAATCAATCCTCACACCATGAAAGAAATTTTTGTAAATACCTCATCATAAGAGGAATTAATATAACAATCCCTATTACCTGGGGAATTGAATTTTTGCGCCCATCAGGGATTGAACCCACAACCTCACCATCACCGACCACTAGTCATGACCAACTGAGATATAACCCAGTTGGCTAAAAAATAATTAATTAGTTCCATTTAAAAGGCCTAATTAGGATGTTAATTATAATAATTCATAAAATAATTGTTCAACATAAAAGAAATTTTTGGGTATTTTGAAAATATATATTCCTATAATACTTGATCGAGATTGTATCCATGTCCATTCATTTGACATATTTACAAATATGCTTATAAGTTTTACATAAAATTGCATGAATATATGCCTGTTTCATCAGGGCTTCATCTATTTGCTAGGATTTTTTTTTTTAAAAATGATGAAAATATCCTTTAAGCCAAGAAAAACTGTTGAAATTTTTACAAATATTGTGTAACCATGTTCCTGAAAACAATTCTAGAATAAATGAAGTTGAGCTTGTTAATTTCAAGCTCCGGTTTAAGAAACTAGGGCTGAGAATCGGGTTGGACCATATCAGTTCAAAGTTTGCCTAAATATAACCTTACTTTTTAAAAATTTAGTTGACCCTATTTTTATACTAGGTCGAAACAAGGTCAACTTGAACCTCGTTTTTTTAATAGATCTTATGACAAACTTCGGGTTGGAATTAGATTGATTTCAAGACAACAAGTCAAGTACAAAATACTAGTCAAATAAGATAATTTTAAAAATTTATATATCCATCAAATATAGTGATATATCTATTCCAAAATTCCATGTTACCTACTTCAATATTTTACTAATTATTAAAAATATGTCATTACTAAAACAAAACATGAGAAAATATAGTGTAAATTCATTAAAATAGGTTAATTTACAATTATATGTATATATGCAAATTTCTCTTATTGATTGTATTCTAGATAAATTGATTCTTCTACTTTCGATATAATTAATTATAAAAAATGTGAAAATTTCGAAAGAAAATAATAATAAGATTTAAATATAGGCTTATAATTTTTAATAAATTAATATATGCTGGGCGGGTTGGGACTTTAAGGTCAAGTCATGGTTGACCCACCTCAATCCTATTTTTGAATTTGGACTAAAATTTCTGACTCATTCTTGTACCGGATAAAAAAAACATTCATTTTATCCAGTCAAAAACAGGTCGAATTAAAGTCGGGTCACGGGTCAACCCGTACTAATTTCCTCCCCTACCAGGAGACTCACTGCATCAAATTCTATATATATAATGAGGCCGCCTTGAAAGTTGAATCCATTTTATCAAACTTCACAACTCCACTGGAAATTCCATATACAATCAGAGCGCACTAAGGCCACAAGCTGAAAGAAAAAAAAAAAAAAAAATTCTTTTTCAAACAAAATTGAAAGCAGGAAACCCCACTGGAAATGACGATGACCATAAAAGCATCTGGAAATCCAATTGCCAGCATTGTAGCATTGTCGGCAAGGCTGGAAAAAAACAAACACAAGCATCGACGTTGTCAACGTCCATCACTTTTCGAAAAAGCTACTTCAATGCGTCAACAGAGTAGTCCTAATGGTCTAAAAATCATTCCTAGCATATTATCATCTAGACATCAACAATTACACTTGCAATATAAATACTAAACAGCGGATTTTGCAAATATATCTTTACAATATGATCTGACTAATGTTGTCATTATATTCTGATGTTTTAAAAAGTAACAAACATCTAAGGTTGGGGCCATTTTGAAAATTTAAAATCTTTTCATTAAGTATGAGATAGAACTTAAATATGGTAAGTTTGGTTTCAACAAAAACTTTTGAATGAAAAGAGAACCCTGCATAGCGCAGTTGGTTTCTCATCGGTGACAATAGTGCCCTACATCCATGACTCAAATCCCCATTAAAAAAAAAATTTTGATGAAAAAAGTTTTTGAGATGGGAGATGTGATATGATATAATAAAAGTAATGACGAGGAATAAAGAAAAATAAAATTAAAATAGATAGGGTAGTTGTTTGAAAAGTTATGAAAAAATGATTAAAAATATGATACTATATAAGAAAATGTAAAGAAACTATTAAAACTACGGTATTTGCAAAGGAGGAAGTTTTAAATGGAATGTTTTAAATAAAAAAAAGTTTTAATAAAAACCAAATGTACCCATAAGGTCTTTGGTGCTTGGCTGTAGCAACTGCTTCACCAACCTTTGGTGCTTGGCTGTAGCAACTGCTTCACCAACCAAGAGTTTTCTCCGGAATTGCAGTTTAGTCAATAAGATGGACAATTTGAGGATATATCCAATGAATTTTGCCAATCATATTGGAAATTATGTTGTATATTATTATATATTCTATTATTAGCATATTGTTTCTTTTATGATTAGCAGTTATAAATATAGTTAATAACATTAAATAGGCTATAATTATGCTAACTTGCTAGCTTTATGGTATTATACTAATTTAGGCTTCATATTATTCTAGACTGACTTACCACCTAAGTTATTATAAAGATAAATATGCGAAAGCTTAATAAAAGAATCACATTGAATTCTTCCAAATTCTTATGTGGTATTAGAGCAGGTAAGGAAGTTCTCCAAGTAATTTCTCTTCTTCTTTGTGATTGCTCATTATTCCTCTAGTATAGCAACATTGTCTTTGATTAGACACGGAAGGTGTTTTTCTTCTTAATTCACATCCTCTACAATCTATTACTCATCAAATGCATAAGGCATTATTTTCTTCTTGGTTCTCACTTTCACTACTTCATCTTTAAACAAGTCAATTGAACCCATTATTTCATATTATTTGCATCTATCAGATAGTCCTGGAGCTATGATACTTCTTGCATATTTAATAATGAAAACTATGACGTATGGATCAAAACTGTGCAAAATGGTCTAAGCGCTAAAAATAAATTGGCTTTTATTGACAAGACCCTCACTAAACCATAAATCAAATTAGATCACAAGCCTCCAATAGAAGTGCAAATTTAGAAACGGTGCAATTCTATGTTGACATCCTAGTTGTTCAAGATTATAATATAACTCTTACATCCTAGTGCGACATATGTTGAAACTACTAAGGTCATGTGGAAAGACCTAAAGGAACATTTTTTATCTTAGAAAATGCACCTTACATTCATCAATTGAAAAACGAGACCAAATCCCTAAAATAGAGAGGTATAACTGTAATTGCCTATTACTCAAAATTGAAAGGACATAGGATGAATTGAACAACTACTCTAGTTTTCCTGAATGTACTTATGGTGCTACTAAAGAATTTATTTGTGAAAAGGATGATAAAAAATTTATCAGTTTCTTTTCTTTTGGACCTTGATGATGATATTTTTGAGACTGTAAGTCCTCGAATTCCTAGCACAAATTTGGTATCCACTCTAAGTCGAATCTACTACATGATTACAAAAGAAGAACAACATAAAGCTTGTGCTTATGGAACAGAAGTTCCACCTGAAAAATATGGCATTTGTAGTCTAATCATCACGTAAAGCACCACAAATTGAGGGAGAAAGGCCTACATACAAATATTATGGTAAACTTAGTCATGAAGCTGCAAACTATTATGAGCTTTTTGTTATTTTACAAATTGAAATACTCATGGGAAAAATCATAGAAAAGGTCATGGAAGGCAACAAAATATGGAAGGATGTAGGCACAGCAAGCTGTGATAACAATGTTGGGAGTTCTACTGGCATTCCAGCACTAACTGCTACTCACATCGCTACGACATATAGACTTGATGCTATATCTATAACTCAAGGACAAGGTATTATGATTGGCCCCAATACAATTCCTAGTTCTACTACAGATCAGATTCAAAGACTATTGTCTTTCATTGAACATTTGAAGTCTAGTTCGAAAAACCTATTAGGTAAAATTCTATTAAGACAACAGGCACTTATGTCACATGCTTCGAGATTTGGGATTCTTATCTAATATGCAAGGACTAATGCTAGAAGTATTTGGTCTTCCTGATGGGCTTTAAATAATTGCAACAAAGCATGGTCGCATTGTTTAGGGCCTAAGATTGATATTAAAGGATGTTTTATATATTCTGAAATTTATTTGCAACTTAATTTCTGTTGGTCGATTGATTAAAAAGTTAATTATTTAATAATATTTATTAATCAACTTTGTGATATAAGATCATACTTCGAGGCACCTGATTGGAGTGGATCGCTTACAAGATGGTGTGCACTATTATGACCAGTGATATTATAAATAACATTCAGACTGATGGCAAATAAGATTATCAGCTATAACAAGGACAACTCTCTCTTCAAAAATTACCTTTATTTTCTGAGTTAGCAATCTATGATTTATTAAGAAAACATAAAGAGGATATATATGATATCTATTACTAGGCTAAACGGACTCATAATCAATTCTCAATTAGTAACAAAGAGAAAAACCATGTGTTGATCTTATTCACTGTGATGTATGGCGTTTGTATCATATTAGTCCATATTTAAGTGCTCATTATTTATTGAATGTTGTTGATGATCACAATAGAGCAATTTGGGTTTATCTAATGAAATAGAAAAATGAAATTAAAAAATTCCCCAAAGATTGTTATGCTTTGTGAGAACTTAATTTGGAAAACATGTTAAATGCATCTTTCCAACAATGGTTATGAAGTTACATCTAAGTCTATGATGGCATTCTATGACAAAAACAAAATTTTGCATCAAATAAGTCACAATAGAACTCCTTAACAAAAATGGAAGAGTAGAAAGTACAAACATATCTTTAATGTATTTAATGCCTTAAGAATATAAGCTCACATGCCGACTAATTTTAAGGTGAGCGTGTCCTTAAAATTATATTTTTAATTAATTAAACACTCACACCTCTCCTCAAAAAAATAAACTCCCTATAAGATTCTCTTTGATCATGAGTCAGATTTCTTTCATCTCTGAGTCTTTAGGTTACTTTGTTATACCATAATAATCCAAAAGATAAAGATAAATTTGGAGATCGAAGTCGATATTGTATTTTTGTTAGGTATTTATTTAGAAAGAAGCAATGGAAGTTTCATAACTTAGAGAATAGTCAGATTTTTATTTTTAGAGATATAGTTTTTTGTAAAATAATTTATCCCTTTCAAGGTAACACTCATTTTTCAATTTTTGAAAGAGTGGTTGACTTGTGATCCAGTTCCATACAAATATGTAATTGGGGGGGGGGGATAATTTTCAAAGTGAACGAAGGAAGGGGGATTGATGATGGGGATGAGGCTAATATTAAGAATCAACATGGGGCCAGCAATGAATAATGTACCACTACTAAGTAAAGAACTATACTACAAGTAATATAGTATCCACAACAAGCACACATGAAAGGAAATAGCTATGAAGGAATGATTAAAGCATCAAGACACTAATCCACATTATCAACAATCTTTGATATTGATTTTGGGACAAGGTTGAAAGTCTAAAAATTCTCTTATACAATTGAAAGGTTACATATGACTCAACTTGATCTATTCACCCTACCTTATAACCATCACTTCAAAAAAGAACCCAACATTACGCCCTATATAGCATAACTAGTTTAAACGCTATTTTATAAAGTTTTACTTTTAATTTATTTTATTTTTTGTCACATAAAATTTCGAAGCACTTCATTTATTCTATACTATTTGGATTATATTTATGATGCCTTTCTTATTTTTTTATTCTCTTCAATTATCAATCCTAAATACCAAAAGTAATTAGTTCTTAGTACTGCTTAGTCTGAAAAATTAATGAGTTTATTATCTAGATTCTTACTATTAGTAAATTTATATTTTTTATATTCAATTTTTGTATAGTTAATCATTAGTTTCTAGAACATCTTTTCAATTACTCAATTTCAAGTTTACTCTTTCTTTAGTTTCAGCTATTAAGACTATAACCTCTACAAATAATATGTGCTTAGGTACTTTTTTCATGTAAATATTTAGTAAGTTCATCTATAATTAAATTGAAAAGATGAGGACTTAAGACTGGCCATTAATGCAAATCTATTGCAATTTGAAAATTGGTCATATCTCCACTTATGACCTTTGCATTTGTTAGAGCTCCTTCATGCATATCTTTAATAACATCAATGTGTATATATTATTGATTCTCTTTTCTATCACGTATCATATTAATTTTCTTGGAATTCAATCAGATGCTCTTTCTAAATCAATAAGAAAGTCATGTGTAGGTTTATTTTTTCTCTCTACACTTTTTAAATAATTGTTTAAGAAAAAATAACTTCAATGGCCAATCTTCTTAGCACAAAACCAAATTGAATTTTGAAGATAATTCATTCTCATTTTTATTCTTTTATTTTTATATATTAGTTATTTCTTTTCCATTCATTTGATATTACCTTTGTTCTTATAATTTTATTTTAAAAGTTTGTTAACCAATTTACACCTATATTTACCATGCCCTTTCATACCTCAGTTGATATATTATTTAAACTGAATGTTTTTTAGTCCCATTTTTAAGGGTATTCTTTAATTCAGATACTTGAATTTTTAAAAAATTATTGGTATTTATATCTTCTTTTACATTCAAATTGTCATCTAGTCTTCAATGTTCTAACGAAACAGCACTTGATAAATTATAGAACTAAGTTTTTTATCTTTCTCTAATTTCTTCATCTTTAACTGAAATTTTTTGGTTCACGCTTCTAATACATCTATTATTTTAAATTAATTTTACTACCATTATTTATTATTTAATATATTTATTTACGCGTATTATGTGGGTAGAATATTTTGCAAATGTGCCTAAAATATTTACGAAATTTAAAAGTATATATTTTGGCTAAAACGACATTCCCTTCTTTTACAAACAATTCGAATGGATGAAGATAAAACCTTAATGGTGGACAAGCTTACACTGTTATGAAAAAGTTGTAAGTACATATGTACATACGTCAAACTAATAAACATGGATGCAATTTTATTTAAATTAGCATGTAAATTCCATCAAAAAATAGTATGTAAATAAAAAATTATTATTTTAAGGAAAAAAAGAGGGGAAAGCATTGTGAAAATTTTTAAAATGTGCAATAATTATGTAATTTGGTAGAGTCAGTGACTAGACTAAAAGAAAATAAAATTAAAATAGACGAGGCAATTATAAAAGAATGCGAAAATGATTGAAATGTAAATGTAATGATTGGATAACAATATAATTAGAGGTCAAAATCACATAGATGTAGAAAGTGGAGGAAATTTTTTTCCAATGCATCGTCGTCAAATGGATCCTTAAGGTTACGCTCGGGAAGATATGAAAATAAAAGTGAGAAAGTGAAAATGAAATATATATATATATACACGCACACATACAAGACTGAGAGAGAGGCATGATATTATAGCAGATTATGAGTTAGGAGAATGCAGTTAAAATAGAAATAGCAGTTGCATAGGAAAATGTAAAAAGTTTATTAAAGTGTAGAGGTAATAATAAAAAAGTAGGATAAATAATTAAGATATCAAATCATATAATATCAAAAGATATGTGTAGGAGAGCTTTTCCCTTTAACATTTTCCTATATGAACCCTTAATATACACTTTTATTAAATTTGGGCGAAGCACATCTTTGATTGGATAACTTGGTTTCCTAATTGAAAAATAATTTTAAATGAAATAAATCTCATATAATCATTCAGTTAGAGAGAGATGAAGAGGTTCAATGAATTGAATATTATGAACGGGTTCCAAGTGATCGGAACGCAGGAATAATTAACTTCCTTTTACTTGCCACGAAGCAAGCACTAATTAATTCAAAGCACTCCTTTTGAGGGTAGTTTTCAACACTGAAAAGGAAGCATTCATTGAGTATGGTGAGTTGAGTGAGACATTGACGCAGCCAACCGCCCATAAAGCATATATATCCATACTTGTCGCCGGTGCAACGAATTAGTAAGCATCAATAACAGACCTTATCTCACCATGACTGGGATATATAATACATGATGCAATGTGGGCCACACCATATACTCATTGCACCCCATTCTCTAAAATGCTGACCCTCTCCACTAGCAATTTATGTAACAACCCAATACAAATCCAATTCCCCAGTGTTTTCTTGTATTTGCTTTAGGCTCGTTAGCATATAGAAATTTATTGGTCGAATAATATTATTGATCATGTCATTGTAGGGATACCAAATTTTGATAACATATACAAGCCCATACCATTTTAACTTTTTAAACCATGTTGTACAATAATTGAGCTAGGGTTGGGATTTGGTTGTAACAACTTTCTAACCTTTTTCATAGTATTTATAGGCTGAGAAAATTAACATTACACTCAAGCACTTACACAACTCTTATACAATGAAGAAATTTTTTTGTAAATATCACCACCTTAGAAGGAAAATTTGTAAAACCTTACTACCAAGGAAAAATTGCAACAACACCATCCGCAGCACGTAGGAATCAAAACCACACTGGCACCAAAGATGCCATCAGCGCATACCACTAAGGCACCACCCCAATGGCAACTTTTTGACCTTTCAAGCCAACAAGAATGCTCGTGGCCAACAAAAATATTTGCTTTGAATTAAGTGCTTGTCTCGTGACATCCGGAAGCAAATGGGACAAGATTTTCAACTTTCATATTACTATTTTCATTCCCATTATTTTTACATTCCTGATAATACTTTTCTCCGTTCTTATATGCTTTGTTATATATAAATAACATTTGTATTTTTTTCATTTAGAATACTACTTTTCTGGTTTCCCATATAATATCTCATTTTTCAATGCTGAACAACTTCTCATCATCCAAATCATTGAATGCTTCTGAACAAGCCCTAAATAAGTTTACAATGAGCAATGCAAGATATGTGAGGCAGATGGATAATCCAATGGATCGAATTTGGGTTGAACAATATTGGACCTTCAATCTATCTAGACTAGCCAAGCTGGCTTAAAACAAGCCAGTTCACTACCAATATTAGGTGCAAATCTGTTCAGATTTGATCATCCTCCAGCCCTAAAATTCTATTCAAACCATATATAACTCCATTTCTATATTTTTTTTTTTTACATGTTTCTAACATTTTAATCGACGAATCTGGGTATTTACTTTGGTTTGTTATAATTTAAATGGAATTCGGTCACCGCTAATGCAGGTGAGGTTGTAGATGCATATTCAGACTGGTGCAGCACAGCTGTAGAAGAAACTATATTTTTAGTTGATTTTATCCATGAAGAGTGATCTTGGTTAGCTCGGGTTTAGTAAATGGCTCAAGTAGCCTGTCTCAAAAACTCATTTATAACACTTTTTTTGTTTTTCTATGTACACTTATTTATTTAAATGTATTTAACGTATAAACTAAATTTTATCATTTTTTAGACATATATATGTACCAATGATGGGTGGAAGCAGTGCGTGGGTCCTTGAAATTAGAGGCAAGCAAAAAAAGTGGGTGGGATGCAACGATTATTCAATCAGCATAACATTGCAAAGAAATTAAATTAAAGATTTATTGTTTTTAATTCAAAGATTGGGACCATGTTAAATGCCATGCATTACTCGTCATACACCACTTTCCTTTTCTTTTTCCAATGTGTGGCTAAGAAACTAACAAAACATACGGTGGACATAATTCTATCACAAAATTGATCAGATTAATTACTACACCCAACCGAAATGTCATATTCCACCTATTTAAAAGAAAGTTTTAATTATACGTAGTGATAGTAAATGTCATATTCCACCTATTTAAAAGAAATGTAGTTGTTAATAATTTGTGGTTGTTGTGACAAAATTTTGTATCCGGGAAGATGTAAAAGTAAATGAAAAAGTGAGAACGGAAAGAATTTGAAAAAATAAGAAAATGATACAATATAATAAGAGTAATAATTATGAAAGAAAAGAATAAAGTTAAAATAAATACGTTAGTTGTATGACATATATATACAAAAAATGATTGAAATGTAGAATTAATAATAAAAATATACAGTAGTTAGGCAGTTAGAATTGTTAAATTACATCAAGATAGGTGAAAAAAATGAAAAACAATTTTCCTTTTTACATGTTATCAAGGTTAGTCGTAAACGCATTATCGATACCACTAATATTCCTTTCCATCATGAAACGTACTGGTTGCATATAGTGTTTGCTACTAATAAAGAATTTTTGGTTCCTATTAACGGGTGAAACAAATAATTTTCTAGTAGTGCTAAAACAATTGTGCCCATGCAAAAAATTGTTAGCACAGCGCATTTATTTAAAATATTAAATAGAGATAACAAAAAATTCCCAAAAATTGTAAATAACCAATCATTATACAGGGAACTATAATCACTACTATTAAATAATTACTTAATATGATGATAGTTAGGAATGATTCAATACAATCTAGTCTATGCAACTCATTTCTTTTTTATTCTATAGATATTTTTAAAATCCAATAAACCATTTATTACTTTTGTTATTTATTTTTTATGTCAAAATTTACTTTCATTGGATACTTATATATTACATGTTATTTTCAAATTTAACAGTCATATGTTCGCTCTTTAAAAGCATATATTAAATCTTTGATAAAATAAGCTTCTAATTAAAGCTAGTCTTGGCATCATGAATAAAAAATTTTAGACACTTGAAATATCAAATCGTAGTAAATGAACTTGAAAAGAGGGGTTTACTTCATATACCTGGTTGAAACGTATCCCTTTAGATTTTACATTTTTTAAAAAATATTTATATGTAGATCCATATATGACTCGTATTTTTATCTAAAATATTTCTATTATATATGAAAAATCATCTTAATCGAATTTATATAATTCACAGAAATATAGATGCAAATGCACGGAATTTCTTAACGTAATTATTTTTAAATTATAAAAACTTTCAATTAAGTTGACTATTACTATAATAAGTATCTTATATGCAATTATGTGTAAATATGCAACCAATTTGTTTGCTGCATATAAATATATGTTGAAAAACTCATGTTATATGTAGCCAAACTAATTGTTGTATTTAATAAAATTTGTTGAAATTATAATTTTTATATTTAGGGCTTGTTTGGGAAATGATAAAAAATTTTGATTGAAAGATTTTTTGAATAAAAAATTTTTTGAATAAAAATTTTTGAAATGGAAGAAAATAATATGATATGATAGAGGAAAATAGATAGATTAGTTGTATATGTAGTCGTGTAAGAATGATTGAAGAGTACGGTAGTTAACTAGTTATATAGAAAGTTATGAAAAATAATTAAAAAATAAGGTAGTTATGAAAAGTGAAAAGTTTTATATTAGAAAATTTTGGTTTGAAAAGTTTTTTTATGTAACCAAATATTCCCTTGGATTAAACAAAAATATGCCCTTGGATTAAACAATAATTTAGAAGATAATGCCTGCTTTTCGCTTAAATAAAAAAATTCTAAAATTCGAAATCGAAGTAGCTACAAGTTGCACACACTTTTTTATCAGAAAAAAAAAAAAAAAAAGTTGCACACACTTTTAATTAGGGGTGCAACTCGGGCTCATGAAACTCGGGTTCACCTCGACCCTAACCCTAACCCTATTTATAAATCTTCAACCCTAACCCTAACCCTAACCCTATTTGTAAAACCTCAACCCTAATCCTATTTTTGAAATTCGGGCTCGGGTTGAGTTTCGGGTTGACATGTTACTATAAATATATATCCTACACTCATTTAATCACAAATCTATTGCTAAAAAAATCTAAAATAATAATTTATTAGAAGAAAGCAAAAAAAATTTAAATACCATTTAAGATTATAGCACATTCAAGATCACCACAAACTTTCAGGAATATTTTGATCCTAATGAAATTTACATCCCCCAATAGTTTTATTTTTTTAGTTATCGCTTTATATGTTCTTTTAAAAAAAAAAAAAAAGAATTTACATTTTGATTCATTTTTTGTTTATTAATTTTTTCCGGCTTTGCCCATTCTCCATTATAGGAAATTTATCAATAGTTCATGTTGAAATCAGAACTTTCATATGTGAGGATCATGTTGATAATAGTTAGAAGGTGAATGATTGCGAGAATGTGATGATGCAATGGCTAGATAATTATTTTACTCGTGTATTTACACATTGCTGATCAATTCATGGTTAGACATAATTGGCCAAGCTTCAGAGGCCACCATGACTGTTTTAGAAATCATCTCGAAATAAGAACCGAACCACAGACCAATCAGCATTTATTTACTGCACGAAGTAAGTCAATCATCGTGGCAAATTAAGATTTCATGGTCGTGGACCATCACAATAAAATGGTGGGAATTAAAACGATGAGAACTAATTTGGGTGCAAGAAAATGTTGGATGAAAGTTGTTGCAGGAAGAAGATGCAATGCCAAGGACCAAGGTGGAGACTTTTTTGGTGGAGAAATTTAGTTGGAATAATGATTATTTTTCTGCTAGGAGCTTATTTTGATGGTTGCCCATGCAAGCAAGGAAAGCACTCAAAATATTTACTCAGTGATAATTAAATTGCAGGTAGACAATTTTCAGAAGAATATACTATTGAATGAATTAGCGACCTGAGCGTAGATGATTAAGTTTATATGGCTGCTGTAACTAAACTCGTATGCATGCTTGCTATTCATTTCTTGCATCGGGCAGGTAAAGATGGGAATTCAAGGAGCAGAAGAGTGCGGCAATTTTGAGGAATGGCTCAACTACCGGCTTTCAAGGGCTGCTCCTGAGACATATGCTGAGTTCCTTGGGAGTTTTGTTGCAGACAAAACAAGTTCAGAGTTTATTAAAGAGTTTAGGCCTGTGTGATTTGATGGGATCTCTCCTAGACTTAAAAGATAAACGAGCATCCTGCTACAAAATTCCATACTCAAATGTCCAGCAGGTCCAGAATTCATGCAGCTCGCTCTATTCTAGCACTCATTAGGGATGGCAATTTGCAGGGTGATCGAGACCTTGCAGATTACATGAGGGACCGCATCTTTTCTCTAAATTGCGGTTGAAATTAGATGCCGGATGAAAGAAGATAAAAGGGAGCTGACGAACCGGGATTTCTGTTGAGAGCTGCCGGGGATATTGATCGTTGCTGCCGTGGTGAGTGTTGGTGCTACTCTGGTGCAGCAGCTGGGACGAGGTCTCCGGCGTCAAAGGCGGAGGCGGAGTAGCAGCAGGAAGAAGGCAGTCGGGCGTGTTAAAAACTGAAGGAGGGAGGCAGCCAAGCAGGACGAGAGAAGCCACTCTCCGGGATGCAGCTGCTGTGGGCGACTAGCCCGCCGTTTCTGCGGCTGCCGTGCTGGCTGCTAGATGCTGCTGCTACTACTATGGTGCCGTGGCCGGGACGAGCTCGCCGACATCGGAGGTGAAGAAGGATCTGGATTCTGGACGACAGAGGAATTCTTGAGGACGAATCGCAGTCGCCAAGATCTGCTGCGGTGCTGCCGGCAAAGGAATTCTCGTCTCAAGGACTAATCGCAGTCGCAGGAGAGCTGGAGAGGGCTGTGGGAAGATCAGAGTTGGCGAATTGTAGGAAAATTTTGGGGGGGAAATCCGAAATCAGGGCACCCGCACGAAAAATCACTTTTATACAGTAAGCTATCAATTCGGGTTCGGGTTGCGCGGGTTAGGGTTCTTATCAACCCGAAACCGAACCGATTTCAAATCGGTCTCGGGTTCAACCTGGGAAATCGGGTTCGGGCTGGAGAATAGGCAGTTCCAACACTGCCAAAATGCGGGTTCGGCGGGCCGGGTTCGGGCTGAACCCGGCCCAAGTTGCACCCCTACTTTTAATGTGAGAAAATCCCAAGAGAGATGGAAAAGTTGTCCACCCTTACAATGATCCATCGCATAACCCATCTTTGCCCACGTACGCGTATGACAAACCAAAATGTTTGACATTTGTACAATCGACCATGTTCCACCACCCATGTGCCCACTACATAGAACACCTGACGACAATGCCGTTGTCTTCCTTGCGAGGATCTACAGTTACAGAATCTCCACACTTCCACCATATAAATATTCAGGACTCCTGGCTACTGAACATCCCATCCAATTCAGAAATTAAGCATAAGTTTACTATTATTACTATCGCATATTCTTTTTAGGAAAAAGAAGAAGAAGAAGAAGAAGAAGAAGGGGGAAAATGAAAGAAGAGGAAGAAGCAGAGCAGCTACAAGAACTAGTTGTTGATGATGGCAGGAAAGATGGCGAGGAACCAAAGCTGGAGCTGGCGGTGGAGGAGATCATAGAAGAGTATGTGGGGTCTTTTGGGTTCTCACAGGTGCTCCAGGTGTTCTTGGTGTCACTTGCATGGATTTTCGACTCTCAGAACACGCTGGTGACCATCTTCGCCGATGGGCAGCCTGCATGGAGATGCACTGGCACAGCTGCTGCTTGCCCGTCATCCATGTGCGGGCTGGAACCAGGCCGGGATTGGGAGTGGGTGGGAGGGAAGATGAGCTCTACCATCTCTGAATGGGGCTTGATATGCGACCACAAGTTCAGGGCTGGGATTCCCGCTTCCTTGTTCTTCATTGGGTCCCTCATAGGTAAGTTTTTTTCCTTTTCAAATTTCTTCCTAATTACAGATTTCTAATTCCAACCAGACATTTAATTAACTAACCCAACATAATAATAGTATCCTGCTTTTCTTTCCCTCTTTTAATTTCTTATTGAAT
Organism: Annona cherimola; assembly: GCA_030490835.1. Lineage (NCBI taxonomy): Eukaryota > Viridiplantae > Streptophyta > Magnoliopsida > Magnoliales > Annonaceae > Annona > Annona cherimola. Next base: position 2,167,740 of record CM059973.1, on the reverse strand, counting down.
CGGGTATTTGTACGGAAAATAGACCCTGTAACTTTTGTAGTTGTAAATGAACAGATTATCTTACAGAAGAGACTGCAAAACAGGTTCTAAAGAGATCATTGATCGACAGAGCCCCAAAAAAGAAGAGAGAGAGAAATATTTCAATACAGGCATCTGCACCATAACTTATGGTGCAATTGCCTTAAAAAATATATATTAATTTTGATCAAGTGCAGACAGATTGCATTGTAATTATTGTATATTAATTTTGATTAAGTGTAGACAGATTGCACTATAATTATTATGCAATCCACTGCAAATGGGCCTCATTTGATCATGAAATCAACATCTATTTCACTCATTGCATTTAAAAATATTTACTTTAACTATATACTAATTTTTATTCAAATCAAATATGTATCGCCCAGACACGGAGACCTGATTCGGCCCCCCATTGAGGGTGGAGGAAAGCATGGGTTCCATCTTAAAATGGTATAAAATTAACGTAATAAAATAATTTAATATAAATATCAGCTTTAAAGTTGTATTTTTAACATCTAAAACGTCAAAAATATGTTTTTATATAGAAAAATGATTATATAAAGTATCATTATATTTTAATACACATGGGGCCCATTTTGTAGCAGACCGCATCGTAATTATAGTGCAGTCCATCTACACTAAATCATCTCACCCTCTCTTAATGTATATCTATAGGAAATTAATCTAATGCATGCGACTATATCGTGCAATCCATGCACTATAAAGCCGACTTGATCACAAATAGGAAATCTATCACATTCATTGTATTTAAAATTATTCACTTTATTAGCATACCAATTTTCATCCAAATCAAACATGCATAAGTGCTCTATCATAAAATGGTGAAAAATCGACATAATAAAATATTTTAACGTAAACATCAATTTTGAAATGGTATTTTTAATATTTAAACCATTTAAAGTATGATTTTTATATGAATAAATGATTGTATAAAGTATCATAATATTCTAATATGTATGGGGGCCCATTTTGCAACGAACTGCACCATAATTATAATGCAATCTATCTACACTAGGTTACTTCTCATATATATACGACACTAAAAATCACACTTTAAACGGTTTTAATGTTGAAAAAACAATTTCAAAATTGATATTTACATTAAACTATTTTACTGAGTTGATTTTAATATGGGGCACCAACATATGTTTGATTTGGATGAAAATCGATATGCTGATAAAGTGAATAATTCTAAATACAATTGGTGAATTACATGTCCTATTCATGATCAAGTGGGCCGCACGGTCATGGGCTGCATTGTGCAATCTGCTGCAAAATGAGCTCCACACATATTACAATGTTATGATACTTTATATAATTATTTATCCATATAAAAATCGTACTTTAGTTAGTTTAAATATTGAAACTACCACTTTAAATTGATACTTATGTTAAATAATTTTGTTATGTTGATTTTGTACCATTTTAATATTCAATATAAACACCCAGATTTGCAATTATGCAAAGTAATTACAATCAGTTTTGCAAATATTCGATGAAGTTTACTTTCTACCAATTTTAAAATAAGCAATCTTATTATGCTACTTTATATGGCTCATTTAATAAGCCCCAAGGTTAGTTGCAGTTTCATAATTATATGATTTTGAATAAGGTGGGCTCCAATGAAATTTTTGTGGAGCATTAATATTTATTTTGATCCACCATGGTCCCAAAAATCATATTTAACTTCATCCATTTACTTGAACCAATTAAATCCATTTTTTCAGATGCTTATATGGAGGACACCATCTAATAATATGTAAAAAATCGCATGTAAAATAAGATGATCCCTTAAGAATGCTAGGAAGTCTTGGTGAAACTTTAGTTAAAATGCTTTTTTTTATACTCTTGTGGGCCTCATATAGATAAGCTTAGATGAATGTTTTGACGTATCGATTAAGTTTTTTCATTTTTCAAAATCGGAAAATGAGCAAGTTCATGCAAGTTTTTTTTTTTTTTTTTCAATTTTTTATTTCTGAAACACGACCTTAATATATATGCCAAATTTAATTATTTTTGAAAATACGACTATATTTCTATGATTTTTTAAAAACATGGGTATTTAGTCATTCAAAAATGACTAATACTACCTTTCTTTTAAAATTTAAAATATACCTATACACATTTCCAAAAATAATAAAACTTTATTACATTAAATACACTAGATTAATAGTTTTATAAAAAAAAATATTCAAAAAAGACTTTTAAAAATGGGTTTACAACAGGTGCACTTAAGTTTCTTTGAATCACTACTCATTAAGATCTTATAAATTTTTGAAGATTAATTTTATAAAACGACCCCTGTTGCTGATCTATCTAGGAAGGCATCTGATCTGTGGTTGCATTGTCCTACGCAGGCTCTGCTGTTCATGGCCGCTTGGCAGATGCATATCTAGGAAGGAAGAAGACCGTTGTCCTCTCATGCGTCCTCACTTCCGTCACCTCCTTCCTCACTTCTCTCTCCCCAAACATATGGCTCTACGCGCTCCTCCGTTTCTCCAACGGATTTGCAAGATCCGGCATTGGAATCTGCTGCCTCGTCCTCGTAACAGAGGCCGTTGGCCGAGACTGGCGTGCCCAAGTGGGTCAGTACGGCTTTTTCTTCTTCACTGCCGGCTTCCTTTCCCTTCCCTTGATGGCATACCCAACAAGAACCTCTTGGCGAAAAATCTACATGCTCATCGCCCTGCTTCCCCTCCTCTACTCCCTTTTCATCCTGCCATTTGTCTCTGAATCCCCGAGATGGCTCGCCGTCAAAGGCAGGACAAAAGAATCAATGGGGGTCTTGAAGAAGCTGGCAAGACTAAATGGAAAGAAACTGCCCAAGAACTTGAGCATCTTGATCCCTTCAGCTGCTAAAACCGATGGCCACGATTCCAGCTCCACAAAAAGCTTGTGGTCTACGAGGTGGGCTGTGAGAAGAATGATCACGGTCATGGTAACTGGTTTTGGAATTGGGTTTGTTTACTATGGGGTTCAGCTGAATGTAGAGAACTTGAATTTCAATCTTTACTTCGCGATAGCCTTGAATGCTTTGATGGAGATTCCAGCAGTGCTCCTCGGCAGTGTTCTCTTGGGACTCACCAATCGCAGGCTGCTTCTCTCCCTCTCTGCTTATATCGCCGGCATTTCCTGCATCCTCTGCATCTTTTTACCAGGCAGAAAGTCCAAAGGCAGCTGGTCTCAACTGACAGCTGAAGCTGTTGGGTTCATGGCAGCTTCCACAGCTTTTGATGTGTTGTACATCTACTGTGTGGAATTGTTCCCCACCAACGTTAGAAGCTTCGCCGTGTCAATGCTCCGGCAGGCACTCATGTTGGGGGCCGCCGTCTCTCCGCTGTTGGTGGTCGTTGGACGCCTCAGCCCGTCGCTTTCATTCCTTATCTTTGGAGGCTTGGCATGCTTCAGTGGGTTCATGACAGTCTGGCTGCCTGAAACAAGAAATGCTCCTCTTTATGAAACATTGGAGCAGCAAGAGAAAGAAGAGAAGCTCTGTTCCATGACTGATGCAGAGGTAGAGCTGGGCAAGTAATGATCCCTGGGTAATGGATATAATACATATATTAATTATACTTAGATTAATAGTTATGAAAAAAAAATTTCAAAATTTTTTAAAAAAGGGTGCATGCGCCTGGGTGCACCGAAGTGTAATGCACTGGGTGCATACAACTGCACCCCCGCGTTTTTTGCCCTTTTTCCCATCTTGGTCAGGCCGAGTCGACCGCAATTACTCTTCATTTCGAATGAACGATCTAGATACATCCCACACCATCAAACGGTCAAGAACAGTATCAGGACGCCTAAATTGGACTCCTTCAAATAAACGGTTGAAATTTCATCAACCTCAACCTACAATTGGATGATAGCATTAGCACCCAAGCAAGCTCCTTACTACAGTTAGTGATATTAGAGGTGTTAACTGACTACTGTGGTCAGTGATATTAGGGGTGTTAACAGATCTGATTGGATTGGTTGGAGCCGAATTTTAATCATAATTTTATCTCATTTAAAATATCTCAATCATGCTATTAAAAAATGTATATCTCTCAACTATAATATTTTTATTAACCCATTTTAAAAACATAAGTCCTAATCTATTTACAACCCATTTGAAAAATGATTGATAGGTTGTTTGTATAATAGATAATTCGAGTGCCTAGTTTCTGGTACAGGGGAAATGGAAATAGGAAAATAACGAGAAAATGGAATTAAGATAACAACAGAAAAATGAAAATTAGGTAGTAGGAGGAAGACTTAGCAAAAAAATAACTAAGAGATTTATATTTATATATATATATAACTTTAATAGGCTAAAGGAGTTAAACATGTTGAACTGGTTAAATGGATTAAACAGGTTACTAAACGAGTGGATAGGTTATAAAATCTCAACCCTAATCCATTTATTTAATTTAATAGTTGAACAGGTTAGTGAATCTTGACTCATTTATTCAAAAATCTCAACTCAAACTCATTTATAAAATGATTAGACGAGCAGCTTGACAAGTCCACCGTAACCATTGAGATCTTTAGTTAGTATTGAATCATACATGCATGATGCAACCTTCATTATATAATTAGTCCAGATATGTTTGACATTTATATATAGAGAGAGAGAGAGTTGTTCCGGTGCAGCGTTACTGCACTGGAACAGTGGTGCAGTTGCCCGAAAATGAGCCCCACATGATTATAAAATCATGATCTACTCCACCCATTGTATTTAGAATAATGTATTCTATTACCATACCAATTTTCATCCCAATCAGATATGTATATGGGCCCCATCTGAAAATGGTACAAATCTAACGTAATAAAATAGTTTGATGTAAATAACAACTTTAAAGTATCTGATTGTGATGAAAATTGGTATGGTAATAGAATACATTATTCTAAATACAATGGGTAGAGTAGATTATGATTTCATGATCATGTGGAGCCCATTTCAGCGGTGCTGCATGGGAATTTTAGGTGCAGCACCGCTGCACCTGAATATTCCTCATATATATATATATATAAGTGAGAAAGTGAAAATAAAAAAAATAATATATACACACAAAAGACTGAGCGAGAGACATGATATTACAAGAGATTATGAGTTAAGATAATGAAGTTAAAATAGTAATTGTAGTTGCATAGAAAAATATAAAAAATTAATTGAAATGTAGAGGTAATAATAAAAAAATAGGATAAATAATTAAGATGTCAAATCATATAATATCAAAAGATATGTGTGGGAGAGTGGGGAAAATTTTTTCCCTTTAACATATTCCCATATAAACCCTTAATATATACTTTTATTAAATTTGGGCGAAGCACATCTTTGATTGGGATAACTTGGTTTCCTAATTGAAAAATAATTTTAAATGAAATAAATCTCATATAATCATTCAGTTAGAGAGAGATGAAAAGGTTCAATGAATTGAATATTATGAACGGGTTCCATGTGATCGGAACGCAGGAATAATTAACTTCCTTTTAATTGCTACCAAGCAAACACTAATTAATTCAAAGCACTCCTTTTGAGGGTAGTTTTCAACACTGAAAAGGCAGCATTCATTGAGTATGGTGAGTTGAGTGAGACACTGACTCAGCCAACCGCCAACAAAGCATATATCTACACTTGTCGCCGGGGCAACGAATTAGTAAGCATCAATAATAGGGACCTGATTTGTTGCATCCGAAAATGTCACTCATTTTTAAAAATTAAAAATAAATATCTAAAATATTCTAAAAATGGTAAAAATTTATACACATGTTAAATACACTTAGATTAACAGTTTTATAAAAAAAATTCAAAAAAAATAAAAAAAATAAGTATATGCACCCGGGAGCAGGAAGCGCTGCCTGCTCCCGGGTGCAACAAATCAGGTCCCCAATAACAGACCTTATCACCATGACTTGAATATATAATACATGATGCAACGTGGGCCACACCATATCCTCATCGCACCCAATTCTCGAAGATGCTGACCCCCTCCACAAGCTATTTACGTAACAACCCAATACAAATCCAATCCCCCTGTGTTTTTCTTGTATGTGCTTTAGGCTCGTTAGCATATAGAAATTTTATTTTTCTGTTATTATCTTTTTTGGTCGAATTATATTATTGATCATGTCATTGTAGGGATACCAAATTTTGATAACATATACAAGCCCATACCGTTTTAACTTTTTAAACCATGTTGTACAATAATTGAGCTAGGGTTGGGATTTGGTTTTAACAACTTTCTAACCTTTTTTCATAGAATTTATATGCTGAGAAAATTAATGTTACACTCAAGCACTTACACAACTCTTATACAATGAAGAAATTTTTTTGTAAATATCACCACCTTAGAAGGGAAATTTGTAAAACCCTACTACCAAGAAAAAATTGCAACAACACCATCCGCAGCACGCAGGAATCAAAACCACACTGGCACCAAAGATGCCATCAGCGCTTACCACCATGGCACCACCCCAATGGCAACTTTTTGACCTTCCAAGCCAACAAGAATGCTCGTGGCCAACAAAAATATTTGCTTTGAATTAAGTGCTTGTCTCGTGACATCCGGAAGGAAATGGGACAAGATTTTCAACTTTCGTATTACTATTTTCATTCCCATTATTTTTACATTCCTGATAATACTTTTCTCTGTTCTTATATGCTTTGTTATACATACATAACATTTGTATTTTTTTTCATTTACAATACTATTTTTCCGGTTTCCCATATAATATCTCATTTTTCAATGCTGAACAACTTCTCATCATCCAAATCATTGAATGCTTCTGAACAAGCCCTAAATAAGTTTACAATAAGCAATGCAAGATATGTGAGGCAGATGGATAATCCAATGGATCGAATTTGGGTTGAACAATATTGGACCTTCAATCTATCTAGACTAGCCAAGCTGGCTTAAAACAAGCCAGTTCATGTTTACTTTGGGTATTTACTTTGGTTTGTTATAATTTAAATGGAATTCGGCCACCTCTAATGCAGGTGAGGTTGTGGATGCATGTTCAGACTGGTGCTGCACAGCCGTAGAACAAACTATATTTTTAGTTGATTTTATCCGTGAAAAGTGATCTCATTACCTCGGGTTAAGTAAATGGCTCAATTAGCTTATCTCAAAAACTCATTTATAACATTTTTTTGTTTTTGTATATACACTTATTTAAATTTATTTAAATGTATTTAACGTATAAACCAAATTTTATCATTTTTTAGACGTATATATGTACCAATGATGGATGGAAGTAGTGCGTGGGTCCTTGAAGTTAAAGGAAGGCAAAAAAAGTGAGTGGGATGCAACGATTATTCAATCAGCATAACATTGCAAAGAAATTAAATTAAAGATTTATTGTTTTTAATTCAAAGATTAGGACCATGTTAAATGTCATGCATTACACGTCATACACCATTTTCCTTTTCTTTTTCCATTGTGTGGCTAAGAAACTAACAAAACATATGGTGGACATAATTCTATCACAAAATTGATAAGATTAATTACTACACCCAACCGAAATGTCGTCGTCACGAACGTGAAACTTGTGACCCACGTTCATAAACTTCAAAAAAAATACTTTCAGCAACAAAAATAGCAGTTTTGTTGCTAATTTAGTCACCGTCGCAATTAGGCTTGGACTTGTCTCCTTGGTTGCAACATTGCTGCAGTTTCGCTGCCTAAGGGATATGCGACAGAGAAATGGGTAACGAAAGTTATAGGAAAATTTTGTTTCTGAAAGATGATGTATTGTAGCAGCAGGTTAAGATCATCTATTACAGCCAACATGCGACTAGCATGACCAGCAAAAAGTCCCGCTTATGTGCGGAAAGTTCAAGCTTCAAGTCCAGACCAAAAGTTTCAAACTTCAAGTCGAGGCCAAAGGAGTTTATCATCCATTTTCAGAGCAATATATATCTCTATAAGTACTTGAGTTGCATAATAAAACAACTGAAAAAAGAAAAAAAAGAAAAGATCATCTATCGCTGATTGGGTTCTTGGTTAACCACAGTCGACATTGTTTTTCAAAATTTTACCGTATCTCATTAGGTTGATGGGTTTTGAAGGTGAACTTGCTTCAAATTTTGATTTTTGGCAAAAAAAATTTGTTGTTATGCATTTATTAACAATACAAAATATTCATTTTATTCAACAGTTTTTATGCAGCAGAATATGCTGCATATAATATCATAAGCAGCCACTATTTGTTGCAAACGAGTATTATATGCAGCACACAAGAAGTCGCTACATATAACACTTCTATCCAACAAGCACTGCTGGAATTTTTGTTACCTAAGTGAAAATTCTCTACAATTGGCTAAATGCCACAACGTTTATACCAGCTTAGCAGCAATTTGTTTGTTGCTTGTATGGATATGCGACTAATGCTATATGTAGCAAAATTTCGACTACATAAATTATTTTTCTTCTAGCGTATTGGGAAAAGGCTGAGGGAAAAATTTTAAAAAGTGAGTAGGTAAAAGGGAATAAAATTAAAATAGATAAAATATATAATTGTATGGAAAGATATGAATAAATAATTGAAAAGTAAGTTAATTAAGTAGTTAAGATGCCATATCATATAAAAAATGTATGAAAGTATGTAAAAAAAAAATTTCTTTTCCCAAATACCGAATGCTACTTAGGTTTAGTTTCAGTTGCTAAAGAAAATTTTGATTATATCTAGTTACAGTATATGTCATACTCAACCTATTTAAAAGAAAGTTTTGATTATACGTAGTGATAGTAAATGTCATATTCCACCTATTTAAAAGAAATGTAGTTGTTAATAATTTGTGGTTGTTGTGACAAAATTTTGTATCCGGGAAGATGTAAAAGTAAATGAAAAAGTGAGAACGGAAAGAATTTGAAAAAATAAAAAAGTGATCCAATATAATAAGAGTAATAATTATGAGAGAAAATAATAAAGTTAAAATAAATATGTTAGTTGTATGACATATATTGTGGGGCCCCAAACCAGCATCACATCCTTAGTCTTACCTCGGAATCGTTATTGATTGGTAAACGTGATCAGGATTGTTGCCCTGTCACACGGTGGGTTTTAACGGATATTTATCCAATTATATATATCCACACATAGGAGTTTAATTCCTCATATTTTCATTTCATGCATATTTAAGTCATTTTCAACCAATCATCACATAGCAAAGCATGCTGATCAAAAGACCTTTCAATTTTCACATAAATCAGATGTCATTGCATGTATCATCATAGTTGTCAACATAAACATCAAAATAATTTACATCCATTCAACACAAGTTTTTCCATAACATAAGAGTGCTAATGTTTTTCCATTGCTTTATCGATCTTGCACTTGCTCATTTGTCATGTCCATTTCTTCACCTGTCTTTGGGTTTGGAAAACAAAATCGTAAGTCGAAACTCAATAAGCAAGCTATTTATATTTCACAGGCAATTCATTTCAGACAACAATTTTGCATTTGAAATATCTTGGAAAGCAACTTATGCCTTTTTAAAAAGTATATCTTGAAAACATAAATCTTGTACCCATCACGAGTACGACATGCAATGTAAAACCGTGAACATGCCCTTCATAGGATGGAAGCTAGCTAGGCGATCATCTGTCCTTATCATCTCTCCTTTCAGAGAGGGCGCCGCAGGCCTTGGGCCTATCTTAGCGACTTGGCCACACCAAAGGGGGACAATCGGTCCGCTTATACCTTTCAAGTGGACCTAGTACTTTGTGCACATGACTTTCATAAAATCATCTTTAACATGCTAGCATGATTTTCATTCAGAAACTTGGAATCTCATCATTTTTCATAACATTTATCAAAGGAAAATTTCATAATATCACATGATAAACCAAAGATCATTTCAACACAATTTAACTAAGGAATTGCCATCCTTAAATACATTAGAAATAATTCCCACAATTTCATCAAAACAAGTTAGATCAAAAATTGCATTTAGGTAAACAATTTAGAAAACAAAAATCATTTAGAAAATTTGCTTGCTTACCTGCATTTTCTTAGCTTTCCGAGTCCACTTTTTCTTTGCCCTTGCCTACATGAAAATAATTTAATATTTCATATATTCCTTTTGCTTCAATTCCACTTAGTTTTTCAACCCATTTTCATTCACATACATTATTCATTCGACTTCTCAAGTCATTATGCATAAATAGCACATATTTGCATATTTAATTGGCTATTACATAACATATTCAATCTCATAAGTAGGGTAATCATTTAATCATATAATAAATATACAATAATTATTACTTAAAAGCTCATTACTTTTCATACCCCCTTTCTCACTTATTTTCCAAAATTCACACGTGGGTGCTCATTTTAACCACACGTTGTCGCCTTGAACTTCACTAATTAATTCTAAAATTTGAAATTAACATCATGTAATTATAAAAAGATATATAATCATGTAATTCACCATATTTTCATGCATTTTTTCACAAAATTAAATTACATAAGTCATTTATCACCTATGCATGTCTATCCTTTCACATATGCTCATTTAGCAACATATATATAATGCATTTCACAAAAATTTTCACGTCAGCAATTTAATCCATATTTCAGCATGATAACCATCCTTAATTACCACTTTATTTAGGGTATTTTTATAGAATTTTAATCCACTAATCATGGGTTTCCAAAACAGCAACTTTGAAACCCATTTTTCACACGTTTAACGTGTCTTTTGACACTTAACCCTAAACAGTTTTATAATTCCGAATTTTCAGCAATTAATCCAAATTTTCCTAATCAAAATCTAGGGTATTAACACATATTTAACATTCATAAATAATCATTTCTCAAAATAGAAATTTACTTCCTCATTTCGGGTTCCGTTTCACCCCATTTGGACATCATTTCATAAAATTCACAAAATCAGATTTGGGGGCTTATCTTCCCAAATCCTTTTGGGCGTCAATAATACCCTAACCTTAGGGTATTTTACCCTACATAACTTTCATATATCATTCAATCTCATTTCCATACCATTTTTAGCATAAAAATGAAAAAATCGGGTCATATACATCACTTTGCATACCATTCTTTCTAAAATTCAGATTTTAAGCTTAAATAAACATATGTATTTCATTAAAACATGATTCATAACCTAAACATAACATTCATCCAATACAGCAACTTATTATTGGAAATTAGGTTTTATCAAGTTGAGTTTTCAACTCTTAGGTCATTCTAATCTTCATTTCTACCACCTAAATCATTGAAATTCATTCATATAACTTAATACTCATTCCATATTTAATCAAATGGCATGTTGAATCATCATTTAAGGAGTATTTAAGCATCAATTTCATATCAAAAATCTTGGAGTTTAACACTTAAAATCAAAAGCTCTAAGTATGACTTCTACTTACTTGTTTGATGAAAATCAAACCCTAAACACTTGAGCAATCTTTCTCTTCCTTTTTCTCTTTCTTTTTCTTTCTTTTTTTCTTCTCTTTTCTTCCTCCTTAATGGCCCTAGGGTGGGACGTGAGCTGCTGTCTTGGGGGAGAATGGCTTGAGCACTTAGAAAAACAATTTTCCATGTTTCATCTCACATGGACGTGCCCCCTTTTTATAGAGCTGGATTTGATCCAACTGTGAGCCCCACTTGGGGATGATTTTCCATAGCGATTAAATGTATGTTTATCCCCCTAAATGAGCTGTGCAAATTACAGCCAAGTAAATTTATTTTTACCATTTTTCTTAAAGCCAAAATCTGCTCAAGATCATGACCATACATCTATCCCCTTAATCATGTCCTTGTTGTTGTCCATTTTTCAAATTTTTTTCCCATTTTTAATAACCTTAATTTAAGGGTAAATTATACATCTAATTAAAATTTAATTTAATCATTAATTTGGCATAAAAAATTAGCAAAAAATGGCAGCAACAGCACATCGATGCACGTCCAAACTCACACCATGCTGTCCACGTTTTTATCCTTCAATGCAGCTGCTATTCATAAATTTTTTTGCAGGGATTTTCACATGAATAAATGCTCATTCATGTATCCCTACATGTCAGCTACATTTGTGCATAATTTATAAAATTAAAAATTAAAAAAAACAACAGCGACAGCCCTTGGATGTTCCTACATTGCCACATAACTTATGCTCACTTTGAGCACTTTCTAGCCCCTTAATGTGGACGTCCTTTACTGGGATATTGTTTGGATTTTTGTATTTTATATTAATGCATAAAATATCCTGAAAATGAGCTGCATTGGACACCTATTTTTCCATTAAAAACTTGCATTAATTCCATGTACTTTAGCATTTAATGCATGGTACCTTTGAGGAGCAAAAGTCAACTACGCACACCTTTTCCAATTCAAGTATTTTCCCATTATAATATGCTTAATATAAATCTTCTAAAATTTTAATCTCATAATTTCATTCAACCGTTTCAAATTTCATCTCAATCCAATTTTCCTAACTGAAGCTATAGCTGTTTGAAGTTAACGATTGGATTTGAGATATGATCAATAAATCATTACATTAATTTCATTAAGGATTTTCATAACCCAATAATTCCATAATACCAAGCCCAACATCATCAACTTCCATCTCAAAATTCACTTGAATCCGCCTTACAGGCATTGAGTTATGAATTTTCTATTGTTTTTCCGCTAAACTTGACAATTATCATTTAAATTCTCATAATTCATATTAAATAATTTAAAATAATTATCCATGATGTATTAGTGTATTTTAATCACCAACAATTTACTCTAATCCCATTGTCCCATATCAGCTCATAGTGATCAATCGAATCGTTATTGCTAATCCTTAATCCTAATTGCAATAATTAGCAAAATCACAAAATCATTCAAAACTCAATAATTACACATATAATCACATGTGAATGTTCAATGCATATATTTGGTTCCTACATTGGTTGGGTTTCACATATATATACGAAAAATGATTGAAATGTAGAATTAATAATAAAAAATACAGTAGTTAGTCAATTATAATTGTTAAATTACATCAAGATAGGTGAAAAAAATGAAAAACAAGTTTCCTTTTTACATGTTATCAAGGTTAGTCTTTCATCAAAAAAAAAAAAAAAAAAAAAGGGTTAGTCGTAAACGCACTATCGATACCACCAATATTCCTTTTCATCATGAAACGTAGTGGTTGCATATAGTTTTTGCTACTAATAAAGAATTTTTGGTTCCTATTAACGGGTGAAACAAATAATTTTCTAGTAGTGCTAAAACAATTGTGCCCATGCAAAAAATTGTTAGCACAGCGCATTTATTTAAAATATTAAATAGAAATAACAAAAAATTCCCAAAAATTGTAAATAACCAATCATTATATAGGGAACTATAATCACTACTATTAAATAATTACTTAATATGATGATAGTTAGGAATGATTCAATACAATCTAGTCTATGCAACTCATTTCTTTTTTATTCTATAGATATTTTTAAAATTCAATAAACCATTTATTACTTTTGTTATTTATTTATGATGTCAAAATTTACTTTCATTGGATACTTATATATTACATGTTATTTTCAAATTTTAATAGTCATATGTTCACTCTTTAAAAGCATATATTAAATCTTTGATAAAATAAGCTTCTAATTAAAGCTAGTCTTGGCATCATGAATAAAAATTTTTTAGACACTTGAAATATCAAATCGTAGTAAATGAACTTGAAAAGAGGGGTTTGCTTCATATACCTGGTTGAAATGTATCCCTTTAGATTTTACATTTTTAAAAAAATATTTATATTTAGATCCATATATGCCTCGTATTTTTATCTAAAATATTTCTATTATATATGAAAAATCATCTTAATCGAATTTATATAATTCACAGAAATATAGATGCAAATGCACGGAATTTCTTAACGTGATTATTTTTAAATTATAAAAATTTTCAATCAAGTTGACTATTACTATAATAAAGTATCTTATATGCAATTATTTGTAAATATGAAACCAATTTGTTTGCTGCATATAAATATATGTTGCAAAATTCATGTTATATGCAACCAAATTAATTGTTGCATTTAAGAAAATTTGTTGAAATCATAATTTTTATATTTAGGGTTTGTTTGGGAAATGATAAAATTTTCAGATGCAAAATTTTTTATCTAAAAATTTTTGAAATGGAAGAAAATAATGTGATATAATAGGGGAACATAGAGTTAAAATAGATAGATTAGTTGTATGTGTAGTTGTGTAAGAATGATTGAAAAGTATGGTAGTTAACTAGTTATACAGAAAGTTGTGAAAAATAATTAAAAAATAATGTAGTTATGAAAAGTGAAATGTTTTATATTAGAAAATTTTGGTTTGAAAGGTTTTTTATGTGGCCAAATATGCCCTTAGATTAAACAATAATTTAGAAGATAATGTCTGCTTTTCACTAAGGGTGTGTTTGTTAATCAGTAAAAGTTGTCAAGTTAAAACTTTTCAATCTAAAACTTTTCACTCTCCATAACTACCCTATTTTTTAATTATTTCTTCACATTTTTCTATACAACTACCCTACTTTTCAATCATTTTTACACAACTACCAACACAACTAACATATTTATTTCAACTTTATCCTATTTATTCATCATGATTACCCCCTATCATATCACATCATTTGACAACTTTTACTCTCTACAACTTTTCATCAAAAGTTTTATTCATTCCCAAACGCACCCTAAATAAAAATTTCTAAAATTCGAAAGTGAAGTAGCTACACGTTGCACACAGTTTTCATGTGAGAAAATCCCAAGAGAGATGGAAAAATTGTCCACCCTTACAATGATCCATCGCATAAGCCATCTTTGCCCCACGTACGCGTATGACAAACCAAAATGTTTGACATTTGTACAATCAATCATGTTCCACCACCCATGTGCCCACTACATAGAACACCTGACGACAATGCCATTGTCTTCCTTGCTAGGATCTACAGTTACATAATCTCCACACTTCCACCCTATAAATATTCAGGACTCCTGGCTACTGAACATCCCATCCAACTCAGAAATTAAGCATAAGTTTACTATTATTACTATGGCATATTCTTTTTAGGAGAAGAAGAAGAAGAAGAAGAAGGTGGAAAATGAAAAAAGAGGAAGAAGCACAGCAGTTGCAAGAACTAGTTGTCGATGATGGCAGGAAAGATGGCGGGGAACCAAAGCTGGAGCTGGCGGTGGAGGAGATCATAGAAGAGTACGTGGGGTCTTTTGGGTTCTCACAGGTGCTGCAGGTGTTCTTGGTGTCACTTGCATGGATTTTCGACTCTCAGAACACGCTGGTGACCATCTTCACGGATGGGCAGCCTGCATGGAGATGCACTGGCACAGCTGCTGCTTGCCCGTCATCCATGTGCGGGTTGGAACCAGGCCGGGATTGGGAGTGGGTGGGAGGGAAGATGAGCTCCACCATCTCTGAATGGGGCTTGATATGTGACCACAAGTTCAGGGCTGGGATTCCCGCTTCCTTGTTCTTCATTGGGTCCCTCATAGGTAACTTCTTTTTCTTTCCAAATTTCTTCCTAATTACAGATTTCTAATTCCAACCAGACTTTAATTAATTAACCCATCTTTTGTTTCCCTCTTTTAATTTCTTATGTAATCGGGTATTTGTACGGAAAATAGACCCAGTATCTTTGTAGTTGTAAATGAGAAGAGTATCTTACAGAAGAGACTGCAAAACAGGTTCTAAAGAGATCATTGATCGACAGAGCAACAAAAAAGAATAGAGAGAGAATGAGAAAAATATTCCAATGCAGGCACCTACACCGTAACTTACGGTGCAGATGCCTCAAAATACATACATACATACATATATGTATATATCGATTTTGATCAAGTGCAGACGAACTGCACTACAATTATCATGCAATCTGTTGCAAATGAGCCCTCATTTGATAATGAAATCAACATCTATCTTACTCATTGTATTTAGAATTATTTACTTTTAACTATATACTAATTTTGATTCGAATCAAACATGTATATGGGCTTCATTTTAAAATGGTACAAAATTAACGTAATAAAATTGTTTAACATAAATATCAACTTTAAAATTGTATTTTTAACATCTAAAATGTCAAAAATATGTTTTCATATAGATAAATGATTGTATAAGGCATTATTCTATTTCAATACACATGGGATCTATTTTATAGCAGACTGTATCGTAATTATGGTGCAGTCCATCTACACTAGATTATCTCACTTTGTGTGCGTGTGTATAGGATTATTCTGGTGCAGCACAACTGCACCAAAACAGCGGTGTATTTGCCCAAAAATGAGCCCCACACATATTAGAATATAATGAAACTTTATACAATCATTTATCTATATATAAATTTTATAGCAAATGGTTTATATGTTGGAAAAATCACTTTAAAGTTTTTTTAACATCAAACTATTTTATTACTTTGAATTTGTAGCATTTTCAGATGGGCCCATACACATATCCGATTGAGATAAAAATTGATATGGTAATATAATACATTATTTTAAATAAAATAGGTAGAGTAGATTATAATTTGATCATCATGTGGGGCCCATTTCAGCGCCACTGCATCGTAATTATGGTACAGCGGCATTGCACTTGAATATAACTCATATATATTTATATAATTAATCTAATACATGTAACTACATCGTGCAGTCCATGCACTATAAAACCCACTTGATCATAAATAGCAAATCTATCATACTAATTGTATTTTGAATTATTCACTTTATTAGCATACTAATTTTCATCCAAATCAAACATGTATAAGTGTCCCGTCTTAAAATGGTGAAAATCAGCGTAATAAAATATTCTAACATAAATGTCAATTTTGAAATAGTATTTTTAATATCTAAACTATTTAAAATATGACTTTTATAAGAATAAATGAGTATATAAAGTAACATAATATTCTAATATGTGTGGGGCCCATTTTACAACGGACTACACCATAATTATGATGCAATCTATCTTCCACTAGATTGCTTCTCATATATATACTGTACTAAAAATCATACTTTAAACGGTTTAAATGTTGAAAAAATAATTTCAAAATTGATATTTAAGTTAAACTATTTTCTTGAGTTAATTTTAATACGGGGCACCACCATTTGTTTGATTTTGATCAAGTGGGCCCCACAGTCATGGGCTGCATGGTGCTCCTTGCTGCAAAATAGGCTCTACACATATTACAATGTTATGATACTTTATATAATTATTTATCCATATAAAAATCATACTTTAGTTGGTTTAAATGTTGAAAATACTACTTTAAACTGATATTTATGTTAAATAATTCTGTTACGTTGATTTTATACTATTTTAAGATGGGATCGTGCATATGTTAGATTTAGATAAAAATTGGTATGCTAATAAAGTGAATAATTCTAAATATAATAGATGTGGTAGATTTCCTATTCATGATCACATGGGGCCAATAGTGCATAAACTGCATGGTGTAGTCGCACGTACTGTAATAATTTCTACTTATATATATAGAGAGAGAGACAGAGAGAGAGAGAGAGAGAACTTATCCCGTGTAGTCCACAGCAAAATGGGTTACACACATATTAAAATGTTAGAATACTTCAAACAATCATTTATCAATATGAATAACATACTATAGATTATTTAGATCTTGAAAATAATACTACAAAATTGACATTTAGGTTAAATTATTTTATTACGTTGATTTTGTATCATTTTAAGATAGAGCATATACACATGCTATATTTAGATGAAAATTGATGTGATATCAAAATAAATAATTCTGAATATAAGAGGTATGGTAAATGTTAATTTTAATACATGTGGGGCCCATGTTGGGTGTTCTGCATCACGTGCAATCCATTTGCACTTGAATATTTTCCATATATATCCAAAATATGTACGCTAATTCGCAATTATACAAAGTCACAAGGTCTTTTTTGCGAAATGTTACGTAAGGTCAACTTTTACATAATGAAAAATGACAAATTTTTATTGAGCTACTTCTTATGGATCATTTAATAGGTACGATCTGACCGTTCATGCGATTTCATACTTACTATTCTGTCAGATCAATAAGGTGCGCTTGAATTAAATTTCGATGCATCCTTTCTCATTCCACAGATATTCAATATATACGCTTCCAGGACTTCAGTCCTGTGGAAAGCATGAGGGGTTAATACCCACCAAGTCTACGGATCAATTCTCATCTTCCCCAATTGTACGAGTTTATATTCTCTCCAAGTGGTGGGGGTATTATTTTGTTGTTCCATGTTGTGAATACTTTGCATGTACTATTCTGTGAGATTAGATAGCTTGATGTATATATGAATAAAAAAAAATTAATATATACACCCAAATTTGCAATTATGCAAAGTAATTACAATCTGCTTTACAAATATTCCATGAAGTTTACTTTCTACCAATTTTAAAATTAGCAATCTTATTATGCTACTTTATGGCTCATTTAATAAGTCCCAGCGTTAGTTGCCGTTTCATAATTATATGATTTTGAATAAGGTGGGCTCCAATGAAACTTTTTGTGGAGCATTAATATTTGTTTTGATCCACCATGGTCCCGAAAATCATATTTAACCTCATCCATTTACTTGAACCAATTAAATCCATTTTTTCAGATGCTTACATAGAGCATACCATCTAATAATATTTAGAAAAATTGCATGTAAAATAAGATGGTCCCTTAAGAATGTGGGTGCTAGTTCAATGCACCCAGGAACATTGAGCCTTAATGCTCCCGAGTGTACTTCACCCTTTTATTTTTTTGAAAAAAAAATTTACAGAAATGTTAATGTAAGTGTATTTAATATGTGTATAAATTTTTACCATTTTTAGAAATTTTTAGATTTTTTTTCGAATTTTTTAAAATCAGTGGCATTTTTAGTACTTTAAAATTACTAAAATGCCTTTTATTTTTAAAAATCTAAAATAAATATCTAAAAATCTCCAAAAATGATACAAATTGATACACATGTTAAATACACTTAGATTAACAAGTTAATGAAAAAAATTTCAAAAAAAACAAAAAAAAAATGTTCCCAGGTGCATTAAGCCAGCACCCTAAGAATGCTAAAAAGTCTTGGTGAAATTTTAGTTAAAATGTTTTTTTTTTTTTTTTAACTCTTCGGGGCCTCATTTAGATAAGCTTACATGAATTTTTTGACGAGTATCGATTAAGTTTTTTGATTTTTCAAAATCGGAAAATGAGCAAGTTTCATGTACCAGCGCGAACAATGAAGCTCAATGCTCATGCATGTTTTTTTTTTTTTTCAATTTTTATTTAACACGACCTTTCATATATATGCCAAATTTAATTATTTTTTAAAATACGAACATATTTATTTGATTTTTAAAAACACGGGTATTTTAGTCATTCAAAAATAACTAAAACAGCTTTTCTTTTAAATTTTAATATATATCCTTAGACATCTCCAAAAATAATAAAACTTTATTACATTAAATACACTAGATTAATAGTTTTATAAAAAAAAATTCAAAAAAGACTTTTAAAAATGGGTTTACAACAGGTGCACTCAAGTTTCTTTGAATCACTAGTCATTAAGATATTATAAATTTTTGAAGATTAATTTTATAAAACGACCCCTGTTGCTGATCTATCTAGGAATGCATCTGATCTATGCTTGCATTGTCCGACGCAGGCTCTTCTGTTCATGGCCGCTTGGCAGATGCATATATAGGAAGGAAGAAGACCATTGTCCTCTCATGCGTCCTCACTTCCGTCACCTCCTTCCTCACTTCTCTTTCCCCAAACATATGGCTCTACGCGCTCCTCCGTTTCTCCAACGGATTTTCAAGATCCGGCATTGGAATCTGCTGCCTCGTCCTCGTAACAGAGACCGTTGGCAGAGACTGGCGTGCCCAAGTGGGTCAGTACAGCTTTTTCTTCTTCACTGCCGGCTTCCTTTCCCTTCCCTTCATGGCATACCCAACAAGAACCTCTTGGCGAAAAATCTACATGCTCATCGCCCTGCTTCCCCTCCTCTACACCCTTTTCATCCTGCCCTTTGTCTCTGAATCCCCGCGATGGCTCGCCGTCAAAGGCAGGATAAAAGAATCAATGGGGGTCTTGAAGAAGCTGGCAAGACTAAATGGAAAGAAACTGCCCAAGAACTTGAGCATCTTGATCCCTTCAGCTGCTAAAACCGATGGCCACGATTCCAGCTCCACAAAAAGCTTGTGGTCTACGAGGTGGGCTGTGAGAAGAATGATCACGGTCATGGTAACTGGTTTTGGAATTGGGTTTGTTTACTATGGGTTTCAGCTGAATGTAGAGAACTTGAATTTCAATCTTTACTTCGCGATAGCCTTGAATGCTTTGATGGAGATTCCAGCAGTGCTCCTCGGTAGTGTTCTCTTGGGACTCACCAATCGCAGGCTGCTTCTCTCTCTCTCTGCTTATATCGCCGGCATTTCCTGCATCCTCTGCATCTTTTTACCAGGCAGAAAGTCCAAAGGCAGCTGGTCTCAACTGACAGCTGAAGCTGTTGGGTTCATGGCAGCTTCCACAGCTTTTGATGTGTTGTACATCTACTGTGTGGAATTGTTCCCCACCAACGTTAGAAGCTTCGCTGTGTCAATGCTCCGGCAGGCACTCATGTTGGGGGCCGCCGTCTCTCCACTGTTGGTGGTCGTTGGACGCCTCAGCCCGTCACTTTCATTCCTTATCTTTGGAGGCTTGGCATGCTTCAGTGGGTTCATGACAGTATGGCTGCCTGAAACAAGAAATGCTCCTCTTTATGAAACATTGGAGCAGCAAGAGATAGAAGAGAAGATCTGTTCCATGACTGATGCAGAGGTAGAGCTGGGCAAGTAATGATCCCTGGGTAATGGATACAAGTAGATAAAGCCATTCTGTAAGACATGTACACATGGTTTAAGAACATTCGGCTCAATTGCTTGTGTTTTCACCTGGAATTAAGGAACTGATCAGTTATCCCAACGGGCAGAGACATATGAGTCATGGACTTCACACCTTATTCATAAGGCCTTCCATTTCACATTTCGATGCACATGGATCGGCTTTTTATCCTATGTCATGCCATTTTGCTGTTCGACAAAATGTACCTTCTTCTCCACCTTTTTGCCTATCCGTCACTGCCCCCTTTATCTGCTCTCACTCACTCTCGTACTGTGCAATTAAAGGCAGTGTTGCAAAGAGAAACGATCAAACACTTGGAACTACAACATACGGCTTTAAGAGAGTATTTTTACTAATGGTCTGATGGGGAGTGGTAAAACTTTTAAATGAAAAGTTTGGGTAAAAATTTTTTAAAATAAAAGAAAATAATATTATATGATAGGAGTAATGATGATGGGTAAAGAGAATAAAATTAAAATAAATACTTTAGATGTATAGATAGTCGTGTAGAAATGATTGAAAAATAGCGTGGTTATATAAGAAGAATTGAAGAAATAGTTAAAAAAATATTATAGCTATGGAGAATAAAAAAATTTAGATTAAAAAAATTTTAGTTTGAAAATTTTTAGTGTTAACAAACACCCAAAAAAAAATTTTTAAAAAGAAAAAACATAGTATCAAGAACAAAGAAATACAAACTAGTATGAAATATGAAATTGGAATTGTCTCCGGTGAGAAGGCATGTCTTCTTTTTTATCAAAGGGAGACGGTAAGATTGTCCTTATAACCAAGGTAACAATATTTGCTCAGATGCTTGATAAACAAAGTGGAATTTCAACTTCTATTTTCTTGACTCTTGAGATCAGCTGTATGAGATCCAAATTGCGACCGCAACTACTATTGAATAAGCTCCATGAATATAGTCCACGTAATCCATACTAAAACTCCCCAACAAATAAAAAAAAATTACCAACAGGGATCCGAAGTTCCTCATACAAATCCATGCACTTGCCAGCTAAATCGTAAGAGTAGAAACCAAGCGAGTCCAGGTCAGTTCAATAAGGTATTGAATCTGCAAGAATCAATAAGAAAGGTTACTTCACATAGACTCTTCAAATGTAACTAATTGACATTAACTAAGTTTTTTCATTTTAATGAGGGTGGCGAAATTCAAATCTTTACAATATTTTTTTAACCTTGGGCGATTTTCACATTGTTGCAAAAAATTTGAAAAAATTTCCCAAGTTTTGAAAAAATATATTTGAAAGATCTGGATTTCGCCACTCTCATTTAAATGAAAAAATTAGTTATTTTCCCTTCCTTATTTTTGAACGGTCTATGTGAAATAACATTCACTTGTTATATCTTGTCTCATGTAGGGGAGCATCAAAGGCCAACTTGGATCCCACTCTTAAGAAGTTGTCAAGTCAATATATATATATATAGAGAGAGAGGAAGTTGTCAAGTCGAAATATATAGAGAGAGAGAGAGGAAGTTGTCAAGTCAATATATATATATATATGAATATTCATGTGCAGTGGCGCTACACCGGACCGCTGAAATGGGCCTCACATGATGATCAAATTATAATCTACTTCACCCATTGTATTTAGAATCATATATTCTATTACCATACTAATTTTCATCCCAATCGGATATGTGTATGAACCTTATTTGAAAATGGTACAAATTCAACTTAATAAAATAGTTTAATGTAAATAACAACTTTAAAGTGATTTTTTCAATATGTAAACAATTTGCTATAAAATTTATATAAGAATAAATGATTGCGTAAAATTTTATTGGATTCTAATATATGTAAGGCCTATTTTTTATCAAATGTACCGTGTTCCGGTGCAATTGTGCTACACCGGAACTGCTACCTCATATATATATATATATGAGAAGCATCGGATCCCTATATGCAATCTTTTCTTTGCTGAGGAGGTTGTCAGTATGGATTAGGCAGTCTTTGTTCATAAAACTTGTTTGAAGATTGCCCAAAGTGATGCTAGAGCAATGGGATTTGAACAAATATTGTTACCTAAGTTACAATGAACAATCTTACCACCTCTTAGCCATAAAAAGAATATGTCTCCCCCAATGGAAAGCTAAGGCACTTTGAATAAGCATGACATCGGTGCATCAATCGAAATGAAAGTGCTAGGAAATAGAGTTCACCAACTGTTGTTTCCCCTTCAGATTTTCTCTCCACAGTTCCTATGTTACCATTCCCACCATCTCTATCCCGATCAGATTCCTGCTTAACGAGCTGGAGCAGGATTTGACATTCCCAAACTCTCCCTCGCAGACGCCGACAAGTGCAGAAACCCACCGGGGTCTCTGATCGGATCGACAGGGGCGACGAGGGTTCCCGAAGAAAACCCAAACGAGATCTCGTTGTGCTACCGCTGATGTGCTTTCCGAGGAGGAAGGCTTTCGCTGACACTCGCACCACTAAGACCAATCCCCCTTGCAAATTGCGGCGGCAGGGCGTGCGAGCTCATACCCCGCTCCTCCATCGAAATGTCGCCAAACATCATGCCGGAAAGAGACGGCGACGATGAGTCTCGGTAAGAAGAGGGGCTCATCGGCAGGAACATGTCGAACGAGAAGAACGTCGGTTGCGATTAGGGGTGTTAATGGTCATGGTCAACCCGTCAACCCGTTCGTCCAACTCGTTAATAAATGGATTTGGGTTGGAATTTTTAAATAAATGGGTTATGATCCACCAACCCATTTAATCATTTAGTTAAATAAACGGATTAGGGTTGAGACTTTGCAACCCGTCCAACCCGTTTATATAACCCTTCCAACCCGTATAACCCATCCAACCTGTATAACCCATTTATAATATATTATAGATAATTATATATATAAATTTAGTCGATTCCCGGCTTTCCGCTCTTGGCACTCTATCCCACCCAGCGCCCGTGCATGATGTTAACTTTTGCAGTCACAGCCGAGATTGAAATCTGAAGTTCCCTTAGATTTGCCACCGCACGCACTGTCATATTTCAGAGTTGGGACCCCTTCTACAAAAGCACCAATTGCTTTTGACTCCCCTGCTTAACGACCCATGACAATTGCGCTGCACTGCGTTGTCAACAAAATCACATACAAATAAATGAATCACATTTAATGCTGCAGTTACATCAACCAGAGCATTCTTCAAGGGCATACAGTGTCTCCCTCGCCCACTCTTTTCTCCATTTTCTCTCCTGCTCGCTCCGGTTCTCACTCCTCGCCTGTCATCGATTTGTGGACTGCGCTGGCTCTCTTGATCACCCTTTCTCTCTTCTCTGCTATCTTCTTGTACTCACCACTAGAAAGGCTAGCTCGTCTCCTCATCTAGCCATTGTGTACCTCTCCGGTCCGTTGAGTTGTTGAAGGGCTTGTCTGCAAACTGCAAAGGAATGGGTGTCATATTCGGCACTCGGCACTCGTTGCGACCTTCAATTTGTCGTCACACGCACGAAGACTTGGCAGACGTCGGTATGCTACGACCTTCAAATCTACGGCGCCGCACGCACGAAGACTTGGCAGATCAGGTATGTTAAATTCGAGTTATTTAATTTTACAGACTTTATTGAAAGCTTTTAGCATTAAAATTAGTAACAAACACAACCCGTTAACAACCCGTTAACCCATTTATTAAATGGGTTAGGGTTGAAGTTTTTTAAATAGGTTAATAAACGAATTAGGGTTGAGATATATTAAATGGGTTAGGATTAGGATTAGGCTCCAACCCGTTCAACCCGATCCGTTAACACCCCTAGTTGCGATAGATCAATCGAGTTGGGGAAAGAGACATCGATCGAGGGAGGAAAGAAGAAAGAACAAGAGTGCTCGAGGAAGCGGCATTTTTTTGGGATGTAATCGTACGCACACGAGTGGCTCAGTGCGGGTGTACTATACTTATTTTTTTTATTTTTTTCATGAAACGGTTAAAATTACTAAAAATGTCACCATTTTTTAAAAATCTGAAAAAAACTATTTTAAAATCTACAAAAATGATAAAAATTAATATATATATATATATATATTAACTATACTTAGATTGACAGTTATGTAAAAAAAATAAAAAATGGGTGTACGCACCTAGAAGCACTGAGGTTTAATGCACCAGGTGCATATAATTGCACCCCTGCGTTTCTTGCCCTTTTTCCCATCTTGGTCGGGCCGAGTCGATTGCAATTACTCTTCATTTCGAATGAACGATCTGGATACATCCCACACCATCGAATGGTCAAAAACAGCATCAGGAGGCCTAAATTGGACTCCTTCAAATAAATGGTTGAGATTTCATCCACCTCAACCTACAATTGGATGGTGGCATTAGCACCCAAGCAAGCTCCTTACTACGGTCAGTGGCATTAGGGGTGTTAACAGATCTGACTATTACGGTCAGTGATATTAGAGGTGTTAACGGATTTGATTGAATGGGTTGGAGCCTAATTTTAATCATAATTCTATCTCATTTAAAATATCTCAACCATGCTATTAAAAAATATATCTCTCAACTATAATCTATTTATTAACCCATTTAAAAAATATCAATCCTAACCTATTTACAACCCATTTAAAAAATAATTGATAGGTTGTTTATATAATAGATAATCTAAATGTCTAGTTTCTGGCAGATGATGATCTGAATGCCTAGTTTCTGGCACAGGGAAAATGAAAATAGGGAAATAACGAGAAAATACAATTAAGGCAACAGCGGAAAAATGAAAATTAGGTAGTAAGAAGAAGACTTAGCAAAAAAATAACTAAAGAATTTATATTTATATATATAACTTTAATAGGTTAATGGAGTTAAACATATTGAACTAGTTAAATGGATTAAACAGGTTACTAAACGGGTTGAGGGGTTATAAAATCTAAACCCTAATTCATTTATTTAATTGAATAGTTGAACGGGTTAGTGAATCATAACTCATTTATTTAAAAATCTCAACCCAAACTTATTTATAAAAGGATTAGACGAGCAACTTGGCAGGTGGACCATAACCATTAACATCTTTAATCAGTATTGAATCATACATGCATGATGCAACCTTCATTATATAATTAGTCCAGCTATGTTTGATATTTTTTTTTGGTGTAAAAGTTTATAGAAGAGGAGAAGTGATGTTACATTATAAGACTAATGATGTAAAGAAAAAATAATAAAGTTAAAATAGATTAAAAAAATTATATAAGTAGTTATGAAGAAATAATTGAAAAATTATACAGTAGTGAGGTGTGAAAAAATTATTATTTTATTAAAAAGATGTAAAAAATGATTAGAGAACAAAGTAATTATATAGGATGAAAAAAGATTAAAATTAAAAAATTTTAAATTAATGTGTTTGTTCAGGGGCATATTTGTTTTCAACAAAAACTTTCGAAATTAAAACTTTGGGTGTGTTTGGTTCGGTTGAAAACTTTTCACAGTAGGGGTGAAGTAGTCTTTTCACAGTGGATGAAACGTCTTTCAGGATGAGGAAGGTACTATTAACATAGGTCGTATCTTGGGAGGAGAAATGGGGGAGAAAAGCCAAGAAGAGGTACGTCGTTGCTCATCCAACCCTAATCCAACCAGTACCACGAGCGCGCCGGGTTGTGGCCGACACCAGCCCATGCCATATGACTCATCGACGATCCCTGCAAAACGATTGCTCCCCACCCGGCCTGCTGCATTTCGTGCATGGCGACGCCTAAAACGACCACCACGAGCTGTTGTGCCGGTGACTTGTAAATCATCAACACCAGTAGAACAACACCTTTCTGAGGCGTCTGTCAGCTCTCCAGCAAAACCAACTCGCCGCCGATCTCGACGGGCTGCCGTACGGGTGATGCCTCTCTCCCCTGCTACTTTATGATCTATGAATGTCAGTTGTTTCTACCCTGTTTCTGGTGCGAACGCAAAATTTTCATGACGGACGATTTCTGGTGCGATCTTCGATTCCTGGATTTTCTGGTTTTTCCATCGGTAGTGTGAATGTAAAATGTGGCTGCTGAGTATCCAGAGCCAAATACCTTTTAAGATTCGTCTCTATAAAAAGGAGGGGAGCAAGCTCTATTATGTGGCTGTTTCTTCTGCTACACCGCAGCTGCATCGCCGATCTGAACGTCCAATCTCTTGTCTTCTCTGGCAAAACGCTCTGAGACTCCTTTCCTCCAAAATTCTCCCTCTTTTTAATTTCCTTTCCTCTCTCCATCTCCCATCCATCCATATGTGATTGGCGAAGCTTCGGTGTTTTTTTTACTATTGCAGTCATCTCAGAAGCCTTCTTTGCTTTTCTCGTAAATCTCTCTTCTAAGGCTTTCCTTTTCTGGCTCTCTTGCAGTTTCCCGGCTTCTCTTTATCTCCCCAATAGATTTCTCTTCCGTTCTAGTTTTGTGCTTTGTTTCGAACCTCTTTATTCTCTGCTTCGTCCATAAGAATGGTTGAAAAATTTTGGATTCAATATTAATGAGATAATTTGCTTTTTCCAAACCATATAATGCTCCAGTTAATTGGGTGGATGTGGTTTTCAGAAAGGACAGGATCATTTATGCTGGATTCGATATTATTCGCTAATGGTGCTGTACATATAACAATGGATGCCTCTGGACAGAGAATAATGGAATACAGCATGATTGGATGTTCTTTCCCTCTATTATTGCAGACATGTAACTTGAGTATAGAACAAAATACATTATGTGTTGTACGCCCCAACCAATTTCCATTGCATTCAGATAGGTCCAAAATATATACATATTCATTATAGTAACAATCGAGGCTTCGAATTAAACACATAATATAAAAAAATATTATTTCTACCCAGATGATAAGAAACATCCACCAAAATATGTTTCATAATAAGTATTTTAAATGGCTACTCTGTCATACTTCATCCCTTCTTTTAATAATCGTCACCAAATACATTTTTGCAACTCATCTGTTATATCACACGGTTCACATAAATATTTCCAACATAAAATATATTTTTTCTTGTTTATAGAACCTACGGAGGATTTTTTAAATCAAAAGAAACTCTTTTCTCACCACTCCTAATCTTCAATAATGTCCTTCCTTCCCCTAGGCTTTGCTTCCGTGGTCACGACTTTTGCCTAAGCAGCCGCAAGTCATGTTTTCAATTCATCTCTAGCACAATCTCGTAACAGTAGTTGGTAGAGGTATATTGATAGGATGTGCTCTTTCATCTTGTGAAGACTTGCTCGTCCCCTCAGTAGTAGGGATATTATTCCTGTTTCTCCATGTCGTAAAGATTTATATGTATTAATTTATAATATCAGATCGCTTATTGTGTACACTTATGTAAAAAAATTATAACAATGTCCTTCTTGTTCGTCCCGAGTTAATGACAATTACCCAAGAGGGGAGGGGTGAATTGGGTATTTAAAAAAAATTCAACTTGAACAGAAACTTTACCCCGGATTAATCTAGTCCCCTTAATGAAGAAACGAAATGGAAAGCAATATAATGTTGAGAGCAGAAATATAAATCAAACACACAAGATTTTTATAGTGGTTCGGGCAACCTCCCTACTCCACTCTTCCAAGCTCACACTCCTTGTGACTTGGGTTCCACTATTGTATTTCACAAATACAATTAGAGTCACTGCTCTCTTTTAGATTCCAGCTCTATGAGGCATTAACAAATCACAGCACAAGTAGGTGATGAGTTCCACTCCAATCACACACTACTTTGCTTACACTTGATCTTAGTTCCTCAAACTAAATCAAGTTCAATACAATCAAATGAAATAACAAAAGAATCTACACGTTACAGTTGTGTAGAAGCGGTTTGGCGCAGAGAAGAACTCGTAGAATTGGCTTTGAAGATTCAGAAGTTGAGCTCTAGCAGTTTGAAGCGAAGTTCTTCTTCTTTGGATTGGCTTGATCTCTTTAATGCTCTTAAAGATGGGAGTTATGCACACTTAGTGATTTCCTGCATCTTCCCTTGTCTACAATTACTGCCTTTTATAATTTTGGAGGGAATCCGAACGTTTGAAGGTAGGTGGCGCGCATTAAATGCGCCAACGTTCGAATAATTTTCGACCGTTGCGACCCAAGTCGCAGGCGGAGTTGACTTCGGGTGCGACTTCGCCCAAGTCGCAGATGGAGTCGACTTCGGGTGCGACTTCGCCTTTCCGTAGCGTCTTCAAGTTCCAGGTTGGGTCGACTTGGGCATCGACTTGACCCAAGTCGCAAGTGGAGTCGACTTCGGTTTGCGACTTCACTTCGTCAGGTGGCTTGATGAACTTGAAAAACTCCAGGATGCTTTGTTTTGCTTAGGCTTCTTCATTCCTTTAGTTCTTTTGCATTTTTCATATCTTCTTGAATCATTGTGTCTTCTCTTTAGCTTGCTTTCATTTGCTCCCATGTTTTGCAAGCTTTGAATCCATGAGACTTGAATCATGTAATCTTGAACAATCTTCTTGGTTGAGTTTATGCATCCTGCTTGGGCCTGGATTAATTTTCATATGTTTCAGTTTGAGCATCTAGGTTGCCTTGATCTTCATCTTCATACAGGTTTGTCTTGAAAATTGGTTAATCCAGCTTGTCTTCTGAAAAATCTCCTCTGCCCGATCGAAGTCGATGCCGGAGTCGACTTCGTCTACGACTTCACCTCAAGTCGCAAGTGAAGTCGACTTGGGGTGCGACTTCGGTACTTCGGGATCTAGACTTCAACTCTAGAAGGTTTTGTCATGTTGAAGTCGATACTGGAGTCGACTTGGTCTGCGACTTCGACCCAAGTCGCATGCGAAGTCGACCTCGTTTGCGACTTCGATAGTTCAGCCTCCCATTTTCAACTCTGGAAGGATTTGGCGCACTGAAGTTGATGTTGGAGTCGACTTGGGGATCGACTTGGCCTTCCATGCTCTATTTTCTTCAAATGTATATCCCTTAAACACTTCCACAAACATGTTAGTAGCCAAGACTTACTCAAATTGATTTGTTAATCATCAAAACATAAATTTAGCTTATTTTCCACATATTTCCAACAATCTCCCCCTTTTTTATGATTGACAAAACCGATTTGAGTGTATACCTTTCAATTGCTTAAAAAACAACATGCTCGTTTTGCATTTTGAAGTTTTATCATACTTATGCTTATGCAAACAATCAATTTGAAAATATTCAACAAGAGGACTTAAAAGCAATCATAATAGCTTGTACTCATAAAGACTTATCCTCAAAAATCCCGATCTCTTAGTCCATTTAGACTCAAATCCTACTCTTCTTCCCCTTTTTGTCAATATATCAAAAATATATGAGGTTGCTCCCCCTAAACAGATGCTCCCCCTTAGTTTGTGCTAAGGTAATTCAAGCATTCCTATATCATTTCTAATTTTATAAAATGGTTCTTTTGCTAGAGGTTTGGTGAATATATCTGCAATTTGATCTTCAGTTCTTACATATTTCAAACATATGTCATGATTTTCTACATGTTCTCTAATAAAATGATGTCTAAGGTCTATATGTTTGGTCCTAGAATGCAATACTGGATTTTTGGTTAGACATATGGCACTAGTATTATCACATCTAATGGGTATATCTTTAAAATCCATGTCATAGTCCCTAAGTTGCTGTTTCATCCAAAGTAATTGGGCACAACAGCTCCCGGCGGCAATGTATTCGGCTTCCGCCGTAGATAGAGCAACACTAGTTTGTTTTCTTGAAAACCATGAAACCAACATGTTCCCAAGAAATTGACATGTTCCACTAGTGTTTTTTCTATCTACTTTGTAACCGGCAAAATCTGCATCCGAATAGCCGATTAGATCAAAATTAGAGCCCTTTGGATACCAAAGCCCTAAGTTGGTAGTGTCTACTAAATATCTAAAAATTCTATTCACAGCTACCAAGTGTGATTCTTTTGGACATGACTGAAATCTAGAGCACATACACACACTAAACAGTATATCGGGCCTAGAAGCAGTTAAATACAATAAAGAACCTATCATGCTTCTATACAATTTTAAGTCAATTGTTTTTCCTTTCTCATCTTTGTCGATTTTGATTGTTGAGCTCATAGGCGTGTTTGCTCCTTTGCTATTTTCCATGCCAAACTTCTTCAGCATTTCTTTGATATACTTGGACTGGTTAATGAAGATTCCTTCATTTAGTTGCTTGATTTGCAGTCCAAGGAAGAAATTCAGCTCTCCCATCATGCTCATTTCAAATTCTTTCTGCATAAGCTCAGAAAATTCTTGACAAAGAATCTCATTAGTAGCACCGAAAATAATGTCATCAACATAAATTTGAATAATCAATATATCTTTTTCTTTATACTTGATAAACAAAGTAGTGTCTACCTTTCCCTTTAGAAAGTCATGATCAATCAAAAATTTGCTTAATCTCTCATACCAAGCTCGCGGAGCTTGTTTTAATCCATATAATGCTTTGGTTAACTTGTACACAAATTTAGATTGATCTTTTTCCTCAAATCTAGGTGGTTGTTCAACATACACCTCTTCATTTATATATCCATTCAAAAATGAGCTTTTAACATCTATTTGAAACAATTTAAATTTTATGTGAGATGTAAAAGCTAGTAAGATACGAATAGCTTCTAATCTAGCAACCGGGGCATAGGATTCCTCAAAATCTATTCCTTCTTCTTGTGAGTATCCCTTTGCCACAAGTCTAGCTTTGTTTCTCACTACAAGTCCACTTTTATCTAATTTGTTCCTAAAGACCCATTTGGTGCCAATAACAGTACAATCTTTTGGTCTTGGAACAAGATGCCAAACTTGGTTTCTTTCAAATTGATTTAGCTCTTCTTGCATTGCTATAATCCAGTTTTCATCATCAAGAGCTTGATCAATATTGGATGGTTCAATTTTGGATACAAAAGTGTATTGTCCACAAATATTTTGTTTTGATCTTCTATTTTTTACGCCTTCATATACATTCCCTATAACTTGTTCAATTGGATAGGCGTGTTTGAATTTTAAATCAGTTGGAGGTTTATATGAGTCATTACCTTCACTTACCCTTTCCTCCATGGAGTCTTCTAGCTTTTCCACATACAGTTTTTCAAGACTACTTGCTATATCATCTGCATCACTTAAGTCATCTTTCTCATTATTACCAAAGGCAACCGTTCCATCATTGCAAGGCTTAAGTTTATGAAATAAACTTCTTTCTCCGGTCATATGCCTTGAACAACCACTATCCATGAACCACACGTTATTTGCCTTTGCCTTGAAACATATCTGAAAAATAAACAAGTAGATCTTATCTCTTTGGTACCCATTTTATGCGTCTATTTGGGTTAGTAATATGATTCAATCTTTGTTGCTCTAACTTAGAAAACTCAAATCTTGTGTTTCTTGGAACCCAAACTAGTTTTGCACCATGGTTGTACAGTTTCTTAAAGTTACATTTGTAGGCTTTATGACCCATTTTATTGCGGAAATTGCAAGTCATTGGTAGTCTAGGAGTAGGCTTCCAAGTATGTAATGGTTCAAACGTTGGCCTTCTAGTCCACATAACATTTTTCTTTTTGGGCTTGTAGATAAGTGCAGTTTTGGTTTGATGTTTCCCAAGTATTGGCACATTTGATTTTCCACTTTCTTTTTGC
This sequence comes from Annona cherimola, assembly GCA_030490835.1. NCBI lineage: Eukaryota > Viridiplantae > Streptophyta > Magnoliopsida > Magnoliales > Annonaceae > Annona > Annona cherimola. The sequence goes on along the minus strand of CM059973.1, from coordinate 2,135,243 downwards.
TCAAATGTATAGTATCCAAGACCTCTTTTATTTGTTTGAGCAGTCATGTTCAGAAACATCTTTACATTTTCTCCTGGATTAGAGAACTTTGCTAATGATTCATTTAAGGATTCGTTCTCCTTTTTCAGTTTCTCTACTTCTTTCAAGAGCAATTCATTTTCATTTTCAGTTTTGATGTTCTTTCAGCTAGTTTTTCATTTACAATAATGACGGAGTTACATTGTTGTCTCTTTAATGACAACTTGTTTCCTAGCTTTTTGATTTCCTCAAATAATGAATCATATGCAAGTTGTAGTTCTTCTAATTCAGCACATTTGAGGCATTCTTGAAAAGAAGAATAACTAGATTGAGAATGGCAAAGTTTAGAAGTTACCTCTTCATTGCTTGTGCACTTTGTTGAGATGGTTTGTTCTTCCAAAACTTCCGTTGTGTTCAAACACAACAGATTTTCTTCTTGTTCGATTCGCGCCATGCAGCATATTCTAGCACAATTTGCCGCCTCAAATTCGTCGGTTGAGGAGCTGCTTGTTGATGAAGTTTCTTCATTGACGTGCATGTCTCTTCCCTTTGGCCTTTGGTATTTTCTGTTTTCATGTCTTTCCCTCCTTTCTTGTTGATCTTTTGATTTCTCTTCCGGCGTAGGACATTGAGCTTGCATATGTCCCATTCCGCCGCATCTATAGCACTTTGTTGGCTCCTTCTTCTTCTCTCTTCGTGGTCTTTCTTTGAAGTCTTTGAAGTTCCTTTCTTTTCTCACAAACTTTCGAAATTTGTGAGTGAGCAGTGCTATGTCTTCATCATCGTTGTGAGATGAGGAGGTAGATTCTTCTGAGTTGTGGGTGGCCTTCAGTGCAATAGCTTTCTTCCCTTTGTTTTGATCTTCATTTCTTCTCTTGATTAGCTCATGTGACATTAATGAGCTAATAAGATCTTCTAACTTTAGTGTATTTAGGTCTTTGGCTTCTTCAATTGCCGTAATCTTTGGAGTCCAAGATTCCGGTAGAGCTCTTAATATCTTCATAACCTGTTCAGATTCAGAGATAGCCTTTCCAAGACCTTTCAAAGCGTTAGTAATTTTAGAAAATCTAGCAAACATCTCAGAAATATTTTCTGTTTCTAACATTTTGAAGCTTTCTAAATCTCCTATCAAAATATTTCTCCTAGTCCCTTAGACTTGAGAAGTTCCTTCATAAATAGATGTTAGAGTATCCCATATTTCTTTAGCGGTTAGACAAGAGGATATTCTATCGTATTCGGAAGCCGTAAGAGTAAAGAATTCATGGCCTTGGCATTGCTCTTAACGGTTCTTACTTCCTCTTCGGTCCATTTGGAAGCTCTTTCATCGATAGGCAAGGTTACACCATCTTGGATTGCAATCCAAGAATCCATGTCGGTAGCCATAATGAGTTGCTTCATACGAAGCTTCCAATAGCCGAAATTGTTCCCATCAAACAATGGTGGCCTAGTAAATGATTGGCCTTAGGCAAATGCGGGAACGGAAGTAGATTGAGATGCCATATCAATAGGATCTCTTTGGTTTAACTCAAAGACCCGCTCTGATACCACTTGTTGGTCCCGAGTTAATGGCAATTACCCAAGAGGGGAGGGGTGAATTGGGTATTTAAAAAAATTTCAACTTGAACAGAAACTTTACCCCGGATTAATCTAGTCCCCTTAATGAAAAAACGAAATGGAAAGCAATATAATGTTGAGAGCAGAAATATAAATCAAACACACAAGATTTTTATAGTGGTTCGGGCAACCTCCCTACTCCACTCTTCCAAGCTCACACTCCTTGTGACTTGGGTTCCACTATTGTATTTCACAAATACAATTAGAGTCACTGCTCTCTTTTAGATTCCAGCTCTATGAGGCATTAACAAATCACAGCACAAGTAGGTGATGAGTTCCACTCCAATCACACACTACTTTGCTTACACTTGATCTTAGTTCCTCAAACTAAATCAAGTTCAATACAATCAAATGAAATAACAAAAGAATCTACACGTTACAGTTGTGTAGAAGCGGTTTGGCGCAGAGAAGAACTCGTAGAATTGGCTTTGAAGATTCAGAAGTTGAGCTCTAGCAGTTTGAAGCGAAGTTCTTCTTCTTTGGATTGGCTTGATCTCTTTAATGCTCTTAAAGATGGGAGTTATGCACACTTAGTGATTTCCTGCATCTTCCCTTGTCTACAATTACTGCCTTTTATAATTTTGGAGGGAATCCGAACGTTTGAAGGTAGGTGGCGCGCATTAAATGCGCCAACGTTCGAATAATTTTCGACCGTTGCGACCCAAGTCGCAGGCGGAGTTGACTTCGGGTGCGACTTCGCCCAAGTCGCAGATGGAGTCGACTTCGGGTGCGACTTCGCCTTTCCGTAGCGTCTTCAAGTTCCAAGTTGGGTCGACTTGGGCATCGACTTGACCCAAGTCGCAGGTGGAGTCGACTTCGGTGTGCGACTTCACTTCGTCAGGTGGCTTGATGAACTTGAAAAACTCCAGGATGCTTTGTTTTGCTTAGGCTTCTCCATTCCTTTAGTTCTTTTGCATTTTTCATATCTTCTTGAATCATTGTGTCTTCTCTTTAGCTTGCTTTCATTTGCTCCCATGTTTTGCAAGCTTTGAATCCATGAGACTTGAATCATGTAATTTTGAACAATCTTCTTGGTTGAGTTTATGCATCCTGCTTGGACCTGGATTAATTTTCATATGTTTCAGTTTGAGCATCTAGGTTGCCTTGATCTTCATCTTCATACAGGTTTGTCTTGAAAATTGGTTAATCCAGCTTGTCTTCTGAAAAATCTCCTCTGCCCGATCGAAGTCGATGCCGGAGTCGACTTCGTCTGCGACTTCACCTCAAGTCGCAAGTGAAGTCGACTTGGGGTGCGACTTCGGTACTTCGGGATCTAGACTTCAACTCTAGAAGGTTTTGTCATGTTGAAGTCGATACTGGAGTCGACTTGGTCTGCGACTTCGACCCAAGTCGCATGCGAAGTCGACCTCGTTTGCGACTTCGGTAGTTCAGCCTCCCATTTTCAACTCTGGAAGGATTTGGCGCACTGAAGTTGATGTTGGACTCGACTTGGGGATCGACTTGGCCTTCCATGCTCTATTTTCTTCAAATGTATATACCTTAAATACTTGCACAAACATGTTAGTAGCCAAGACTTACTCAAATTGATTTGTTAATCATCAAAACATAGATTTAGCTTATTTTCCACATATTTCCAACACTTCTTTCACTCCCTATAGCTTCCTTCATTAATCTCTCTCCTTTTGTTACTTATCCCATTTTATAAATATAAAATCTACCATAACTCCTTAATCCTCACACACCGCCTTTGTACGCCCACGAGCTGTGCATTATTGGATGTTCTTCTTAAAATAGCGCCAGTCCTAAAAATGGTTGTGAAGTGGCCATGTGGGTGGGGTTCGAGTATCTTCTGATTGAAAAGTTAGTTATAAGAAGAAGTGGAAAAATAATTTCAAAATATGGTAGTCATGGAGAGTTTAAAATTTTAGTTTGAAAATCTTTTGTTAAAAACAAACATGTCATAGAATTATGAATTTTCTTTCTTATTGCGATTTTCATTCTGGTCAGTTGACTATAGATGATTATTAAAAATCAGTGGCATTTAAAGTAATTACTAAGATGTCGCTAATTTTCAACAACAAAAAATAAATATCTAGAATACTATAAAATGGTAAAAATTTATATACATGTTAAATACACCTACATTAACAGTTTTATAAAAAAAATAAAAATAAAAGTATAGGTGTGTGCACCCGGGAGTAAGGAGCGTTGCCTGCTCTCGGGTGCAACGAATCACATTTCAGTTACAAATAGTCAAGTCTTTACCTATACTAAAATGTTCACTTCTCGGTGGTCTCGGTTCACCAAATATGTCTTCATTCTTGGAACACTTAAATTTAGAGGTGTCTGATGAGGTCCTAAGCGTGGCGTCAGGCATTGTACAACGACGTAGAACAACTGTTATCTTAGGCGGAGCACTTGCCCTAGCACAAGAGGTTGAGAATGCACAAGACCAGGAGTTGACAAATCGTGATCTAGCACTCCAGCATGAGTTGTTTATGTATTCATCGATACGTGGTGGGGATAGAAGATGCATTTCTTATGTGCGCATGAGCACCTTTGCATTTAACCAGTTGTGCAAAATAGTGAAGAGCAAAGGCTTATTACAAGCGACTAGACATTTGACAATCAAAGATCAAATGACGATGTTCCTGCATACGCTAGCGCATAATGTTAAAAATCGTATGATAGGTATGTACTTCTGTAGGTCGGGTGAAATTGTGCATCGCCATTTTCATAGATGTCTGCGTGCAATTCTCCAGCTCTATGAGGGCTTCATACCCCAGCCTAGTACCGAGACCCACCCAAAGATTACCTCAGATCCATCTGTTGCCCCTTATTTTCAGGTATTCTACTCTTCACTAGAGAGTTTGCTACTTTGCATTTTACTATCATACTAACTGAACCCATACTTGTTAAGATTGCGTTGGCGCACTTGATGGCACACATATTCCTGTGCTGCCTCCCAATGAGAATGCATTGGCATTTAGGAATAGGCATGGAAATGCAAGTCAAAATGTTATGGCCGCTTGTGACTTCAATATGAAATTCACGTACATACTAGCGGGATGGGAAGGCAGTGCACATGATGTGAGTGTGCTGCAATCGGCACTTGATTTGTCCACCAATCGATTTAGCATCCCACGAGGTACTTATTTTTCCTTTCACCTTCACAACAAATCCTGGTATGACAATAACGCATGATAACATTGTTAATCACTTGTCACAGGACGCTACTATCTAGTGGATGCAAGATATGCACATGTGCCAAGATTAATGGCACCATATAAAGGGGTTTCATATCATTTGAGCAACTTTGGTCATGGCAGGAATCCCCAGAACTGTCATGAGTTATTTAATTATAGGCATGCGAGGTTGCGACAACAATCGAACGACTTTTTGTTGTATGGAAGAAGAGATTTCCAACACTTCAAGTGGCAACCTCATACCCATACAGAGTGCAGGTGAAAATGGTCATTGCTTCTGCCATCTTGCATAACTACATTACTAGTGTAGATGGGCCTGAACTACCTCGCGTTAGTGAAGAAGAACCAATGCAAGCTGAAGATGCTACAATAACAATCGAGGGTGAGGTGGCTGAGGAGGCAGACCTCGAAGTTATGATTAGAGGGGTGTCTCTAGAAGCACGAAATGCATGGAGACTCAAACGAGATGACATTGCATATCAAATGTGGGCGAATATGCCAATTATATAGGATAGGCTAAAAATCTAAACTTTTATGCTACGTTTTGCATTAGGAGTGTTGTTATTGGTATGTTTGCATGTCTTATGTTTGACCTATATGAGGAACTTACTGTCACTAAAATGTTTCCCCATGAATCATATGTATGCTTCTGATGCATTTTATCAAGTTTGTTGTGATTGGCCACATAATGACGGATCATGTGAAAGCTGTTATGTTTTCTTCTCTTTAATTATTGAAATTTAATATCTTTTTCATCAAAGTTGTGTGCGAGCATATGCTAACGTGTATGTAATAGGGTGCCAACATGGACCATGTCTGACGTGTATTTATGGGGCCCGGAGAACCCTCGAACTGTGTTAATCTCCAATCCCTCCCAAGTACAAGTGCATTGCCAAGGAGAAGGCATCAATGGACAAAGGTCCAAGATAGAAAGCTTGTTGAGGTTCTCCTTCATAACTTACATACAGGCACCATAGAGGCAAACAAATTTAAAGATGTTGTTCTCCAAGCCATTGCGCAGGAACTAAGTAATTTTTTCTCGATGACCATCACACCCAGTAATGTCAAGAATCGTGTTCATGGCATGAGGAAAACATATGGAATGTACTGCACTATACTCAACAAGACAGGCATGGGATGGAAGCATCAGGAGAATCGATTTGATGGTCCTTTGCATGTTTGGAATGCGCTGATTGAGGTATGAATATCTTTACGAACTCTACTTTAAAATTTATGCATATGATTGTTTAATGGTCAATGGGATCCTAAACCATGCATTCTTTATCATGAATTTGCAGCATGATAATAGGTACAAAAGACTGATGAAGCCTCAGCACCTGAGTTATGATGACCTGCATGAGTTGTTTGGAGGTAATCGTGCCACTGGGGAGTACATGCGCCCTGAGGGGTCACATTCCACACCCCCATATGAAGACACCGAGGAGGAAGAGCATGAAGATGACTTCTCGATGGAGACCCCACACACCGAGGAGACAGTCATTGGATCCTCATAACATACCGCCACCCCAGTCTCATCAGGGACTCCAGTAGGAGGTTCATTTCGTAATGATGGCGTGAGAGCTGAGAATGCAGAGTCATCCCGTGGCATCCGTTTCAGGAGAACAACTGCGAGTGTGCGTAGGAGACCACAGCAACCGATGGAGCAGTTTGCAAATATCTGTGATACGTACTTTGGACAACCTCCAATTGTGACATTGAAACACTCCTGGCAAGGGGATCTTCAAAGTCTCCCAGAGTTGTTGTGTTCTATGGGCTTGTCTAGTGAGTTAAGGAGAGCTGCTTTGCTTCACTTTACTAGACATCCATTCCTGGCTAGCACATTTGTTAATGGGAATGATAATGTGCGAGCGGACTGGATCGAAAGCATACGTCAAGCACATTTTCCATCTTCATGACATTAGTAGATGAAATGGATGATTATTCTATTCTTGTCAAACTCTTCCTAGAATTGACTGCATGTTGACATGAGAAATTAGTAAAGGGACAAAAGTAGATGTTTGCAGTTTATGTTCTTCTTTACATGCTCCCATTTATGTAGGACCCGTTTATGCACTCTTAGATTGCCACATTGCTTGTTATGATATTGATTGTTGTGATATGGAATCATTAGGAACAGACTAATGAATTTCTTCTTATGATCTATGCCATGCTTGTGAACAGATTGGTCAAGAAACTGATGGTGCGGGTGTACGTTGTGTTTGTTGGTCGTGTGCCTAGTATATATAGGACATGACCTGAAGCACACGCTCAAGTAAACGGGTTCAAAGGAGCATGTTACCAAGCCTTTAAAATCGAAGCAGACTCTGAGGAGGCGTGGACATATTAAATGCAGCCCAAGAAAATGGAACCAGCAAAATATGTGATCACCTTATGTGATGCCCAAAATGCGTTAGGTCATCAGGCGTAACGTCATCAGGCATAACGTTCATCAATCTTTGTTTTTGCAAGGCTTGTGGTAAATGGCCTGATGTGTAGAAAGTATGTATAAATATGTATGACTGATATAATTAATTTAGGATGGTGTCAACTCTATCAGTTTGGATTTCAATGAAGGAATGGAACATTCATCTTGGTCTACTGAATGTTACTGAATTGAAAGCACAATCATGTTAGAAGTATCACTCTCTTCATTGAGTGAAATAATATGATTTAGTTGAATTAAACATGGAAAAATCATATGTTCTACAAAAAATTTATACAATGTGACAATGCACTGGTGAAGAGATGTAAAATAGGAGTTAATTACATAGTACAAAAATACATTTAAAAAATGCATAACCTTGACAAAACACGTTATTTTTCAAATTGTTGAAAATGGTAATATTTTAGGAATAATTGAAAATGAATAATTATTTTAACTTTAGTTCAAAATTTTAATAATTGAATATTTATTTAATAATTATTTTGTGAAATTAATAGATTAAATTAGTTAATCTAAGATAATTTTTTAATGACATTAATCAAGATCGTAGACCTGTACTCATGGGTTGGGCCTCAATACATACAAATAATTGGTTAGTATTTTAACTTAAAAATAAAAAATTATTTTAACTGTAGTTCATAATTTTGATAATTGAATTTTTATTTAATAATTATTTTGTAAAATTAATAGATTAATTAGTTAATCTAAGATAATTTTAATGACACTAATCAAGATTGTAAACCTGTACTCATGGGTTGAGCCTCAATACGTAAGATTAATTGGTTAGTATTTTAACTTTAAAATATAAAATTATTTTAGCGGTAGTTCAAAATTTTAATAATTGAATTTTATTTAATAATTATTTTGTGAAATTAATAGATTAAATTAGTTAATCTAAAATAATTTTTTAATGACATTAATCAAGATCGTAGACCTATACTCATGAGTTGGGCCTCAATACGTAAGATTAATTGGTTAGTATTTTAACTTTAAAATAAAAAATTATTTTAACGGTAGTTCAAAATTTTAATTATTTTATTTTATTTAATAATTATTTTGTGAAATTAATAGATTAAATTAGTTAATCTAAGATAATTTTTTAATGACATTAATCAAGATCGTAGACCTGTACTCAAGGGTTGGGCATCTTCAGTGTTTCCCCACTGCATTCAGCTGTTTGGCATTAATTCCAACATCGTCCCTTCTGCATTGTCGTGCTATTTCTATACAATCACACGCGCGACGGTGATGCTCCTGTTACCATCAATTCACGTTTCCTCGGCAACCACCTTTGACCGCTCATTAATGTGTTTGGACATTAATGCGTTCATTTACATCGAATTGGCCGATTGACGTTTTTTTTTAGCCAAAACACGTCAAAAAGTTTCGCTGCGAACCAAACGCACCCTTTGTATTTTTCCGAACTATCTTATTTTTTAATTTTTTTTACATATTTCTATATGACTATCTTATTTTTCAATTGTTTTTACGAAACTACATATATAATTAACCTATTTATTTTAAGATAAATTCCTTTAATATCTATAGCATTCCCTATTATTCCTTTTATACCCGCAGCATTTCAATAATTCCCCCGATACCCACCACATTTGCTACGTCATTCGTCTATTACCCACACCGTTCACCTCCGTCAGTTATGTTTTACGGAATGAAAAATGTCGATCGTTAGTTTTTTAAAATGACAAAATTGCCCAACCGTCACCTGCTTTGCTTCTCTTCTTCCTTCTCCTCTTCTTTCGACAACCCGACTCCCCGATTCTTCATTGCTCTCCTTACTCCCTATGCCTGCCCCGCTTGATGTCTCTGCATCTCTAACACCAAGAATAGCCCAACCTCTTTGGCCGCAACCTTTGCGTTGCTGTCGTGGGTGACAGCCTTGCTGCAGGCAGCGTTGCCAACACTCTAGCCAAGGGTAGCGTAGAGATGGCTGCCACCGCGTCATCCGTAAGCCCTGCTCCCATTATTCATGTTGTAGTGGCTAAAAAACGGCGTCGGGGAAGATAAATGGGTTTTTTCTTGCTAGTTGGTGGATTTTGATTGCAGCGGACAGAAGTGATTGCTACTACCGGAGAAGACAGGTTCAGAGGCAGCAAACCAGGGCAGGGTAGCAGCGACCGGATTCAATGGATGCAATTTTTTGCCATTGCCGGAGGAGATGAAGATGATGGGAGGTGTACTTTTTGCTCGACCTTCCGATTCGTTAGTTCCGATCGGCATATGGAGGACTACGGGCGTCGAATCCAGGATGGCAGCCATTAATACAAGGAAAGCTTGTTGGCCGAGGAAGGAGATAGAGCACTAGAAACTAGGATAGAAGACGGGCAGCTACCGAAGCCGCTGTTGTTGATCGAAGACGGGATTAGACGGTGCTACTCCTCCAGAACTAGAGATTGCAAGAGGAATTAAGAGAAAGGAAAAACGACATTCTAGTGGTTCACCTAACAGTACCCATACAGAAAGCGCATCTTCTTCCCAAAATCGACTGGTCGTCACCACCATCTCGTTTGACCCAACAGTAGCCAGACGAAAAAATACTGCATGCGATTGTTATTTTTGTTGCAGCTTGTGAGGTGCTGCCAAATCGTGTGGAGCAGTGGAGCTGAGCTTCCAAATTGAATGGCGTATTCCTGGCAGATCTGAAATGCATTTCCAATTTGGGGTAGATTATTGACTTTTGGATGGTGACTATGAAATCGGTAAATTAATGGTGATAAGTAATACGGCGTGGCTGATTTTCATGATGCTAAAACGGGGCTGCCACTGTTGCTTCTGTTCGTCCGCCATCAAAGGCAGGTTGCCGTCAGGGGTAAATATGTCATTTTGACGTGCCTATAACAGGCGTTTAACCTGTCCGTGACAGCGTGGGTATAAGAGGAATTAAGTATCAAAATGTCCACGGCATTTGGAAAATTATTGAAATATTGTGAGTACACACAGAATAGTAGTTAAATGTTGTAAGTATTAAAAGAATCCACCTTTTATTTTAACTTTATTTTTTGTAACCGTATCTTTCACATCATTTTTTATCAATTTAAAAACTTTTACACCACAAATTTTTCATACAAAAATTTTATCACTTCCCAAATACACTCTAGCTATAAAACTTTTCAACCAAATCTAAAATTTTTCACTTTTCATACCTACTCTATTTTTTAATTATTTCTTAATGTCTTCCTATACAAACTACCCAACTTTTTAATCATTTCTATATAATTATCCAGATACCTAATTTATCTATTTTAACTTTATTCTTTATATTATTCATAATTACTCTTATTATATCATATCAATTTTTTCCGTTTCAAAAACTTTTACATTAAAAATTTTTCATCTAAAATTTTTTCACTTTCCAAACATTAAGGGTGTTAATGGTCATGATCAACCAGTCAACTCGCTCATCCAACCCGTTTATAAATGAGTTTAGGTTAAAATTTTTGAATAAATAGATTATAATCTGTCAACCCGTTCAACCGTTTAATTAAATAAATGGATTATGGTTGAGATTTTATAACCCGTCAACCCGTTTAGTAACCTGTATAACTCGTTTAACTCATTAAACCCATTAAAATTATATATATAAATATAAACTTCTTGATTTTTTTCTCTTGCAAAGTCTTACTTCCGTCATCTAATTTTTATTTTCCCACTGCTACCCCAATTCTATTTTCTTATTACTGCCCTATTTTCATTTCCCTTCACTGAAAACACTCTCTCGCATCTCCCTACGCGATCATCGTCTACAAAAGTCTAAACCTTGAGGATTCGAATCGTCTGCTATACAATCCGTTAACAACCTGTCAACCCATTTATTAAATGAGTTAGAATTAATGTTTTTAAAATAGATTAATAAACGAATTAGGGTTGAAATATTTTAAATAGATTAGGATTAGAATTATGTTCCAACCTTATCCGATAACACCCCTACTAAACACACATATATTTCATAAAATGCCAAATACTAATATAATAGCATGGAGTGGTAATCCCATTAGCCTAGGATTATTGGACCGGTTGTTAGCCCAACAATAGACCAGTTTCTAACTTTCTATTCAATTTAAATGTATTTAATTTATAAATTAAATTTTATCACATTTGGCAGTATGAAAGGATTAAAATACCATGTGGTTAAAAAAAGAAATATATGCACATTTTCAAATATGAGAAAACTTAATTTATAAATTAAACACACCTATACCAATAAGTTTATAAAACATAAAAATTTGGAAATAGGATTTTTATTTGCTAGCCAAGTCTTATAAGATCATAACTCAATAATATCTTACAATGATTAGTTAAGTAATTACTTAATATAATAATATTTGGCAATGACTTGATACAATCTAGTTGCATGGGAAGGTATATACAACCCTTTTCTTTTTTGTTTAAAAAATTTTAAAAATCTAAACCATTTAATATTTTGTTATTTGTTTATATTATCGAAATTCACTTTTATTGAATACTTCATACATTACTATTAAATTTTAACAGTTATATTTTTACTCTTTAACAGTATATATTAAATCTTACATAATATAATCTTCTAATAAATTAATTCTTTGCATCATGAATAAAAATTATATGCACTTAAATATCAAATCATATTAAAAGACTTGGAAAAGAGGGGTTTTGAACATTTACCCATTAGATTTGGGCACATTTCATGTATCCCTACGAATTCTACCCTTAATTTCACTTTTACCCACGAATTTTAAAAAATCTCTCTCATACCAACAAATTTTTCATTTTAATTTCATGTAGAGTCATGTCGTTAGGAATACGATAAATAGGACATCAATACTTTGTAAAATGACGAATATATCTAAGTCTTCATATAATTTGGAAGCGTTTTGCTCAAAATTAAAAATTCATTTCAAATAATATATTATTTTATAGTTATAAATGTCCTAATGATTCATTATAATAAAAAAAATTTAGCAATAAAATCATAATTAGCAATGGGCATATTCATCATTTCACAATGAGTTAACAACCTTTTTAATAGATCCCTAATGACATAAGAAGCATTTTTGAAAGTTCTTGCATATAAATGAGATTATGGGTAAAACTAGTGGATACATAAAAGAAATTCGCTCTTTAGATTTTCTACATTTTTTATAATTTTATTTAGATCGAAGTTGTTATGCATAAAATTTTTCTCTTATAAAGGTATATTTGAAAAGTGATAAAACTTTGGATAAAAAGTTTTTTTTATAAAGTTTTTAAACTATGAAAAAATGATGTAATATCATAGGGATAGTGATAAGAAATAAAAGAGTAAAGATAATAAATTTAAAATAGATAAGTTACAAGTATGAATAATTGTGTAAAAACAATTTGAAAGTAGAATTGTTTTATAGGAAGAAGCGAAAAAATAATTAAAAAATATGATAGTTACGAAAAGTGAAAAGTTATAGTAGTTGTATAAGAAGAAGTGAAAAAATAATTAAAAAATATGATAATTACGAAAAGTAAAAAGTTTTAGATAGAAAAGCTTTAGGTATTAACAAACAGACGAATGATCTTTTCAGACCGGTCGGAATCACCGGATTTCCGACCGGTCTGAAGAGATCGGTGCTCTAACAAACAACCCCTAAATATTTATATTATATAAATATCGAAATTGAATATAATCCTCTTCATATTTCAACTGGATTTGAATATAATTCACAACGAATGCAGATGCAGATGCAACTGCATAGGTTTCTTTAAAATAATATTATAAAAATTATACATTGGGAACGAAAACTTCCAATCAAGTCGACTCTTTATACTTAGATCAAATAATAGTTTATAATACACCGCACAGTGTAGATCTAAATAAAAATAACAAAAATATACAAAAAGATAAAACAATAGAAATAAAATTAACAAAAAATCCAAAAGCTACATAAATGCAAGTTGCACCCAATTTCATGCGAAAAGCGAAAAACAGATGGACAAGTTTTCCACCCCTACGATTCTCCATTACAATAACCGATGTAAGCTGGGGGCTGCTCACGCATGCTTATAACAAATCTGGAGTAAACTCATTAATTTACATTCAAATTTTAGAACTTAAAGATTTTCTTTCCTTTCTAAGAAAAAAAGGACTTCCCTTCTCCTCCCAAATCTAACTACAGTAGTAGGAAGAGCCCATACGAGAAGAGCAGAGTCTCAATCAGCAGCATATAAAGATTATATCCTAAATTTCAAACTACATATACATTAAATAATTATTTACAATATAGTAGACTTAAAATATTTTTTCTCTTCTTCAAATAATTACCATAGATGACATAATAAAAATTACAAAAATATATATTAAAGCTACATGTGTCATGCATGATTTTTATTAATATATATTAGATTCGGATTCAATTTTGTTTAGCTGAGTCTCTATCAATCCAAACTCCTATCTCAATTTAAATTCGAGTTATATTTAAACCTAATTCCTCACCCAAGTTCCGGAATGATCAAGTGCAAGTCCTAAAATGCCCGGTTGGGTTGGGTTGAGTAGGTTCAAGTCAACCCAACCCAAATCGCACCCCTAGGAGAAGGAACCCGATCCAATGCTCCCATTTCTAGGAGATCTTTTTTTTTTTCTTTTTTTTTTTTGGGGAATATGTATGCTGCTTGAACTTAAAATTTTCAAATATGTAATTTTCACATTTTTGTGATTTTGTTTAATATTTTTATTTTTGGAATATGTATGCGGCCCCCACGATGGCTTGAATCAATGAGGATCTTGAACAAGCAGGGAGAACTTAATGGTAAGTGACTGCCCAAGAACTTACCTTGATGACTCAGCTGCAAAAACCGATGGCCATGATTCCGGCTCCACGAAGAAAAGCTTGTGGTATGCGAGAAGAATGATCACATACACGGTTGCTCGTTTTGGAGATGGGTTTGTTTACTATGGGGTTCAGCTGAATGTAGAGAACTCGAATTTCCAGCGGTGCTCTTTGGCATTGCTCTCTTGGGCTTCACCAATCACAGGCTGCCTCCCTCTGTTTGTATCGCTGGCATTTCCTGCATCCTCTGCATCTTTCTATCGGGCAGAAAGTCCAAAGGCAGCTGGTCTCAGCTGACAGCTGAAGCTGTTGGGTTCATGGCAGCTTCCACAGCTTTTGATGTGTTGTACATCTACAGTGTGGAATTGTTCCCCACCAACGTTAGAACTTAGAAACTTGGCCGTGTCGATGCTCTGGCAGGCGCTAATGTTGGGGGCTGCCATTGCTCCGCCGTTGCTCCGCCGTCGATGGTCGTCTGGCAGGCGCTAATGTTGGGGGCCGCCATTGATGGTCGTCAGACACCTGAGCCCGTCGCTTTCATTCCTTATATTTGGAGGCTTGGCATGCTTCAGTGGGATCATGACAGTCTAGCTGCCTGAAACAAGATATGCTCCTCTTTATGAAACATTGGAGCAGCAAGAAAAAGAAGAGAAGCTCATCTCCGTGATTGATGGAGAAGTAGAGCTTGGCAAGCAGTGATACCTGGGTAATGGATGCACGTAGGCAAACCCATTCTGTAAGACATGTACGCATGGTTTCAGCACAATTGCTTGTATTTTCACCTGGAATTAAGAAACTGGTCAGTCATTTCAATGACAGAGATATGGGAATGATTTCATTCCTCCTTCACAAGGCCTTCCCATTTTCACATTTCGATACAGATGGGATCTGGATCGGTCTTCGTTTGCACTTCTGCACAATTTTCTGCTCCGACTCACTCTCTGTGCTGTGCAATTAAAGTCTTTAATTACGAAAGCATTAAGTTAATAATCCCATCTGGCAGCTTTTTGTGCTTGTCTTATAGAAAAGACGGCAAATTCAGCTTCGACTAGGAAATCGGAACTCATAGTGCTGCTAACAATCATCCTAAATCCACCATACTCCATAATGCCAGCCGATTTGAAGGTCAATTCAAATTTCCCTGGACTCCCACGTCAGAATAAACAAGACAAGAATTTCAAGATGGATGAAAGAAACTACTACATTGAATCTTAGTATAATGAAAACGGAAAATGTATCCAAGCAAAGGGTGGAGACAACAAATCAGCTCCCAATGAGAGTGAATTAAACTAATTGATCCATTAGAAAGTCAAGGTACTTTGCCTTGTGAAAAAAAAAAAACATGGTAAGAAGAACACAGAGAGAATACAAACTAGTATGAGATTGGAATTGTCTCCAATTGGGAGACATATCCTCTTTTTATCAAAGGGTTAGAGTTGGCAACATTTTCCACTGCAACCCAGCCAACAATATTTGTTCAAATCCTTGATATACGAAGTGGAATTTCAACTTCTATTTTCTTGACTCTTGAGACTAGCTGGATAAGATCCAAGTTGCCACATTGCTTTAGCATCCACTCTAGGCAATCTTCAGCAGCCACAACTCCTGTCGAATAAGCTCCATGAACTGAGGCTGCATGATCCATACTTACAGCCTCCCCAGCAAAGAAGACATTGCCTATCGGGGTTCGAAGTTTCTCATATAAATCTAAGGACTTGCCAACTAGGTCATAAGAGTAGGAACCAAGTGAGTCTGGGTCGGTTCCCCAACGAGAGACAAGATACTGAATCTGTAAAAGTCAACAAGCTAAGGTTACTTCACATGGCCTCTTCAAAAATAAGAAACATGCAACAAGTAATTATTCATTTTAATGAGGGCAGCCAAATCTATATCTTTCTAATATGTTTTTTAAACTCCAGAAAATTTCTTGTAGTTGCAAAAAGTGAATGTTAGTTTTCCTCATATGCATCATGCTACTTTGTTGCAAAAACATTTAAAAAAAAAAAAAAAAAAAAAAAAAAAAAAAAAAAAAACTGTACTTACAGGCTCTTTTGCATTAGGCAGCATCTTCTTTAGCTGCAGCATAGCAAAATTGGCAGCTGCCTCTTCAGACAGCTTTTCTATGTCAAAAGCAAATCTTCCAGCAGCCATGTACACAAGAACTGGATGGCCAGTTGCCTTGTGAAGATTAAGAAAATAGCCACAGGCATAAGAAGTAGGCGCAACAACACCTAGCAACTCCACGTTAGGCCAAAAAACAGTGTCAAAGCATAAAGCAATCTTATTCTCATTGCCAACTCCTAAATCAGATATTGCATGGAGTTTCCAATTAGGAAGCTTTGGTTCAAACTCAATCAGATTGGCTTTCAGAACACCAAGAGGTACAGTTACGATTGCAGCATCAGCAACAAAGCTCCTCCCATCCTCAACTGTGACTATTACTCTATTACACCACTGAGTGATTCTCTTAACTCTGGTAAAGAAGATTTGTTTGAAAGACGGATGTCAATATTCAGACCGTTGAGAGATTGTATCAAGCAAACAATCACAGAGAAGAAATTTATTATCGTCCCTTTATTTTCCCTTTTCATTTTTCTTTCCTTCTTAACATGTTGAAGAAATAAGAGTAAATAAAAACAGTAGAATTTCTAATCATATTTTTTTCACCATTGCATTCATGAGTGACTAAAATGTTGCTTGAGAAAGAGCAAGCAAAAACAGCATTAGAATAGTAAATTACTTGTATATATCCAATTTTTACAGAACTTAACTTGACCAAACAATAAGATTGGATTTCTATTCAATTTACATAGATCACGCCAATGTACAATAAAATTGATATCCACAATTAGCAGTCTGCATGATTAGAATGGATTAGAATGGATTTCCTCAACTAAAGTTGTGCGAAATAACTAATGAGCAGCACAGATTGCTGAAATCTGCGGTGCATGTACAATATGAAACAGAAACACGAACCAAGTTGCACGTGAATAAATTCAAGAAACATGCATTCTGTACTGCCTGGGCCATTTATTTCATGCGAATCACAGAAACTGTTCCAAAGAATTAAGCATTGCTAAAACAGTTCTATGTCCATCAGCCATTGATGGATAATACATGTTCGACAATTTGAATTCAAATTTCATAGCAGTCAGTTCCCGAGGTTGGATGACTGGTCTGTGTTGTTCATCAGATGCATAAATGCATGTGCATGTCTATAATTAATGGACTATTAGCTTCTATAACATGTCACCACATGAGAATTGATTTTAATTTTTTAGAATATAGAAAAATTTACAAAGATTTGCAAATTTTACTGACTGATGAGTTCGTGAAAGGGATAGCTTGAAAACACATTACTCATCATCAGCAGGAAATCATCATGAAATTACATAACCGCCGGAAAAAAAAAAAAAAACACTCAAAATCAAGTACCAAGGAAGAATATATATACACACACACCCCAAGGTAAAATGCACCATTTCCTTCGCATGCAAGAATACCTGTGGTTCAATCGTATGTCTAGCCCTTTCGCCAAAAAATTTAGAACAGGGTAGTAACCTTCCACCATAAGCCCATGGCCACCAGAAAGAACGTGTTCCTGTACATTTAACTGACAGTAAGAAAACCAGAAAGACAAACAAACAGAAATAATTGTTTTATTTATGATTGATTTCAAATTTTACAACGGTGCAGACACTGTAGCTTAGTCTTTGAGTATTTCCATTCTAAGTTGTGGCAAATAAAGAAACATATTACATCGCCATAACATTTCAAAAAGAACCAAGAACTTCCGACCAAACACCATTTTTCTTCACTCGCAAGAACATTTCCTTTCTTTTCACCTGGATATGTATTTCTAAGTGGCATTACAATTTTCAGGAGTTCCTAGAGAAATAATAATAGATAAACTTCATGGAAGTAAAAAAAACAACAAAAAAAAAAGCCCAATTAGTGCACCTGACTCACAGCTCAGATGAGATGAGAATGTGGAATGGGAAAAATGTTTTTGTGAATTGGAAACGGAAAAATGCGTATTGTGATTAGGAAAAGGTATATTGAAAATGAAAAAAGTATGTTGTTATTTTTTGAAAATGGGAGATTCCGTTCCACCTTAATCCGATTTTCGTCCCATCCTAGATGCATTGGAGTCCTCTCGTGGACATTAGATAAGTTGTTGCATTTTGAGACATGGCCGAACTGGTGATAGTAAAATACCATTGCCCTAGGAAGACCATGCTAGTGTTAGATTACCTTATTTCCTTTTGTTCTTTTTTTTTAAAGATTCGGTCCAGTCCAGCTTACAATAGTAAAATACTGTTGCCCAAGAAAGAGCATAATTCAACAACAAAATCAAACTACATATAAGTTGAAAGCTTGCAGCTTACTTGCCTGGTCCCACGTTTTTAATGATATCATATCTGCATCTGCTGCAAACCAAGCTTCCATTCTACATATATACCATTGCATCACTTCATGAGCCAGCCCTTCTTGTCTGCAAGGAAAAAATGATATCATTAGCACCAACATGAATCTGAAATCAAATAGTAATTCAAAATCACATCTCCAAAACTTTGATTCAAGACCACAATTGTACCTCAAATCTGGATTCCTTTCCAACACAATAGAGATGGCTTCAAGAAGGGACATGTCCTGACTATGTTCATCCCTTACTTTTTCTGTCTGCACCACTCAATGAAATAACCGATTTAAAAGAACGTAAATTGAAATTAATAATATCCAAGGACCAATGACTTAGCATGGAAAAACAACAAGAAAAAATAAAGAAAAAGAAAAGTTCCATAATTCCATGCAGCACACCTCTTTGAGAATTCTTGCACAAGCATCTCTAACTTGAATGACCAACTGTTGAGGGATTTGGCGACCATCCATATCAAAAAGTGCATAACTGCAAGAAGCATCTATAGAATAAGTATCGCCATTGTCATCACCAAAAAGACCATCATCTTACTCTTTGAAACAAACAATTTGGAATTACTCTTCTTTAATTAAGAGAGAATATTTTCCAACGACTAAACAAAGACCCAAAAAAAATTTTAAAAAAAAAAAAAAGACCAACCCAGAAACAGTGGTTGAATTTGATTGCATTTAAGGGCTTATGCTTCAGGTGAAAATGTGAGGTAATCTCATTTCCTCTCCTTTTTATTTAGATTTTTAGGTGTGTTTGGCCACTTAAAAAAACTTTTCAGACCAAAACTTTTCAATCTAAAACTTTCACTCTCCACAACTACCTCTTTTTTAATCATTTATTTACATCTTCCAATACAACTACTATACTTTCAATCATTTATACACAACTACCCATGCAACTAACCTATCTATTTTAACTTTATTCTTTTTACTCCTCATCATTACCCCTATCATATCAATCATTTTCTCCTACTTCAAAAACTTTTACACCAGAAACTTTTCATCCAAAATTTTCTCACTTTCTGAACACACCATTAACAAAAACAATTACTACCCCTCTATCAACTTCACTTTTCCACCATTAAATTTATTTTTCCCATCATCGAGAATCATACCTATTTTGTTGCTCTCTACTACCTTTCAACATTATTTGCACTCTTAGCATTGTTTAATATATGTCCTAAGGGAAGTTCCCCATTTACAAAACTAACCACAACCTGAGGAAGGCATCAGCATTGTCATCATCATAAGCTATTTCCTACCTATGTGACCATGGACCCTATTACATCATACATGAATTATGCTCCCAATAAGTCAAATGCCTTTAAATCTTTTTCAATTACTTACATCCACGTTTTTTCAAATCTTCATCTTGTTCTCTTACAATCCTCTCTTAGATAGACTCAGCTTACTTAACTAGTGTCATTTCAAGCCTCTATTTAATATGCCCAAATGACCTTTGTTTACTTTTCTTCATTTTATTACCTCACCTGGTTTCACCTTTAGATTATTCCAACCTTCGTTTGTTTTTATCTTCTCAAATTTAACCACTAATCCAACTTATAGATGGGTCTTATTGCCATCTTATAGAATTTTCCTTTCAATTTAGTTGAACTCAACCATGACATAAATTCACCATGTCATTTCTTCTATCCTAATTGAATTCTATTTATACAATCATGAAAACAAAAAGGAGAAATTTTTCAACAGGGGCTTAAAGACATTTCAAGTTATCAAAACCCTTCCAAATGTTCGCTTTTGAATTCTCAGCATGTTGTGAGAAACTCAGCAGGGGAATTGAAATAGAGTAACAAACTGCAATGCTGTGGGCTAAGGCAAAATTAGCTGTTCGTTTAGGCTTCATTTGGTGCTTGACTTCCTCTAGAAATGAGAAGTAAAAGTTCATGAAGCCTTCACCAAACTAGGGCCAAATACAAACTCCCAGGCAATCCAACAGAACAGGTGCACTGATCACAAGTTTCAATTTTTATTTTTCAAGAAGTGCTAGGATAACCATTTTTCAAGCTTACAATAGTTGGCAAGATCAGTATTTTGAAATTTGCAGAGGTTCATGATACATTTCCATACGCAATACGATTGAAACATTTCAAGACAAAATTTGAAGAGGCTTGTAAGTGTTAACCATAACACAATGAATCCAACTACAAAATGAGTCTTGCCTAAAGAGTCTCTATACGAATGTCTATGATGAATACCAAACAGTCAATATCTGAAGCAATATATCCCAATAGATGTGAAGATATGGGTAATAACAGGATAGAGTCTTCCTCCATGAACCAACTTTTCAACCAATAATTCTCCAATAAAAGCAAGACCAGGGGATTGTTCATTTTATGTTTTGTCAAATGCAGCAATGCCAACCAAAACCCCAATGACAAGTCACTCTTGGTTTTACATCACCTGATAAATATGGTTTTGTATGTTCATTCAAAGTAGAACTTCTAGAAACTCAGTGAGGCCTCATGCAGAACTTGATTCATTGCAGTGTTCACATCGCTAATCCTACAAGTGGGCTGATGCATTAAACTGGTCTAAGGTTGGAACCAAAATTACTCGTGGTTTTCACAGCTTATCAAAGAACAACACAAAACAAAAACACAGAAAATGTTGTTCAAACTTCAAAGAAATGAAAGTATAAAATTACCTTTCTAGATCATGATCGTATAAGATAGAATCGTCACCGCTAGTTCGATACAAAGAAAGTCCAAGGCCGCGAATCAGAGGAGCCAAGGAATTCTCATTGCAGACACCATGCAGCCTGAAATTCAAACACACACAAAAATATATCATTACGATGTTCTTGACTGCCTGCGTTCGATAGAAATGAACGTGACTGGACAATCAAACAGCAGCATATGAACTTGCCATGATGCCCCCATGTCGACTGGAAAACCAAAGGAGTAGTCAGTATGGATACGACCACCAATTCTATCCCGCGATTCCAAAACCATCACCTGAACAACATCCGCATTGCAATTCACAAGCAATTCGACAAAACAAACAAACGAAGTAAAAAGCTCATTCTCGAAAAAGAAAAACAGAAATCCTCACATTACAAGACGCATCAGAGAGGGTGCGGGCTGCAGTAATTCCGGAAATCCCTGCACCTATCACAATGACTGAAGGAGGAGATGGATTTTTCCTTTCAAGATGCGCAATTAACGAACCTAACATCGGTTATATAAGATTTCCAGAGTAAGCAAAATGTTCAGGTTGCCAAATACAAGCCAGTAAATCATCGTCTAACGATCTAATCGCTCTTAAATCACCACAACAAGATCAATAACGTGCAAGAAATGCCGGTTCAAGATGCAACATCGCATCTATCACACCTCTATCAAAATAATTTAAATAATAGGGAAAACTATTTACAAATAGAAATCAGAAAGGGAGAGAAAGGGAAATTCGGCAGCAGAAAGTAGAAATCTCTCACTCACCGTCTATCGTATCGGTGCAAGTCGATTCCTTGAAATCCATGGGTTGAGGGAGAAGGAAAAGAAGGAAAAGAAGGAAACAGAGATTACGGCTGTATAGGTATTGAAAGATAGAGAATAAAAATCAAAATGCCGGCAATGTGGCTGGAATTCGATGAACAACGTATTTTATGAAACCAGCTCATAGAGAGGAAATCGACAAGAAACTCTCAAAATCAAGAGTAGAAGAGAATGGCATAGAGAAGAGATTGAAAAAGAAGGAAGAATCAGATGGTTTTTCAAGCATTGAAGGATACAAATCGAGATCGAGAGAGAGAGAGAGAGAGAGAGCGCGCGCGCTCTGCTGATCGACGATGCAGAGAGAGGCTGAGAGCCGCTTTAAAACGGAACCGCCTATTTTACGCGGACGGAAATACCCTCCAAGGCGCCTGCGGAAATCTAAGAACCCAAGGGATAGTTTGGGGATTAAAGTGCCGACCGTATATTCTTGCATGACGAGGGGACCGGGCCGGTGGTCCCAAAGACCGGAAACAATTATCTTGTCCATCCGGTTGACTGTTATTTCTACGGCTACGATCTTTTCGATCATGGGTCCATATTTTCAACGGGCAGGATTGAATAGATCCGAATGCTTGATGAGATGATTCTGATGCATTCGGAATAGCTGTTGCCAGACAAGGACGCGAATGCGATGAGATGAGCCGCATTTCGCTGGCGAAGAACATGACAAGTTGGCGCCCTTGGGTCCCGAGCCTTCCGTGAAAATGCCCGGTGGTCTTGATAACGCTCTCTCTCTAGAAATATCCCGCCAAGAAGAACAGAAGCCGCCTGCATTTGTACGAGTGGTTTCAAGCGCATAAGTGATAAAGGCTTTCTCCCTCTCTAAAGAAATATCCCGCCAAGAAGAACGGAAGCCGCCTGCATTTGTACGAGTGGTTTCAAGCGCGTAAGTGATAAAGGCTCTCTCCCTCTTTAAAGAAATATCCCGGCAAGAAGAACGGAAGACGCCTTCATCTGTACGAGTGGTTTCCAGTGCAAAAGTGATAAAGGCCCTGATAAGTCCAAATTTAGTTGTAGATTATCTTATGTTATAATATAGAATCAGGGGGTGTTTGTTTATGTAGAACCTTTTTGAACTAAAATTTTTCAACCTAGAATTTTTCATTCTCGGCGGCTATTATATTCTTTAATTATTTATACACTTATTTCTACATAATTATCTTACTTTTTAATTATTTACATATAACTTGTCAAACATCCAACTTATTTTTTTTAACTTCAAGTATTTACTCTTTATTACTATCTCTCTTATATCGCTTCATTTTTTTATTTTAAAAACTTTTATTCCAAAAATTTTTATCAAAAAAATTTTTCCCTTGTCAACACTCATAGAAAAATGTGATTTTGAAGGGAAGATCATAAAAAAAAAAAAAAAAAAAAAAACAAGATAATAGAAAGTTTCCACTACTAAGGGTCTATTTGGCGGGATGCGATCTCCTGCACCCGGGAGCAGGCAGCATTGCCTGCTCCCGGGTGCACACACCTATTTTTTTTATTTTTTTTTGAAAATTTTTTTCTTAAAATGTTAATATAGGTGTATTTAACATGTTTATAAATTTTTACCATTTTTGGAATATTTTAGATATTTATTTTTTATTTTTGAAAATCAATGTCATTTTAGGTAATTTTAAATTACTAAAATGCCACTGATTTTTAAAAATAAAAAATAAATATCTAAAAATTTTCAAAAATGGTAAAAATTTATATACATGTTTAATACACTTGAGCTAACAAGTTTATGAAAAAAATTTCAAAAAAAAATAGGTGTGTGCACACGGGAGCAGGCATTGCTCCCGGGTGCAGGAGATCGCATCCCCTATTTGGCCATACATTTTTGTTTGCTTCAAGCTCTTTTGCAAGTTTTGAAAGTGTTTAGTTTTATTTAAAAATATTGCAACTCCTAAAAAATAGTCTAATTTTAATAAAAGTTGGTACAACTATAAGAAGCTGGTAATTGACGCTTTCACCAAAAGTAATGTTTAGCCAAACAGACTCTAAGTTAACCTTAGATGATTGTCTTAGAGAGGTTCACTATTATTTATACATGTTTTCTCATAGGAGGTTGCACATGCATGCCCTTAGATGATTTGTAATCATTTCCTGAAAATATACGGATGATGAGATGTCCATCCCTCATTAGTCTGTAGGTGACCTGATGACATGACCTTTAATGAAATAGGGGGTGTGTTTGGGAATGAATAAAATTTTTGGTGAAAAGTTTTGAAAAATAAAAGTTGTCAAATGATGTGATATGATAGAGGTAATGATGAGGAGTAAAGAGGATAAAGTTAAAATAGATAGGTTAGTTGTATAGGTAATTGTGTAGAAATGATTGAAAAGTAGGGTGGTTTGTGTTGGAAGATGTAAAAAAATAATTAAAAAATAGAAGAGTTGTAGATAATGAAAAGTTTTAAATCGAAAAGTTTTAGGTGAAAAGTTTTTATCATTGCCAAACACCCCAGGGTGTTGCTAGTGGGGTAGTTGTACCCTCTCTCTAAAGCACCCTTATTGATTACCTTGTTTACGGTAATGAGATTTGTCTGAACTACGAAGGAGTACTTGTGGGGATAAAGTTAACTCTCGTCATTCACTTTTGAATATCGAATCATAACCTGATTACAAAACTGCGACAAGAAAGCATAAGATGAGGATAAAATAGAATTTTCCTTTTCTACCAAACATTTACATTTTTTTAAAATTTAACAATTTTCGATTTTCGATTTTCTATTTAACTTTTAAATTTTTATACAACTTCTTTATTTTCAAGAAAACCCGCAATTTTTAACGGTGATTTACAAATATGCCTACATAGTTTGATTATAATGGCAAAAAATTACTTAATTTCAAAAATTACAAATAACCTCTGCATAGTTTGACCACAATTACAAACATATAAGCCATTATGGTATGGGTCTATTTGCAAATATATATAAACTATACCGACATATTTGTAAAACTAAATATATCTCTTAAGGAGTGTTTAAAAAGTAATAAAACTTTTGATAAAAAAAATTTTGTATAATTTTTTTTGAAATTTAAGAAAATAATGTAATATGATAGGGGTAATAATGAGAAGTAAACAAAACAAAGTTAAAATAGACATGTTAGATATATGTATAGTTGTGTAGAAATGATTGAAAAATAAAGTAGTTGTATTAGAAGAAATGAAAAAATAATTAAAAATATGGCATTTGTGTGAGTGAAAAGTTTTAAATTAAAAAGATTTTAGCATAAACAGACATACCCAATTTTTTCAAATACAAATATACTTTCATAATTTGCATATATTTACAAATATACTAATGATGCTATAGCGCTGTTATGGCATATGCATGTATACTTATGTCAAACTAATATAGTTATATTTATAAATCACCTCCTTTTAATCACATTTGACGCCCCTTCCATCCGGGGGAAGGGATCCGGAGCTGATGACAGCTCGCCAGTCCCACGACATTCCAATTTTCGAAGCGCGTGGAGTTGTGTCCGTAGCTGTCGTCGCCAATTGCCAAGTGCTCACTTCATGCGGTTATAACAAGCTAGAAACGCCCTCGCAAATCACAATATTTTTCTAGTTTTTCCGCCCCCATTTGTCTCCTCATCATCTTTCTTTCTATTTTCGCAATTTGTCTCAAAATTCTTAATTTTACAAAAAATAATCTCATTTGAGAATCTTTTATTTTAAAAAGACAACCACAGATTATGTCATAGTACTGCATTCTAATAATTAGATGATGAATACAAATTTAGAGAATATGTATTAAAATAGTGAGGGTCATTTGCATCATATTCTAACTTTTGTTAGTCCATGTTTAACGGTTGTTAAATATTCATCGTGAGTCTACTCTCCCTAGCTAAGTACATTTTGGCGTATGAAATATAATTAAAATAAAAATAATATAGTGTATAAGTAACAATTAAATTAATATATTTGATTCGAAGAACATTTTACTGATATATTAAAATAAAATTTTAATTAATGTGAAGAATATTTTAAATTAAAGTTTTTATATCTTAAGATATTTTTTGTATTTTCTGTTAAAATATAAATTTTAATAATATTTATATTAAAATTAACAAAATATTAAACATATCAAATTTATTTATAGAATTTTATAAATATTTTTTGATGTTTTAAACAAATTTTTTTGTATTTTCTATTTTAAATATATTAGATATAATCTTATTTATATAAATCATATTTTATTTATGTATTATTTCTTATAGTAACGGATATGTTGTATAATTGGTCCCACTTTAGAGAAACCCATATTCGCATGAAATTTTGTGAGAACCTTTTAGATGGGGCGTCTTCCACTAGGAAAATTAATTAAAATATTGGAGTGAGCTATACTTGCTTAAACTACATTATTATGTGCAAATTATAAAAAACATGTGCCTTCATTGATGAATGAGAATATTACAAAGAATTTACATCATGAAAGAATGATTTAAATGTAAAATTGATAGCTCTAAAATTGATGAGCTCCACTTTTAAGAAACTGTTTTATGCGGAAGTTTTTTACGTATCTTCAAAGTTACGGACATAGGCCTCATCTTCAAATTTTGTAAAATCAATTTAATAAAATTATTTATTTTTATATATAATTAAAAGCAATATTTAAGTATTTAAGTTGTCTAAAATATTATTTTCAAATGGATAAATAATTTTGTGAAGTACTACTTCTAGTATTATTATTATTTTATAATATATTTGTAAATAGATCTAATTTAACATTTAATCAAATGTAGCTCCCCCATAACTTCCATTTGAATGATTTTTGTTCTTATGATAGAATAAAAGAAGTTAAACAATGTTAATGACTGCTTCTCGATTCATACTGTCAAAATAGGCACAGTACATGAGGTTATTTGAAAATTTTGGAATAACCAATGTTGCAGTAGACTGAGAACCAAAATTCACTTTTATTAAATAAGGGTTACACAAATTTAAGATTGGATGAAACTTCATTTTACTAATAAAACAAATCATTTTAAATACAATTGGCCAAGCAAGGTTGGTTAAATTTTAAAAAAAAAAATATAACCATTATATAATATATTTACCAGGGATAATGATTTTTACTGTAAGCATGTATTTACCTTTGTTTCTATTTTAAAATATTTTTTAAAATCCGAACTACTTATGATTTTTATCCATATATTTATTTATGATTTCAAAAGTTATAAGTATTGCATATATATTATATTATATTATATATTTTCTAAAAATTTTAATAGTTATATATTTATTCTGAAAAGAGCATTTTTTTACAAGATATAAATTTTCAATTATTTTTCTAGTATGATGAAACAAGACATCCTAAACATGATAAATAATTTAGACTTAAAATATAGTTGAAAATTGAAAATTCAAGGATAAACATAGAGTTTAGGTGCTTACAGTAAATATAAGATAATTACCTAATCTAATTAGTTTAAAGCACTTATCATATTAAATCCCTAACACACTAAAATTAAAATCATGGGGTTCAACTTTTATCTATAATCAAAATTAAGAAAGTTAATTTCTCAAAAAAATAAAGAAAGGCATCGTCTTAAGTAGAAGTGTTAATTAGGTTATCCCGTAAATCTTCCTGTTCAACCCATTTATGAATAAGTTCGAGTTAAAATTTTGAATAAATGGTTTATGATCTGCCAACCCATTTAATTATTTGAATAAATAAACGAATTAAGATTTAACATTTACAGCGTCTCAATCTATTTAGTAAGTCGTTTTACCCAGTAGTGCTGGTATATAAAAGATATTCCTATCCTTAATATATGATATTTGAAATAGAAATGCTTGAGTTTATTTGATAATGAAAAGTCTTATTTAGTTTGTCCTTATATCAAATGTGTGTTTCTAAGTTTTGCAATGTATATTTATGTTGATTGAATTGTTAGATGGAAATAAAATATTATTTGCATTTTTGGAATAAAAACAAATAGTCATTGTAGTGTATTACCATAATTTTAAAGAGATATTAATATTGGGGCATTTGTTTTCAAGATAATTAGTCATATTTTTTATTTGCAAATATGGTTTTTGGGTTATTAAGACTTTAAATTTGCTTAATTTAAACTTATTTACAACGCGTATGGACAACCCATTAACAACCCATCAACTCCATTAGGATTGAGATTCTTTAAATAGGTTAATAAACATATTAGAGTTAGAGATTTTTTTTAATAAGTCAATATTAAGGTTAGGCTCTAACCATTTCAAGCAGATCCGTTAACACCTTAATCTTAAGTTCCAAAAGTATCATTTCATGGCCTAAATTATGATTAGATGAGCTATAAATTTTGGTCAAAGTTAGTCGATCAAGAGTTAAATTTATCGCATACGGTTTGTGTGCACATAGAATAGGTTTCACATATAAGTTTTCACCCTTACATTATTTTAAAAAGAAATTTAATCATATCCATTAGATTTATTATATTTTTTAGTTAAGATTCAAAAATTCATCATAATTATATGTATGGGTGTGCCACGTTTGAGTTGACCGGCTAGTCCAAGTGTCTAAATGTGGCGGATTCATATATCCCATTATAATGATTTTAAAATCATATATTGACTAAATTTTTTTAATAATTGCAATTAATATGGGGGAATATAATTTGGGGAATGACAAATTGGTTCAATATATGGGATTGATTCAAAGGAAATAAAGACTATCAAATATTAACTTTAAGCTTTCTTGTAAAAATTCTTAAAAGGTGATGTTTTAGCAAGATTATAATTTAACGAAGACTTGAAATTTAAAACTTTATGGGTTGGTAGTCCTGCTTGTATGAAATCTCTTTCTATGTAACTCTCTTCATTTTTAATATTTTGATGGTTGATAAAAAATCTACTACATCGATTATATTAACATCATTTATAGTACCTTAACAATCCTTTTATCTGTCTAATATCATTGTGCATGGGTCTCATTGAAAATCAATATAATAAAATAATTTAATATTAAATATTAATTTTATAATTGTATTTTCAACATTTAAATCTTATAAAATATTATTGCTACATGAATAAATGATTCTATAAAATATTATTACATTCTAATACATGTGTAAAAGAGTCTAAGATTTTTTCATAATTTACACATGAATATATATTTTTCAATAAATGTGGCTCATGCACGTACTTGATTTAGATGAAACTTAGTCTCTTAGCTAAACAAATGATGTTAAATACAATAAATGAATTGACTTTTCCATCAATAATTAAAATCTTAAATTTTGAATGGGTTGCGTGACTCCGCTTCTATATAACCTGGTTACATAGAAGCAAAGTCCAATATAAAAAAACCTTTATTTTAATTTGCGCAAAGAAATGACCAAAATGCATATATGGAAAGAGAAGAACAACAAAATATACCTTCTACAATCGTCTTTATTAGGTAGTAGTTTATAATAGTTCGTAATAGACTATATCAGTTAGTATGCTCATCATGATATATAAGAAAAGCATTATTTAATATGCTCATCAGTGTAGTATGGTATTCAATAGTGGACAATATCACATGCATATACACTACAACAGGATGGTGCTTCGATGACAAAAAAAGTAATAAAATATAAAAAATTGTTGCTACTTGTTGAAATTTTCTAATAGTGGCGCATGACAGCCTAGCCAGTAGCCAGTGTCATTGTACTTATTTTGTCCCTAAAAAAATCATATTAATCCCGCATCCTAGTCATCTCTCTCTGTTTCTCTCTCACAATTCTCATGGAATTTTCTCTCGTACCTCTTTCCTCCTTTTAGGGTTTCTTCTCTTATAGCTCTCTCTTACACCTCTCTTGGATTTTTTTTCCCGCACCTCTCCCTTTTAGGGTTTCTTCTCTTGTAGCACTCTTATTTTCAACTTCAAGTCTCTCATTCCTCAAATCCTTGAGAAAGTTTAATTTCCTAAGGTTGATTCTAGGAATTTCATTCAACATAGACAATAACAAAACTCCATTTGCATCATTCGAGCTCAAAAGGTTAGCATCTTCCTTGAAATTCCTACACGTCAAGATTAATTCTCCTTTCGTCATGCGATCCTTCGACAAAATTGAGTTTTGTTATTTTATCTACTAAGAGTCTCATTTTACTCGTGCACTGATTTCAATTGCTATAGTGGATATATGATCCTGACGTGATAATGAATGAAAATTTTACTAGCGAGAGAAGCATGCAATTGACTATTTCACTTTCAAGAAACACGAATTCCTGCAACAACATCTTGACTGCCCTATTGTGCACTATTTTCTAGAATGTGTGAGCCTGTGGTCAGTGATGTAGCTTCACTCTCATATCTATATATCGACAAGCTTTATTTCAATAGATCTCTAGTTTCCACGTTAAATTCTTGCCTGGTTGGGATCCTCAAGTAATTAGTGAAAAATTGATGTGAGTATGCTTATAATCTCTATTATAAAACAACTCACATCAGCATCCTTTTTTTCTCAATTGTACAGGTCAAATCAACTCCTCATATATGGATGTGAAAAATTAAGAACATATTGATTGTGAATGGGCAATTTTCAGGTCCCATGATGTATCTGAGGAGGGGAGATGAGGTTTTTGTCTAAGCCCAAAATCTAGCCCAATACAATACTACCCTTAATTGGTATAGCAACTTTACATCATCCACGATCAATGCCAATTTCCTTATGCTAGCTTTGATAACATTGCAACTACATCTAGTTGATATAGCCATGAAGGTGTTGTGAACTTAATAACGTTCCTTAAATTTGAGTTATGAACTATGGTTTCATCCTTTTCTATATTCTTGAGCTTTAATTTTTTAATTTAAATACAAAGATTGGAAAACCAGCATCGCCAGTCTAGTAAGCCCTTTGCCTTTAAAAATGAGGGAATATGTGAATTAATAATATATTGTGGTATTTAAATATAGCATATTATCCTTTTTTTAATTCTTGCTTTTTCTTACATTATAATTTGGTATTCATTGATGATATATATTAGTTGTTACTTTTTGATACATCATTCCTCATATAATCATTGTAGCTAGAAAGGTTGAATGTGAATTTTCTATATCCTTTGTTGCATCACCAATGTGTTACATTATTAGAAATTACATGTTCAAGTGCTTGAACGCATATTCCATTTGAAACTTATTTTTATGAAGCCATTATAGATTGAAGAGAATTTTATTCAATATCAAGCCTATAGTCAAAAATGTTATATTTGAATTCGGTTTGAATTTTAACTAAGAAAACATTATCCAAAATTCATGAAAATTTACATAATTACCGTTGGGAAAACCTTATTGATTAAAACATTAATCACACCCTGGATCCTCTATGTTAAATCATCAAGAAAATAAAACCATAAGCGGAAGTACCTGAATCCATAGGAGGAGTTGTTATTGAATTCTGAGATTTTTTGGTCTTCCAAGTTAATGTCGTAGGATTTTCTGAAGAAGGTGGTCCTCTTTTCTAAAGATGAGATATTAGAAAAGAAACTCTAAAAGATGCATAACCTGGGGACCACAACCATATATATATAGTATCATCTTTCTAATTTCTAATTTAGCTCATCGTAAAAATAGAAATTAGAAAATAGATAAGAGGGTAACTATGCATGAGAGACTCATACTCTATTAGATAATTTGAGCCCATAAACCTTATGAGATCACTTTATACTTTTAGGTTACTATTTATGATAGCGTATATATAATTGTTATATATGTAAGTCCAAAAAATTCAACAATCTCCCACTTTGACTACATATAATTTTATAATTATATATATAATCTTATGAGCTCAGGACCTTTTGCTATTATAACCAAAATTATCTCCGAACAATCTCATCCATTAGTTATACCAACATAGGATCAAAGCAGCCTTTGTCACATTCATCATAACCAGACTCATCCATGGTCACATATATCAAACATAACAAAACGACATAGATCAAGTATGGACGCATAACATGAAAATTACATATAATGTGATATAACATGCTTATTTTCAACTGATCCAACTTATTTTGCGAGATCATACCAAAACTAAAATACTGAATAATAAAAATAATGAAAATTTTATTTTTGCAGAAAATATCCATAACTGTAGCAAACAAAATGTGTGACAACTAGAAAAACACAAAATACAAACTCTCACTAAACCAGAGTATCATCAAGTGATACAACACCCATGTGAGCAGTATGCTCATGAAAGACCTTGGGTGGTAGTCCCTTAGTCAGCAGATCTACAATCATAATGTTTGTTTCTGTGTGCTCTATAGACATTTGACCTTCCTGAATTCTTTCCTTGACAACTAGGAACTTGAGTTCAATAAATTTTGACTTCGTTGAGTTCCTATTGTTGTTGGAATATAAGACGGCTGAGTTATTGTCACAAAATAACTTTAGTGGTCTTTCAATTCCATCTACAATATGTAGCCCCGTGACAAAATTTCGCAGCTATATAGCCTAATGAGATGCCTCAAAATACGCTATAAATTCAACTATCATGGTGAAGCACTCCTCCAAGAGATAGCTCCTCCAGCAAGCAAATAAATATAGTCCGAAGTGAATCTAATACTGTCTTGGCATCCATCATTGCAATGTCATCCTGATGTTCTTAGAGAAAGATAATGAAATCATTAGAAATTGCACTCCTCCTTTCTCTAGTGGATCTCCTTAATGATATTGGTTCTTGAGGTTATTGAACTTGATCAACAGGAATATCCTGTGGACGTTGATCAAGGAGGTTGTCAATAATGTCTTATGGTTCTGAATTGTTGCTTGAACTACGTCAAGAACAACAATCGAAGGAAAAGTTACAAATTTCTTCTCAAACACATAGTCTCTAACCTTATCCTCCCAAGCTCAATATCCTCAAAAAATCAGGCATTTTCCATTTCAAAAAAGGATCCGGATGTGGGATCATAAAATTTATACCACCGAGATAATTCAGAATATTCAACAAAATAACTACTAATTGTTCTTGAGTCCGGTTTCTTTTCATTTGGCCTATAAGACCTTACCTCGACTGGACAACTATAAATGTGTAAATACTTTATGATAGACTTTTTCTCCGTCCATAATTCATAAGAGGTTTTAGTGGCTGCTTTGGTTGGTACTCTATTGAGGATATAAGTTGCAGTCTTTAATGCTTCTCCCCAGAGTGAGTTTAGTAAGGTAGTACAACTGATTATACTCTTTACCATGTCCTTTAAAGTTCTGTTTTTGTCTTTTAACAACACCATTCATTATAGGACTTCCTAGCATGGTATATACTGTGGGATGATACCGCACTCTTCTAAAAATTTGGCAAAAAGCTCTGAATATTTTTCACCTAATCCGTCATATCTACCATAGTATTTACCACCATGATCAGATCTAACGGCCTTAATTCTTTTGTCAAGTTGATTTTCAACTTCGGCTTTAAAAATTTTAAACACGTCCAGTGATTGAGACTTCTCATGGATGAGATATAGATAGTCATAACGAGAGAAATCATCTATGAATGTAATAAAATATTGTTGACCATTCCAAGAAGCCGTAGGGAATGATCCACAAATGTCTGTATGTATTAGTTCTAAGACGTTTGAAGACTTGTTGGCACCAGATCTTCTTATGTTTGTCTGTACAACTTAA
The DNA here is from genome assembly GCA_030490835.1 of Annona cherimola. NCBI lineage: Eukaryota > Viridiplantae > Streptophyta > Magnoliopsida > Magnoliales > Annonaceae > Annona > Annona cherimola. The sequence continues at coordinate 2,101,649 of CM059973.1, read as the reverse complement.
GAGGATTAAAAATTCCATCTGATGCAAGTCTCTCAATTCTTTATTTAGATATATATCCTAAACGTTTGTTCTAGAGTGAAGCAGAATTTTCATCAGTTAATTTGCGTTTCATACCACGTGAATTCACATACAAGGACTCAACAAAAGTGACAATTGTATCAAGCAAATAAATGTTATCATAACAAGATAAAAGTCGGTACCCACGATATTTGAATTTAAAGAAAGATTAAACTGACTATTTTCAAATGAATAAGAATAATCAGATTGGTTCAATACAAAAATAGAAACCAAATTCCGTCTAAAAGACGGTACAATATATGTCTCTTTCAAATCCAAATAAAAATCAGTCTTTAATAATAATCGAAATATGTTTATTGCCTCAACTTCAATTGATTTTTCACCGCCCACGTAGATGAATTTTTTAGCATCATTTGGCTTTTAGCAGCTTAGACAAACATGCATAGACACACTTATGTTAGTAGTAGCACCAGAATCTATCCACCAAGTATGTCGAGGTACAAAAGATAAATTAATCTCAGAATAAACCAAAGTGGGAAGCATACCTTTCTTTACACGCTAAGCGTGATATTGGTACAATCCTTCTTTTTGTGTCCAAAAGTATGATAGAAGTAACAGTTTGATTCCTTAGTTGATTTTTTTTGCTGTTTCTTATTTGCCATCCTACCCGTAGCTTCCTTATCTTTTTTTTTTCTTGATCTTTTCCTTAAAAGTACTTGCCAAGTGTGCACTTTCAGGCCTATCTCGCTTCATCCTTTCTTCTTCTTCCACATAGTATAAAATGAGTTCATGAAGAGACTATTTCTCTTTTTGATAGTTGTAACTAATCTTAAACTGACTGAACTATGCAGGAAGAGATATAAAAAATAAATGCACCAGCAAATCATCGGATAGTTTTAACCCAAGTGTGTTTTGTATCAAAGCAAGATGAGACATCTCTATGATGTACTCCCTTATATTTTCTTTGCCCTTATACCTCATTGAAACCAAGTTTGATAGAGTCAAACTTGTTTCAGCCTTATCATTTTTTTCAAAACAATTTTCGATTTGATCAAGGAAATCCTTGGCAGTAGTATCTTGTTCAGATACACCACCCCTGAAAGCTTCTGAATTATCTTGCATATGATCATGAGACTTATATGATATGAACGATCTCACCTCTCAAAGTCTCATTTTTCCTCAATGGAACTTGCAACCATAAGAGGGGTGAGTTGTTTAACCCATAACACAAGGTAAAGATTCGTACAGCCAAGAATGATCATAAAATTCCCTTTTCATTGCTTGAAATTAGTTCCATTCAGCATGAGAATAGAATTGATGTTGGAAAATATAGTAGAAGCGGATGTATTAGCTGAAAATAGAACAAAACAATATATTCACGTAAGTTTCATATAAAATCTTAAAAAAAAATTCAAACAATGACAGGGTTGATCACAAGATACCTAGCATAACATTAATATCTAGTTTTTGAACAGAAATATTAACTCGTAAGTGGTACTCTTATTGTAGTCATCAAATATTGATAATTAGGTCTTGTCAAATAATAAGCCTTTCTTTGGACCGACTTACTATTCACATGAAAAACTAAGTAATTATTACATATTTATTACCACACGTGTGCATGTACTTCAACCAAAAATTAACCTTCCTTTAGGCCAATTAATATTCGCATGAATTATACTCACACAATCATTTTAATGTTTCAAAAATAAATTAACTCACAAGATATGCTACTTTGGTAGCATATTATTTTAATTAATTTATTTTAAAACATCAGACATTCATTAAAAATATTTGTACCATTATTTGAATTTAAATTTCCAAAAGATCCAAAAATCTAATTTTGCATGACAATAGATTAATATGAATTTTAATAAAAAGCAACAAATCATGGAAGCATGAAAATTATTCACAAATTGCTTTCTAAGTTCCTATAAATTAACTATATGAATTAATTGTACATATATTTCAAAATTGCATGCATTTACATAAAATTCTCAAAACTACTATTTTTGGACTTATTTGGCTCAATCAGACCCTTCTATTTGATTTATAATGTCCAAAAATATAGAAAACAACTATTGGATTGTCCAAATCGGATGTCGAGTTCATAAAATATGTTCAATATGTTTTGGACGACTCAAAATGGGTCACATGTCACTGGGTCAGGAATTGAACTGGCTGGGCTGGGCTGGGCTGTGCTAGAGCTGGGTTGTACCTGGGCTTGTAAAAAAATGGGTTGCCCAGAGGCTAACTACAAGCCTTTTAAATGGGGCTTGGATTAGATTGGGTTTGCAATTGGGCCATGAATTAAGACCAGGCTCAAACGTAACAAGAGGAAGGCTGGGCCAGGACTGGACTTTGAATGAGCCAGGATTGAAGCAAGCCCAAGCCCAGGCACGAATGGAGATGGTTAGCTAACTGTTTTGTAAATTTTAAAGTTGGAATACTTTTGCAAAAATAATTTCCGTTCAAGGGATTTTATGCAAATGTCCATCTCCTTCCTCAAAACAGGGACAGACCCTAAACCCTTACCCTAGCGATATTAGTCGTCGCCACCGCACAACCAAACCGTCCATCACAGCTGCCCTGTTGTCGCCCCACCACTCCGCCGGCAACAGCATTATCACCGGAGTCCTTTTTTGTTTTTAATAAACTTAGTCCAAACATATTGGGGCAGAAAGATAATCTGGATGGGTATGACGACCGTTATCTGATCCCGTTCCATCACGATATAATTTATCGAATTGAAGCAATCACCTAAAACAAGTTCCAAAGATGACATGATATAATTTTTTGATCTAACCAAATTGTCTGAAAAATACCAGGTTGTTGGCATGCTCAAACCATGCCTGAATCCAAAATCAAGTTTGACAGTAGTAGCTGAAATTAAATAGATCTAAATCCATGTGGACTGAAGGATGGCAATCAAAAATAAATTTACAACAGAAGCACGATGTTGAATTTGAACCATAAATATAATCAACCAGAAAACTTTATCATATTCATATGATCTCAAAAAAATTTAAAAAAAAATTCTAACATCTGTATGATTATAAGTCAAAACAAAATTAAACTAAATAATATCATATTCCATAGCATGCTAATGGAAAAAAATAATTTGAAGGCCGAGCAACGTATAGAATTAAACTGGAGATAAAATCTCTTAATGATTCAACATGAAGAAGTGCTTTGAAACCACTTGTTGGGAAAATCTTATTGATTAAAACATTAATCATCTCAGGATCCTCCATGTTAAATCACCAAGAAAATAAATCCATAAGCAGAAGTGTACCTAAATCCATAAGAGTTGTTGTTATTGAATCATGAGATTTTCTGGTCTTCTAAGTTAATGCCCTAGGATTTTATGGAGAAGATGATCCTCTTTTCTAAAGATAGGATGTTAGAAAGAAAACCCTAAAAGATGCATAACCTGGGGACCACAACCGTAGATATAGTGTACCCATCTTTCTAATCTTTAATTTAGCCCATCATAAAAATAGAAATTAGAAAATAGGTAATATTGTATCTACGCATGGGAAACTCATACTCTATTAGATAATTAAGGCTCATAAACCTTATAAGATCGCTTTATAATTTTGTGTCACTATTTATGATAGCGTATATATAATTATTATATATTTAAGTCCAAAAAATCCAACAGTTGCAACTCTATATAGGAACTAAATACCTGCTAAATTTAAGAACAATTTGAAATGTCTGCATTCATTGTTGAATCATAGTTGTGAGAAGATTGGTGTGACTGCTTGAACTTTGTGCTTGCTATTAGTTTGTAATTTTCTATTGTGCATGGTTGTTTGCTGATTTAATGTGAAATTTGTGGCTAAATTTTGTGTTTAGACACCACCCCACATAGAACTAGATTCCTGTTAATCCACCTATCATAAATACTATTGATGCTTGGAGAGATAGGGAAATGAAATAAGAGTGTTGATTTTATCAGATGAGTCGTAATTAGGGATGCAACTTGGGCTGGGTTGAGCCCGACCCGCCGAACCCGATTTTGGGCAGTGTTGGGACTTGATTTTTCATAATCCGAGCCCGAAAAACCAGAACCCAAGGAACCCGATTTGTAAATATGATAGGGTTAGGGTTCAAGTGAACCCGAAGAACCCGAGCCTGATTTCCATTTTATATTTATTATAAAATATATTATATACATACTATTTAAACAATATTTCTTTATATTCTTCATATTTTATGTTATTATATCTATATTTGAATATATATTTGACATATTGTAATTTTATTGTAAATAAAGTATATTATTTCATTTATATTTATCTTTTATTTCTATCATTCATCTGTACACCTATTAATTTTTTTTCTTTATCTTAGTTTTGATGTTAAATTTTTTCTAGAAATATTCTTTACATTACTATTTTAAAAAAATATGTAGTTTGATTATATATTATTATGTTTACCTACATAATTTGTTATTATTATTTATTCATATGAAATTCTAAACTTATCACTTCTAAATAAAATGTAAATTTATCAACATAAATTCTAATCTAAAACTCAGCTCGAATTCGATTTTCAAAAATAGAGTTAGGGTTCAAGTTTTATAAATAGAGTTAGGGATAGAGTTAAAGATTGATATTTTATAAATAAAATTAGGATTAGGATGGAGATAAACCTGAATTTAATGAGCACGATTTGAGCCCCGATTCGTAATGGCACAAACTTACTGGTTTTTAATAAAGACTATTGGATTTGAAGAACCCAACATAGCCATTGGATGCGTCATTAATGCATTGCAGGCGCCACAGCTACGAGTCTATGCTTTCCTGCCATGCATTAAATGCTCTCCCAGTCTGTTGTTGCGGTGAATGCAATGCTCTCTCTCCACTGAAGACGACGCCGGACGAAAACCAAAATTAAAATGTAGATCCCATGTCGCTATCTATCCCGAATCCTCAACAACACCTGTGACGTGCTGCCACTTCAAATGTGGATCCAACAATGGCCGCTTCACTTGAATCCGATACCGATTTGCGCAACATCAACGATCAGCACTGCCGGAAACCGCCATTAAAATCCACAGTCTCTATCTATCGTTGTCTCCTTCGCCATTTCAACACTAGCGGCGACCATGGATTTTGGACGACCAGCAGCAAACTGTTGCACCGATTACAAATGAAGAAACACAATCACTGCCACGAAATCAACCTACCGCTGATTTCCACTATTACTGCATATCGATAAAAAAAAAATCTAGTTAAAAAATGCTCCTTTGTTACTCACATCAAATTTAAGATTTTATTAAAAAATTTGAATACATAATTCACTATTACCTTAATTGTATAATAACTCTAAATCTGCGAGCACTAATTTCATTCTCCTCTTATTTTATTTTATTTTTTATTATTTTATATTAACTATATTTTGAACATTTATAAAAATATAATAATCATTTAAACAGATATTCGTTACCTTATGTAACGAACTTTAACAGAATGAGTATTTTTAAAATTAAATACAAATGTAATAGATATATCCGATATTTTCAAAATATAATAAGCGTATTTAGGATTATAGTGAAATGTAATGTGCATATATGAGAAAAGCTTTTTCCTTTGAACAATGCGGCGTGCTTTTTCGCAACAGGGCTATCACCGATGTTGTTGAGGACTCGAGACAGTCGGGTGCTTGGGCAATGAGGACTTGGGACCGACATTTTGTTTTTTGTTTTCGTCTGGCATCGTCTTCGGCTTGTCTTTCTTTTGCTATTTTGGCTTTCGTCCGGTGTCGTCTTCAGTGGAGAGAGCATTCACCACAACAACAGAGAGGGAGAGCATTTAATGCATTAATGAGGCATCCATTGGTTGTGCTAGATTCTTTAGATCCGACGGTCTTTATTTAAAAATCATAAGTTTGCGCCATTACGACTCATCTGATAAAATCAGCACTCATGAAATAATATTGGTAAGCTAATAAAGTTATGTAAATTTTGATGTGTTGTATTATAATTTTGTGAATTGTTGTTGATTTTGATGCTTTTTAATATACCGTAGACATGGATAAAAGTAGAATGGAAGAACTACAAAAATTGAGCGATAAATACAAGAGTGAGGTTTAAGAATTCTTAGATTTTACAAAACAACATATGGGCAACAATGATAAAAAAAATTTCATCCATGTTCTACATATAGCAATAGAACTCTAAAGTTGTTAGAAGAAGTAATATCAGATTTGTTAATGCATAGACTGACATCCTATTAAAAGAAGTGGGTATACTGTGGAGAAAGTTTTCCTTTGAGTGAGAATTTTGATGAACATGATTTGTAATGTTTCTATTGTACAAGGTTCGAGTGATTTTTAAGATAGAGATAGAGAGAAGTTTGAAAATCTAGTACATAAAGCACATTGTGAGTTACATCATGGGAGTAAGCCCAACAACTTAATTTTCTTGCTAAGTTACTTCATTTGAAGGTAATAAATAGATAGAGTCATAAATTATATAATATATTATTGGAATTATTAAGAAATGATCTTCCTAAAGGAGATGTATTACGTAAATCCTACTATGATGCTAATAAAATCTTAGATGATTTGGGTTTAGGTTTTACATCAATACTAGTATGTTTGCACCTAGCTTTGGAAAGAGAATAAAGAAAAAGATAATTGCCCGATAAGTGGCGCACCATGGTGGAAGTTTGACCATAGACAAAAAAAAAAAAAAAAAATTCTTGCAAAGTCTTTTACTGTTGTCCTTTGAAACCAAGATTACAATGAATGTTCATGTCGAAGAAAACTGCTTCGGATATGGTGTGACATAAAGACCGACATATGAACAAAGATGATAAAGCAAGTCACATAATGAGACACCTAGCTGACTCTTTAGTATGGAAAGATTTTGTTAGTCAATATTGTAATTTTGCAAATGATCATCGTAATGTTAGGCTAGGTTAGCTACTAATGTTTTCAACCCATTCAGAAATATGTGTCATAAGCATAGCACGTGGCCAGTATTTCTAGTTTCATACAACTTACTACTTTAGAAATGCATGAAGGAGCTATTCTCTATGATGACATTGCTTATTCCATCTAACGCCCCACTGGCCCATGCTTCCAGTAACCAGCGGTTGCTATCTAAAACATACAAGAATTGGTCAAGCTGAGAAAAAAATATTACATTAATAATTACATCTCTCCAATAACAATGAAAATTTACACCAACCTACCCAACGTCTATTAAAATTCTTTAACCATTATAACCTCTCTACATAAAATAAATTATTCCAAATCTCCTCTAAATTATCATCAGCCTCAACCATCTAGCAACCCCATACGAATTAAATTCTTACAAAAATAATACTTAATATATCACTCATCTATGCATCAAATAAAATGTTAAGTCTAATTTTTTTCTACTGACTAGGATACTAATTCATGTATAATATGATGGATTGCGATCTCTTCTCATTTCTATCTGAGCATCAACTCCATGTTGGGCTTTCATCTTAGTCCTGCTATCTCAAAATATCAACATAAGAAAACACGAGTCTCTGTTAACTCAATAAGTAGGATAATGGTAAAACTCGAATATTAAAGAAAATAAATATCATTTGCGTAAAATCACGCAAACATCAAAATCTTTAAAATTCATATGCTCATCCATATCATGCTCCAAATAATCATCTCTAAATGATCATGCATTTGCTTATCGTAATCATTATCATCAAAGTCACCTTGGCACCCCAATGAACTTGTAATCATCATAATGTCATACACAACTATATCATAGTATACCATAGTTCCTCTTATTTACCAACTCAACTAGAAAATCATCATGCATATGTCATGCTCAACATTCAAAATTACACTCATTCATCATGCCCATGCTCATATGCTCATTTTAAAATATATTAATCAAAATCAAATAACTTAATTGATTTAAAATTTATCATAAAGTTTTCAAGAAAGGAATTTCCATAAAAATCTTAAATAAAACATTCAATCATCACAAAACAACCATATTTGTTATAAATAAATATGCAGAAGCATTCATATAAAAGCAAAAAAACCATACTTATTTTTTACAAAAAATTTCTAACCCTCAAAGTTGAGGCTCAACAAGACTTTGATGTCTTTTTCACTTTAATTTACATAAAAAATAATAATATAGTTTTAAGTGGTATTCTAAAATTCATTTCCTTAATTTCATCTTTAAATACCTTCATTTTCTGATTCCCATATCCCAAACACTTATCTAGAGACATTCATCTTGCATATTATCTCAAATTTTTTAAAATAATTATTTTTTGATAATACAATATTATTCTAGATCACTCATCTACATTTCATTCTCATATTTCATTTTCATGAAAAAATCGTTTTTCTATACCCTGTTAGGATTTAGAATTTCTAATCATAACAACACAGATTCATGTGAAATTTCTTACATATCATCATAATATATAAAATGAATGAAATAAATAATAGTAATAAAGAAAATTTGAAAAAAAATTTTGCTTACCAAAATTTTCACTACTTTTTTCAAATTCTCTAGACTTCAAACCATACCAAATAAAATCCATTATCACACAACAAATCCCAAACTCTTTTTTCTCTTCTTCATCTTGTCTCTCTCCCCCTTTCCTTCTTCTCCTCTCCCTCTTTCTCCCTTCCTGTTTTAGCTTTGTTTCGTTCATTTTTTTCAAACATAAGTTATTAAAAATGATTTGGCTTACGATTATAAGAGATTTTAGAAAATTTTAGAAAAGTCCCTCTATATAAAAGATTTATAATTTATAAATAAAAATATATTGATGCTTCATATTCTACCCATCTTACAAAAATTTCATCCTTGAAATTTATTTTAAACATGATACAAATATCTTTCTTTTCAAGATTAATAAAACATCTTCAATTCTCAACATAATTTCATCATAAAATAATTTCAGTAAATCAATATGATTTCAACTATTTATTTCTCAACTAATTAAATAATCATCGTTCATGAAGATCTATTATAACCCCAATAATCATCAGTGTTCTCAAATACTTTAACAACTAAATACTAGATATGTAAAAAAAAAATTCAACATTTCATGCTTTTATAATTAAGTACAAAATCACAAAGAAAAACTTTTTTGTATCACTAACACACCTCGAATTTTACATATCAATTCTTTTTGAAATATTAACTTAATGCACTCACTTGAGGTAACTTTAAATAACTTTGCTATCAATCATCATTCGTTATCCATACATATATTAGTAAAACGACAATATACTAAATGTCATCAGTATTTATCATCAATCGCCTAAGTCATATCATTAACCACAATCCTCAACCCTCTTTGAAAAACTTCCATATCGAAAAAAATTCTCCAACTAACTTCTATCTTGCCAAATAAAATTCGACAATCTAAACATAAACTTCAATGAAAATGGTTTCCAAAACACTCCTCTAATTACAAACAATTCTCAAAAGCAACTAAATCATGCAAACATATTTTTCATAAGTTGTGTAGCAAAGCAAAATATGTGATTTTCACATGCTCTATCACAGTTTCTTCTTAAAATCATTCTAACAAATAACATTTGTAATTCATATCATAACCTAATAATGTCAACCCACTATTAGTTATTATCAAATCACTATTAATAACATATCAAAACTTAAAAATTCAAACTTACATTAAAGCCTTCAAATCTAAACTTTTGCGTTACTAAATAAATATTATTTTTTATCTTGCTAAACCAAGAATTGTCTTCATCAATTTAAATGAACTATAAACCTTTCCATCAATAGAAATTAAAAAATAAAATCTCTATCAACTTATGCCTTGCTAAACAAAAACCATCAAATAAAATTATTAACCTCATAAAATTTAATAATAAATTCTGTCATTTATCAAAAAATAATGAATTCTATCTTGCAAATCCACTCTAAGCACGTTCTTATTTTCACTATAGTTCCATAACATAGTCAACATTTCTTCGTCTTGACTTTAATATAAAAATCACATAAAAATCGATCCCACTTCTATGAAATCCTCTTTATATGTAGCCCCCTAATATCTTGGAAATTCTTTTATTTTTTTAATTTCAATGTATATGAGTCCTAGCTGTTAACATGTAAAATTAACGAAATAAAATGGTTCAATGCTAAAATATCAACTTTAAAGTAGTTTTTTCAACATTTAAACCATCTAAAATATCAATAATATGTGGATAAATGATTCTATAAAGCATTGTTATGTTCTAATACATGTGTAAATGAATCTAAGTATTTTTTATAATTTACACATAAATATATATTTTTTAATAAATGTGGCTCATAAACGTACTTAATCGGGATGAAACTTGGTCCCCTAAATAAACAAAATGATATTAAATATAATGAATGGATTTAATTTTTTATCAAGGATCAAAATCTCAAAAATAAAAGAGGTTACATGAGACCGCTTCTATATAACCTGGTGTTCGTAATCTCACCGCAAGGTGTACTCTAATCTTCTTAACCACTTATTCTCATGGGATTAAGTCAATTAGAATCCATTAAATTCTGTAGAAGTTCATGAAATTTCTCAAAATCATTATGATTATTCTTATGGTCTTAGATTTCTAAGTTTAATATCTTAATTTTCATATATTAGACTTCCACATCTCGGTTCCATCACCTAATATATGAGAATCATTATCAAAGTATAGGCCTTTACACCAAGCAAACATTAAATCACAAGATATTAAATTAACACACAATATCATTTATAAATAAATCAAACCACAATATCTGCTACATTATACATATGCTACATCCTAAATCCTAGATTAAGGGTTTAACTTAGTATGTTTATAACAAAAATCAAACACAAAATAATATTGTAATCAAAGTCCATCATAAATAAGACAACTAAATCAAAATACAAGAAAAAAGAAAAGCTTATTAATTGGAAGCCCCGACGGTGTCTCGATCACCTCAAGCAACTCACCGCATCTCCTCTTGCCTCGTGCTCTATGTCTTCTCTTGCTCTCCGGACCTCTGCCTAAGCTCTCAGAATGTTCTCAGATCCTCTCGGATGTTCTAAGGAGGTGTTTTTATAGGGTTCCAAGAGGCAACTTGCGCACATAGTCCAAAACAGACTGAGAATTGTGCGTGAACAGTAGTGTGAATAGTGCACATAAATAGTACACGTGAACGATGCACATGAACAATGCAACGCATGAACAATAACTGTCTTACTTGAAACACAGTTTTGCTTTAGATTTGAGTGTTGAATTTGCAATTTACTCTCGCTTTCATCGCTGTTTATCAATTTATTAATGTTGTATATCAAAATTGCACGAATTCCTCCTGCTTTACACAAATCAGTCAATCGTGAGTGTTTTATGCTTTGTAAAGCTAAATCAATCAAAATACAATTTAAAGTATCTTAAACACTCAAATTCTTCTCAATTAATAATCAAAATTCATAATATAAATGTGACTCAATACTTCATTATATAGAAGTGGAGCCCACTAAAAATTTATCTCAACTTGTGTTATGTTATCATTTTGAAATGCTTTGCCGACCCATATCTTCTAGTCTAGTTATCACTACCTAAAGCTTGCTAGGATCGGCCAAGCAGAGGGAAAAATGTTACATTAATAATTAAATCTCTCCGATAACAATGAAAATTTATGTCAATCTACCCAAGGTTTATTAAAAAATTTAACCATTATTATCTCTCCGCATAAATAAAATAAATTATTCCAAACCTTCTCCAACTTACTATTATTATCTCTAGCAACTCCATAAGAATTAGATTGTTATAAAAAAAATAATTTTTACTACGTCACTCATCTATGCATCAAATAAAATTTTAAGTCTAATTTTTCTACTAACTGGGATAATAACTAATGTATAACACTATGGACCGAGATCTCTTCCCATTCCTATGTGATCACCAACTTCATATTGGGCTTCCATCTTAGTTCTATGATTTAAAAATATCAATATAAGAAAAAATAAAACTGAGCTAAGTAGGTAGGTAAAATAATTATAAAATGTAAATATTAAATAAAATAAACATCATTCTCGTAAATTTATTCAAACATCAAAATCTTTAAAATTCATATGCCCGTCCATATCATGCTCACACAAGCAATCATGCTCCAAATGCTTACCATCATCATCATCATTTAAGTTACCCTGGCACCCTAGTGGACTTATAAGCATTATAATGCCATATACGGGTATATCGAAATGTACCGCAACTCCTCTTATTTCCTAGCTTACCCAGAAAATCATCATGTATATGTCATGTTTAACATGCAAAAACGCACTCATTCATCATGCCAGTTGCTCAATATGCTCATTTTAAAACATATTCATCAACTCAAATAATTTAATTGATTTAAAAGTTATTATAAAGTCGTCTTAAACTAAGAAATTTTTTTCAAACTACTCAATTCAAGTAAATAATTAAATCCGTAAAAAACATACATCTCAAGAAAAGATTTTTCATAAAAATCTCAAATAAAATATGCAATCATCACAAAATGTCTATGCACATAATAAACAAACATTATAAGGATATATATAAAAGAATAGAAATCTTAATTACCTTTTATGCAAAATTTCTAATCCTCCAAGTTCAGGCTCAACAAGACTCCAATGTTTTTTCACTCTAATTTCTATTAAAAAAAATTTTAATAGTATTCCAAAATTTATTTTCTCAATTTCATATTTAAATATCTTCATTTTCTTATTCCCAAATCTTAAACACCTATCTAGATATATTTATCTTTCACATCATTTTGAATTTTCTAAAATAATTATTGTCTTTTATAATAAAATATCATTCTAAAATCATCTATTTAAGTTTCATACTCATATTCTATTTTCATGAAAAAAATCCCTTTTTCTCTACCCTATTAAGGTTTAGAATTTCTAACTATACATCACATATTCTTGTTAAATTTCTTCAATATCATCATATATATAAAATAAATGAAATAAATAATAATAACAAGGAAATTACTTATTGAAATTTCCACCTACTTTTTCCCCAAATCCTCCAAAGTTCAAACCATACCAATTGAAATTCACTATCATACCATTCTAAATTTCAAACTCTTCTCTCTTCTCTTCTTCTGCTTCTTCTCTCTCTGTCTTTCTCTCTTCCCTTCTTCTCCTCTCCATCCTTCTGTCTTCTGTTATTTTCTCTGTTTTGTTCTTTTTTTTTCGAACATAAGCTATTGAAAATAGTTTGTTTTAGGGTTATAAGAGATTTTAGAAAATTTTAGAGAAGTACCTTTATACAAAAGATTTATAAATAAATATATATTGGGGTTTCATATCCTAGGACCAAAACCTCTCAAGAATGATATTGATGTATACTTGAGATGATTAATTGATGGGTTGAAAGAACCATGGAGCAATGGAGTGAGGACTTATAATGCCTCATTAGCAGAGACTTTTAAGATGAAAGTAGTTGTGTTATAGACCATAAATAAATTTTGTGCTTATGGTAATGTATCTAGTTAGTCTACCCATGGATATTGGCATGTCCATGTTGTAACGAAGATGTCAGTTTAGAAAAATTCTTTATCGAAATTAACTTATGATGCCTCATTAGCAGATGAAAGTAGTCGTGTTATAGACCATCAATAAATTTTGTGCTTATGGTAATGTATCTAATTAGTCTACCCATGGATATTGGCATGTCCATGTTGTAACGACGATGTTAGTTTAGAAAAATTCTTTATCAAAATTAATTACATGGGTCATAGTTGGTTCTTACCTATTCATCATAGTTGGCAAAATAAAAAGAGCATTTAATGGTAAGAAAAAATACAGAGAGAAGCCAAAGGAATTATTTAGATGGGATATTATCAACAAAATAGTCATTGTTAAAAAGAAGAGCCAAAAAACATCCAAGTTATAAACAAACATGATGGGAGGATGGACCAGAAACAATATATATTTTAAGTTATTGTATTGGATAAATTTAAAAATTCATCTTAACCTTGATGTGATGCATTTAGTAAAAAAAAAGTTTTTGATAGCTTACTCGGAATATGCTTAATATGTTTGATCATAATCCCAAATATACACATTATGTTTTTAAAAATTTCAAATATATCCACTATATTCGCAAATAATCCCAAAAACACTCAATCCATGAGTTAACACCGATAGTTAATCTTTAAAAATACTAATATACCCATTAAATCTTGGACATAATTAAAAAAATAGAATATTATAACTCACCAATACCTTAATTACACATGCGCTCTAAATTTAGAGAGCTCTAATTTTATTTTCTTTGTATTTTATTTCATCTTTTATTATTTTATAACGGGGGTATTTTGGCCATTTATAAAAAAAATAATAAATGGTTTTTAACATAATGAACATTTTTTAGATTAATTACCAATGTAGTGGGTATATTTAGAATTTAGGAAATGTATTGAGTATATTTGATATTAGGGTCAAATATAGTGGTTATATTTGAGAAAAATCCTTACATTTATAAAAAAAAGAGGTGAACATTATGTGAAGCACATTAGGTAAACATTATGGATATGCTGCAAATTTATCAAGGTGCGTGAAGGTTAATGATAACCTACTGACAGGGATAAAAATAAAGGTGAACTTGGTCTGGGTACCCGCGGGTCGACCCGCTGGGTACCCGAAATAGGGTTGGTTCGGTTCCATGGGAACTACCCATAGGGTCGGTTCGGTTCTGGGTATTAAATACCCGTTCAAATTCGGATTAGGGTCGGTTCCAGTGCTGGGTACCCAGAATCGACCCGGATTTTATATTATATAATATATATATAATATATCATCAGCATCCCTACCCAGCCACCCCATTCCATAGCGTCGCGTCTCGCATCTGGCCTCCCTCTCTACTCTCTGCATATTCTGGGTATGCTTGCCTGTCATGCTTTCTTCCTCATTTTCGTTTGAATTCTAACGTGCACAGGTGGCGTTCTTTCATTTTTAGTTTCCTATCTCATCCTGACAGGCGATTCCCGAATCCTGACCAGAGCAGCCTGTGCGTGCCACCTCCCCGTCTATGCCTCCGGCAGATTTCCCTCTGATTTCTCTTCGTCTTCGCCTCTAGCAGATTTCCCTCTGCCCTTGACAAGTCGATGCGTAGCTCCCCTCGACGGTTGACGGCTTCCTCAATCTCATCCCGTTTCTGTCAGCGGCAGCAGATGACAGTGACCCACCAGCTGTAAAAAATCCCACTTTTCTACTACAAAAAATGTCAGTGTCTGAGCTGCGCTACACTGTTGCGCATGCGCATCTTGCTAGACTGCAAAGAATGCTCAGAATTTGCTCGCGAGTTCCTGTTAGAGGAACATGACTACTTGGACAACCTCATACGAAAAAGGCAAAGACAACGAAGCAAGCGCCAATCTTTATCCTCCTACAATTCAAATCTATCTTGATTTGCTCACTTTTTTCGTTCTCTTTACTTCCTGGTATAAATTCCTTCCTTCCCTTTTTCTGATGTCATCTTCCTCCTCCTCCTTTTTCTTATTTGAAAATGGCCGCCCAGGGCAAAACATCCATCCTTGTCACCGGCAGCGCCCGTTTCATTGGCACCCACACCGTGCTTCAGTTCCTCAGCCTGGGCTTCAAGGTCACCATCATCGACAATCTCCACAATTTTGTTGAGGTTGCCGTTGAACGCGTAGGGATTTGGCAGGCCCTGATGGCTCCCGCAACCTTCAGTTCTTCGTGGTATGTTTGGATTCTCTATTCTGGGGCATCAATGTTTTTAGATTTTTTTCTAGGGCGGTTGGGAATTGGTCTGCGTGCTGATCTTTTGTGGCTTTATGGGGTGTTATTGGATGTAGGGAGATCTTCGGAATAAGAGAGATTTGGACAAGGTTTTCTCGTGAACAAGGTTCTGTACTTTCTTTATTTTTTGTTCTTTGCTAGGTAGTGGGCATTGGCAAATGGTCACTATTTTATTAATCACAGAGATGATTATCCTAATAATGTGACAGATTTGATGTTGTAATCCATTTTGCTGGGCTAAAAGCTGTTGGGGAGAGCGTTGGAAAGCCCCTCCTCTATTATGACAACAATTTGATCGGAACCTTGAATCTGCTTGATTTCATGGTGAAATATAACTGCAAAAAGGTTTGGCTTTTCTTTTTGTGGTTTACCAATTTACGTTGGCAAATTTCATTTGCGTTTTTTCATACAGCATCATCCCTGCTTCTGGCCTTGTAGATGGTCTTCTCTTCATCAGCAACTGTTTATGGCCAACTTGAAAAAATTCCATTTGTTGAGGACTTCGAATTAAAGGCAATGAACCCATACGGCCAAACAAAGGTACTATATTCATAGAATGCCAATTGGGTTTCACCTTGTTATTCTATTTATAGGGTGTTTCAGACACTAGGATTTCTCAACAAATGACTATGTTATATGTCCTGTTATTTGCCGAGTAGAATCTCTACTTTGTTTTATTTTTCATTTGTGTTAACAAAGCGTTGATTTTTGCTGATTTTTTTCACAATACTAATTGTGTTATACTGCTCGAACATGTCTCTTGTCCAGTTCCATGAACCTTAGCATTACAAATATAGATCGTTCTAATTTTTTTCCAGTGTGGTCAAACTGTTTGTACAGATTTTTTTGGGTTGCCTCTAGTAAATCATTTCTAACAGCAACCATCTTATAAATATGTAATAGATGAACATGATCATATATATTTCTTAGAACCGATTTGGAACTGGAATCGGAACCGACCCGCTCTTGAAAATTTGGTAGGGTAAGCATAGAATCGACCCAGTCTAAAATAAAGTAGAGTAGAAATTTTTGAAAATAGGGTAAGGGTAGGATCGACCCCTACCCAGACCTACCCGACCCAAGTTGCACCCCTAGATAAAGATTCACGACTCATATATTCTCATGCAACATATTCTTACAATAAGAATGTGTGGCCTTCTTCGAAATGAAATCCCAAGTGTTTTATTTGAGTTGGTAACTTCTTCAAACAATTATGTGCGAAGACCTTAAGGCATAGTATATTGACAAAACTTGAAAAAATATAAGATTGATATTTTACAAGTTATATCAACTATCTTTGGCATAGAGTGGTTCTTTTCCATCAAAAAATAAATAAATAAATAAATAAAATTTATTGGTTAATAACTTGAAGTCGGTGGTCCGCTTTCATTGAGATTTGATTTTAATAAATTCAATAAACCTCAAAACTCTCATTGATTAACATGTAGTGGGCAGCCTAGTGCATTAAGATCCTGGTATGCCATAACTTCTATCAATGATGCCCTTCAATTAATTGACTTGTACAATATTAATTACAGTGGGTAGTAATTACATGCATGCATTCATGCTCCACCTAATCTGGGTGCCGCACCGCATTTATGCCTGTTGAGTACATAATAAATCCGCAAAATATTTTTTTAATTGGTATATATTTGCATACATCTCAATTCATATTACGTTCAACTTCGGAGACAATTCTTGCAAATTTTCAATATGGAAATATAGTACTCTTCCAATTAATTGAAAAAACACAAAGTTTTCATATTAATCAACCCCCATACTAGAGGAAAATATTTCTTGAACTCCTATTATTGGAAACAAGGGCAGTTGGGCATTAGAGCCAACCCCCGTGACCAGCTGCCCAACGGCCGCTGGCAACACGTACAATACTAACCATGCATGGTTTGAAGGTCGGCAGTCATCAGCAATTTGCGTGTGCGTTCACGTGAGAAAAAAGATCCGTTGTTTTCAAGAGCAAGACTGGCCGTTACGCATGGCTGGCTACGTTGTAAAACGTAGGCCACTCATTCAATTGCGACGACTATGATGTGGTGGAAACAGTAACACCACCTTAATTGAAAATACAGATATTTATAAGATGGCCCACCAGCCGACCTTTTATTATCTCGGTCAATTTGGGCAAGAAGGGCCCTCCCGTCAAATATCAAATCGGTTCCGATCCGGTGCTTTCCTTGCGCTTGGGTTTAAAAACCATTTTTTATTATCTTTTTGAAATCTTTTTATATAAAACTGCTAATCTAAGTACATTTAATTTATTTAACAAAATTTACCATTTTGTATGTGTACGTATATATTTTTTGAATTTTTAAACACTAAAAAATTTCAATAATTTTAAAAAGATGGAAAATTACAAAAACTTGAACTTATAAAGAAATATATATACATGGCCAAAAATAACATAATTTCGTACATGGAGTAAAGAAAATTGGATTAATAATTTTATAAAAAAATTCAAAAGAAAATTACTTTAAAAGCTCAATACACATGGGTGCACTAGATCTAGTTCCATACCACGGTGGGAAAATAGATAGTCGTGAACGATCCAGTTCCAAATTGTATGTAGATTGCCAGGGGTTTTCTTTTTTTAATGGATACTCATACATTACAATCATCTTACTTGATATTATGAGTAAACATTCTTATAATTTTTCTAACAATAATCTTATAAATATCTCAAATATTTCAACTAGTGAATGGTGGCAAACACTTCCACAAATAGGAGAGAAATAATGTTACCATGCATGCAATGGCTCTTTCATGCAAAAACTGCATGTGCCTTGATTCGAACCGAAGACATCCACGTTGGGGATTAATTAATCATTTTCGGAGTGGTCATAGTCCCACTGCAGACCCAACCACGAAAGACAAGAAGACGCTGTCAACAACTAGTCCATTTTGTTTGAATATTTAATTCTGCGGAAACTCTGTTGCCAACAAAACGACTTTTATTTATTAATTTGTTAGTTGTCTATATTTTATGCAACTTGTGACCGCCATAATCCAAATTCACATTGAAAGCCAAGAGTGGTGCTAGTAGTTTTGCAAGCCAATTTTAGGTTGAACATAATGTGATACATTTTAAAATTATGCATTTGAGCAATCAAGTCAAAGGAAAGCAAATAATATCAAACTATGTAACCTGTAACCCACCAACCCAGTATCGATTTTCTGAGTAGTATTGTTATCCATTTTGAGCCCACATTAAGAATATTTATGTGCATATAAAATGTAAATATTACTTGCATCTATTCCTAGATATATTAGAATGTAATAATCATCTACGAAAAAATTTTATCCATAGATTAAGAATGTTTTAAATGGTATGATTGTTAAATTAATCGCGTTAAAACATATAAAGAAATCGAATAATTTTATCATATGAATTTTACACTTTTTATAGTTTTTATCAAATAGAAATAATTTAATTAATGGTGTAAGTATCATTGAAGATTTTAATATGTCATCATTATTTTAGGTTCACTTTCATGATGAATTTAAATCCAATTCATCCTATCCTTTTTAAATTGTTTATTTAACTAATAAACTAAGTTTTATCCTGATTAAAGATGTTGTATAAGTCCTATCTAAAAGATATATAAAGTCAATCCAATAAAATAGTTTGATTTATATGTAGATTTAAAAGTTTTATATTTAAAATTTAAAATATCTAAAACATCATTCATAGGTGAATAAATTCCATAAACTATTATTACATTCTAAAACATTTACTATGGACATTTAAAAAATTTTCCATTGGAAAGGAAGCAATTTTGTTGCTAAAAAGTGATTTTGTTTACTTTGAAATAAAATTACTAGGACCCTTTTTTGCAATGAAGTTATGGTAACAAATTTTTATTTACGATCTTTTTTTTTTTTGATGGGTACAATTACATGTATCTCAACACATATTATATTTTGAAGATCTGAGACATTCTTACAAATATAAGGGACACATATTCCCAAAGAAATCTGGAGACACAGCTCCACGAAAGAATAAGGAAGACACAACTTCCGACAACCACCTGGGAGACCACCTGCTCCCACACTTCATCTATCCGGGACACCACTTTTTCCTCCCACCTATTTTTTCCGCCTGCCCGGAGCATGATTCGAACCTCCCAGCTGCCTGTGCACATTTTTTTGCGCCAACTGACAGCACCAACCGAGCTAGCCTCGGTTGGTATTTTTATTTTTATTTACGATCTTGTTGGTTAAGCTTTGTTACAAAATATTTCTAACAAAAAATTAAAAGATTTTGGTTGCTAAAGTGCTTACTCCCCATTAGTAAGAAATTAGGATTTCTTTGCTAATATTTAAATTTTAACGATGAATCAAATTCGTTGCTAATTTTAAAATTTTCTTGTTTTTTCATAATTTTGCACATACTTATGCGAATTTTTAAGCAGGCAGGCAGCCTCCCAAGAATTTAATTGAAATGAATTTTAGCATGAAGTTAAAGCAATAATATTAGACGGAATAAATAAATAAGATTTTTAGTATGATAAACGAAGTGTACACTTTTTGTCAAATGAAGGCCATTTTCATTTAATCATCCGTGTAGGCCCAAAATGGATGACCACACCGAAATATTCAATGTGTCAGCACATAGATGTACTTGCTTATTAATAATAATGATTTAAGAATATATAAAAATATTATGATTTATCGAGAACATAATTCTATAGCAATAACAGTTGTAACCTATATTAAGGGTGTATTTGGGAATGGGTAAAACTTTTGATGAAAAGTTGTAGAGAGTAAAAGTTGTCAAATGATGTGATATGATAGGGGTAATGATGAAAAATAAATAGGATAAAGTTGAAATAGATAGGTTAGTTGTGTTGGTAGTTATGTAGAAATGATTGAAAAGTAGGGTAGTTGTATACAAAAATGTGAAAAAATGATTAAAAAATATGATAGTTGTGGAGAGTGAAAAGTTTTAGGGTGTGTTTGGTTACAAACAAAACATGTCAATAAAAATTTTTCAATCAAAAACTTTTCACTCCCCATAACTACCTTATTTTTTAATTATTTTTTCACATTTTCCTATATAAACAACCCTACTTTTCAATCATTTCCACACAAATACCCATACAACTACCATATCTATTTTAACTTTATTCTCTTTACACCTCATTATTACCCCTATCATATTACATCATTTTCTATCAACTTGACAACTTCTACTCTGAAAAGTTTTCATCAAAAAGTTTTACCTCCAACCAAACACACCCTTAGATTGAAAAGTTTTAACTTGATAACTTTTCCTTAATAACAAACACATCCTAAATAAAAAAAATGTAACACAAATGGGCGGCAAACACCTTTTGACTATGATAATGTTCTATAAGCTTGCAAAATGAGACAAGGACTGCCAACATGACACCACCCTATTCTGACCAGATCAGGAGGGTCAAAAGCTGGCTAGTAGAGTTTTAGACGCAACCCATATCTGAGGGTGCGTTGCATTCGCGTTCCTCCTCCTCAACCAATGGCTTTAATTAGGCCGCCGGTAGAATTCGATAAAATTATTTCTATGGAAGTGATCTTCAGTGTTGCTGTCCCAATTTGCCCACTTCCATGATTAACTCAGAATCCAAATCTTATTTTGTTTAAAATTATTTATTTTATTGTGATATTAAGAATCATTTTAATTAAAGTTTAAAATTCATTGTAACTTTCGGTAAATAACTAGGGCAGCTGGTAAAGAGTCCTGCTTAGGTGAGGGAAGTCCGAGCTTGGAGTGCCCACAAAAAGAATTTATTTTCCATTTTCTTATTAGGATTGCAATATATATTTAGGTTGAGTTGTAAGTACAAAATTTTTTTTTTAAAAAAAGGATTCATTATAACATCTTTAAAATAATTTGAAAATCAGTTAAATGAGTTAATAGAATTGTTGGAATGTCATAATAATTTATAAAAATCATTTACCTGTATAGGAAGAATATTTTAGATATTATAGGTGTGTAATTAATAGCTTTTAAATAGGTACACATGAATCAAATAATTTTATTATACCGAATTTGTACTTTCATCACTTCTACCAATTGTAGGTTGTATAAATATTAGATTTGTATGAAATTGAATTCCCTGTTAAACAAATAATATTGCATGCAATGCAATGAGTAAAATGAATTTTGATTTAACCATTGAAGTGTGCCAAAACACTAAAGCCTTCTACAACATTGCGCCGCATTTTATACGGCCTTAGACACAATATGGGCGATGGGCCCATTTTATTATTTTTAAAAAATAAATTCGAAATTTATCAAATTTTTCACATGGAAAACATCGACATAAGGCTTGTATATCTATAAAAATAATAATAATTGATTGTTATCGCCACCAACCCCACCAAATAAGGACCCATGGAAGTAATTGCAAAGAAGAATAGTAACACTAATAATAATTTTTCAAAAAGTGAAGCGCAGCCTCTTCTTCCATGTCTGTTCCATCAACGAACAATAATTAATTGATGCACTCGTGGGATTAGTGGTGGAGTGGGGATGTGAGTCAGCACAGGCACCATCAGCATTATTGATATATGTATTGACATATGCCTGCATCCGCAGGCATTTGGCTGGCCTCTTACCGATCTAGAGGGCTTCATCTTCGTTGACTAGGCTTGCTTTCTTTCAATTCTTTGTATAATTCTTTGTATAATCTCTTAAAAATGAGAGATAAATTTCTATTGCGAGGCTCGAAGCTCAGATCTCCAGCACTCTAGGCAGGACTATTTATCTAAGTATATTTAAGCTACAAACTAAGTTTTTCTATTTTTGGATATATGTATATATTTTTTTAATTTTTTTTAAATAAAAGTATTTTAAATACATATATGCACATAGAAATTTAAAAATCTCAAAAAATATATAAAAATATCTAAAAATGGTAAAATTTGGTTTATATATTTAATACACCTAGATAAACAAGCGTGAAGAAAAAGTAAAAAAAAATATTATAAATGGATTTTTTGATGTGGGCTAAATAAAGCATTTTCTTAGCTCTGATTAACACGAACACTTCTCTTCAATTAATAATGCCGACTCATGCATGATTGGTGCTAATTATCTAAATAATTCCAACTGTAGCATTAATTGATGGCGGAATTGGAGATTTATTAGCCAAAGTCCAAAGACCGTGAGGTCTAAATTAAGATCCAGCTAATTAATTAAAGTGGACAGGATTAATAGACCATGTCCTTATCCGGCCTACTGTATTGTCCAAATACAGAAAGTTTTTTACTCCACAGCAGATATTCATGCCGCACTTGCTTCTGCCTATAGGCCTGCATCCAAGGCCGCACTCACATGCAGGGTTGCGCGGGCCTCTAGTCCACCCCTTGGTCTGTGTTGAAGTCGCCCATGTGCGTTCCATCTGGGCTGGGTCTAACCTCTTCAAAACAAGGGAATAGGGTATTGGTTCTAGTAATGGCTTCTAAGCACTTGTTTTGTCCTTTGTAAAAATTTATTTTTACAAACATGCATGTAAAGTTTGATTAACATTGCATTCATATTTCTAAATTTGCTGAAATTGCAGATATATACACAAAATTTGCATAAAATTGCAGGTGTGTCATGTTTTATTAGAATGCCATTAGAATTTTTCGTAAAATGATAATAATGTTTTTTAAGAAAAGAGATAAATGCGCATTTTCTGGAAATATTATTAGCATATTTTCTATTTCATTATTATATATATTTTTAAGTATATTATTATTTTCGATTATTTTATATATCTTTACGCATATTGTTATTTTATATTAATATGTTTATAATTATATATCTTGGCTTAAAGGACATTACCGTTATATTATAAAAAAAAAAAACTAAAGGCATCTTAACACAAAGGATATACATGTAACTTTATGCAAACTTAATGGATATATTTACAATTTCAGCAAACTTAGGAATTATACAGACTCTGTACATATATTTATAATTTCAGCAAACTTAAGGATATGGATGCAAAGATCAATTTTATACAAAACAAACAGGATCAACTCTCTAATCAACGTCCCTTGCTCTCCACACCACATACAAATACTAGTGTAAGCGCAACTTGTTGTACCTGCAATTTGTGTATTTGGCATTTGATAGAATTTCTAAAAGAATTTTTTTTTTTATATAAAAATTTTTGAAATGGAAGAAGTAATATGATACACTAGGAGTAATGATAAGGAGTAAAAATAATAAAGTAGAATATATAGAATAGTTGCATGAGTAATTATGAAGAAGTAATTGAAAAGCACAATAGTTATATAGGAAAATATGAAAAATGATTAAAAAATATGATATTTATGGAGAATGAACGACACATTTTAGATTGATAAATGTTTAAGGTTGTGAAACTAGCCCTTAAAATTTTGTCAATTGAGCCCATCGAGGAATGAGATAGGATGAATAGCCTTCTAATTTTGTGATTTGGCAGATTAGACCTTGAGCGTTGAACGATTTATCTAGCCCTCTAAGTTTGTGATTTTATGATTATACCTAGAGGTTTGAATAATATCAAAATTGATCCTCCCAAGTTTTATCTTTTTGCAAACCAAACCCTTCCAACCCCACTAAGCCCAAATTCAATGCACAGTATCGCAATTGAAATTTCGATGCAGCGCAATTGATCCACCATCTAGCTGTGCAGTTCCGTATCTCAAGCGTTGATTTAAAATGCTGGATTCTTTACAAAATAGCCCACCTGGGTTATTTACACATTTGCCCTTGTTCAGATGATAAAAAAAAATTGCTGGCGCACACTACAAAGAGTGAAATTGGCAAAGCGAAAAAAATCCAAGGCTGAATTCAAAATGCTTCGATTCCTTTTCTGCCATGGACATCTCCTCTCCTTCCTCTCTTCTCATACAATATTCCATATCCCTTTCATCTTTTTTTTTTAAAAAAAAAAATCCTTTCACACTTCAGCAAGTGATTTTCAATCGAAGAGGATGGATTTTGCCTTTTTTCTTTTTTTGGGATTCAAGCTAAAACTCAACCCAAATTGCAGCCATACTCATATTAGGCTTGGGCTTAATATTAGTCCTGGGCTGAAGCCCATATGTAGCCCACTTGCTAGCCCGCTGCATCATCCCATCGCCCCCATCAACTCTCTGCCCAACTGCACTTTAGAATAAGAGGTAATGGATTGGATTGGGTAGGTTAGAGACTAATTATAATCTTAATTCATTTAAAATATTTTAATCCTAATCCATTTATTAATCTATTTAAAAAACTTCAATCATAACCAATTTACAACCCATTTAATACATAAGTTGGCAGATGTATAACAGACAACTTGAGGCCTAGACTCTAATAGACGATGTCTCGCAATGAGAGACAAGAAGATATTTTCGGCGCTGAGGAAATAAAAATAGGGCAATAATAAGAAAATGGAATTAAGACAATTATAGAAAAATAAAAATTAGGTGATAGGAGGAAGACATAATGAGAAAATAACCAAAGGGGTTTACATTTATGTATATAAACGGGTTGAACGAGTTATATGAGTTAAATGAATTACTAAATATGTTAACGGGTAAGAAGATCCAAACCCTAATCTATTTATTTAATTAATTGGTTGAACAAGTTAGCGCTTCATAATCCATTTATTCAAAAATTTCAACCCAAACCTATTTATAAATAGGTTGTATGAGCGGGTTGACGGGTTAACCATTAACACCCCTAGTCATAGCCATGTGGTTTTTTTAATTTTAAATATTTTTTCAAATTTAAACTATTTATACATTTTTTTATAACTCTAAATATCGTAGTTATTGAAAAGTTGTATATATCATACACTTTTTGGTGATGACTAAATATAATTTTCTTCTTGCAGTTTTTTATTTTAAAATATTCTTTCGAATTTAAATTATTTATTATGTTTATCCATGCATTGATTTATATTTCAAAAATTACTTGTATTTACAACTTTTATATACTATATATCCTATAGATTTTTTAAAAATTAATAGTTATATATTTAATCTCAAATATGCTAAATTTTAATAAAATTAAGTTTAATTCCAATGAAATTTTTTTTAGTAATAGGACAAATAAATGATGTGAAAAAAACCTTAGAATAAAAATAAGTTGCATAGATAGTCTCCATGCATTTTTGTATTGAGTGATTTCTTGTTAACTCCTTTGTTTTCGTGGTAACCAAAATAAAATAAGCTTAGTTTGGAATCAGGTCACCTGCTTTAGATGATTTAGTATCTAAAAAAGGTATCCTTAACTTTCAAAAAATAAAAAAGTATACTTTAGAGGAGGGACAGTGAGGCCACTGTTTTTACCAAACTTTGAACCCTGGACCTCCGTATCTTAACACCCTATATAAACTCATATAAGCCACTTGGTATCTTTTTTTTTTCTATTATTTAAAAGCCACTTGGTATCCTTGGTTGTATGTGGATTGTGTTTTTATAGGTTGTGAAGTTTATTTTGATTAAACGAGAATATTAATGAATAATCATATTATAGTATTTGATGTAGGTATGCGACCTCTTATTCTTCCTTGAATAAAGTTGTTATATTGGTATAAATAAATCATATGTAGGTAAGAGATCTTGGATTTTGTGTCTGTAAAGTGAAAAATATGTTCCGAGTGAAAACATTTTTGGCTGTGGGATGAAATAAAGAAATACTGTAACCAAAATAAAACGGTTTTTTTTTCATCGATACAATGTCTTCGTTTATTGGTATACTTTACATAATATTTCAATTTATATTATGATTAAATTCTAAGACAATTTTTATAACGTTTAAGAAAGACAATGAACTCTCCAATACCAACTAAAAAGACAAAAAACTTCCAAATATCAACCTAAAAAACTCTCAAATACCAACGCTAGTCACAGAAAAAAAAAAAGGTCTTGAGATAATTTGCAGCGATTTATCTGATCACTCCAACGGTGAGTGATTTGGGTGGGCCATTCACGATCACGACGACGTGCATGGCTGTGAGCCTGTCACCAGTTGACCCATCTCAGCTCCCAAACAAAAGCCAGCGGTCGCCGTCCTCTCTTTCCTCTAGAATCGATTGCTTACGTGGACAGTTAACGGTCCACATGAGAACAATTAATGCTCGCAGCGGGCCCACTGCCCACCCCACTAAACATGGGAACCAAATGCTCGACACGTTTATCGCGCACTTCCTCGCCACGTCTTCCATTCCCATCTTCCTTTCGTTCTTTTTTAGGTCTTTTGAGTTATTTGCAAATAAACCATATAATTTGACGACAGCAAATTATTCCCTTGTAGTTTGCACCTATTGGTGAGTATATCCATGTCATTAGATTTATCATAAAATTTTCAAAAAAGTTCCTAAAATTGCTCAATTCTTCACAAATAATTAAGCAATTTCGTAGGGTTTGTTTGGTAATGAATAAAACTTTTAATGAAAAATTTTGGAGAGTAAAAGTTGTCAAATGATGTGATATGATATGGGTAATGATGAGTAGTAAAGAAGATAAAGTTAAAATAGATAGGTTAGTTATGTAGATAGTTGTGTAGAAATGATTAAAAAGTAGGATAATTGTATAGGAAAATGTGGAAAAATAATTTTAAAATATGATAGTTGTGGAGAGTGAAAAATTTTAACTTGACATTTTCTATTAATTGTCAAACACACCCGTAGTTTGCACTTATTTGTGTCATTAGATTTATCATAAAATTTTCAAAAAAAAAAATCCTAAAATTGCTCAATTCTTCAAAAAGAAAAACAGAAGTTTCAATTTACTAGGCAGAAATATTTCAACTGGATGTATTATGTAGCCTTGAAAATTTGTAAAATACACGGCTTAATGGCTTATCTTCATGATCAATAACAATAAAAATGAAAAATTTGCTAAAATAAGGGATTCAAAAAATTTTCACAATGGATGTTGGATATTTTGTTTTTAAAAAGAGTAGAAATTGAAACGTGGATTGCTTAAATAACTTGATTTTATGGTACTTGAAATTAAGAAAAAATAACTTTAGCGAGTTAATAACATAGAATGTTTTTTCCTCGTTTCTGCCTCTTGGGTTATTTACAGATAGACCATATAATTTGACCATAATTACAAATATATTTATATAGTTTTGAAAATAATAAATTATCCCCTTGTAATAGTAGATTTCATCATAGAATTTTCAGAAAAATTCCTTAAATTGCTTCATTGTTCCAAAAAAGTTTCGATTTTACAGCATAAATATTTCAACTAGATATGCCATGTCATCTTGAAATTTTGTTATTGTTAAAACAAAGGGCTTAATGGATTACTTTCATGATCAATAACGAAAAAAATAAAAGATTTACTAAAACAAAGGATTAGAAAATTTCTCACCGCCACTGCAGGGTATCTTGTTTTAACAGGGTAGAAATTTAAATGCGTATAACTTAAATAACTTAATTTGATGTTACTTGACAATCAAAAAAAAAATTATGTTACTTGAAATTAAAAGAAAATAACGCAAATGAAGATAAGTAGCGAATTAATAACATAGAAGATTTCGTTTAGACATGGCAGGGGTGAAAAAATTAGGGCAATTTTGGAACTTCAAAATCAATGATGTCTCCATAAAATATAATATCATGAATATGTTAGTAAATAGTTGTAAAATATAAAAGGTTATTTGCTATTTTTAAAATTATGAGTATATATTTTTAATTGTAAGTAAAATATGTGAACATATTTGCAAATCACCCTTTTTTTAATTTTCGCGCGTATGTGGAAAACATGGAGGCAGAGACCTAAAAATAAAAATTAAAAAAATAATAATAGTAAGAAAAGGAGGGCCAAGAAAAAAAAAGGAAAACAGTGCATGTGCACCGAAAAGGGGCAAAGAACGCGGACGATGTGATGTGTGGGGTGAGGGCAGGTCAGCAAAGGAATTAGGTTATCTGCTCCGGTGGGCCCCACGTGTCGGCGTTTTTAAGATGCTCTGCTCCGCTCCGCTCATACACACCCCACTTTTAACGGCCCCAAGAACTCGAATTTTTAAACAGCAGCCCGCCCTTTCCTTCGTGTCCAACACCTTTGAAAAGTGATTTTTGGCGACGTGTAATAAAACATATAAACCGTCTATTAGTCTTTTTTTATTCAAATTTAAATCATCATATGAAAAATGAATATATTGGATAGGGATATCGCCTCTTATAATCAGCATACGAGAATGAAATCTAAACCGTTAAATGCATATATGCACTGAGTTTTATAATATTACCTACTTATTTTTCAAATCAAATTCATACGTTAGGTGTCAACGTAATAAAATACACATATATCTAAAAACTAAGATAATATAATATTTATGAACTAATATCAATTTAAAATAAATATCCATCTTAATAAATTTAATTCTTAAAAAATTATATAAATAATTTAAATTTAATTTTATGATATTAAATTTTTAATTACATTAGTACTCCGCCTACAATCCTCTCCCCATAGCCATTGCTATTCCTCTCATTTCATTAGTACGGACATGGCCCGGCTGTCCTTTTCTCGGCGTTGCTCGGATAAGGATGATATGACGTGGCGGATCAGGAATGATCATTGCAGTATATATACATGCTAATCCACAGAAAAGCAATTATCATGATTTCCCTGCACGAATTCCACTCGACCCGTTAAACTCTGCCTGTCTCTGTTCCCCTGCCATTTTCACTTTTATCTATAAAATTTAAGCTTTGATTTTAATTTTTGGTAATGATTTAGTGCTTACCTCAACGTGGAGACTCCATATTCAACCTTGACTTTTTTAATTTAAAAAACGTAAACCATTTATCAATGTTTATGTACATTGCATTTCTTCACAATTTCAAAAATTAATGCATAAGTTTTTTTTGGGTGTATTTTATACAACAAGCCAACTGATATTACAATAAGTGCATGTATAATCCTCACAACAATAACAACAGAGGGGGACCGCTAAGCTTCGAACCATGGCATCTGACTTTTGCGTCGCCAATGGTTATCACAAGGCCAAGGTGTCATGGCAAAATTAATGCAAAATTTTATTTATTATATTTATATTGTAAAATTTTAATAGTTATATATTCTCTCAAAAGATGCTATTTCTTACAAAATATATATTTCTAATATAAATTAATGGTGATAGCATGATAAAATAACTTACTAAGGAGATGTTTGTTAAATCTCAAAAACTTTCAAAGTAAAAATTTTCAATAAAACTTTTTACTATTTACAATTATCATAATTTTAATTTTTTTTAACTTCTTTTCATACAACTATCTTACTTTTCAATCATTTCAACACAACTACCCATATATCTAACCTATCTATTTTAATTTTATTCTATTGACTTATTATCATTACTTCTATTATATCACGTCGTTTTATTTCGATTCAAAAAAAAATTTCATTCAAAATTTTAGCACTTCTCAAACACACTCTAGATATGATAAAAATTTTATATTTTGCATGTAGAAAAGATAAGCACGAGGCATCTATTCTTACAGTATGTATTGAATGATTCATGTATTTTACCAAAAATTAGGTTAGAAATGGGGCCTTGAGTTTTCATTTGAGTCAAGTGTAATAAGTATAAAATTTTACATAAATATATAATAATTATCCAATTTGTAAATAAAAATAATAATACGTAGTCTAACTAAATTTTAAAATATATCAACGTATAATATTTCGGACAATTTTAACTTTTAAAAATAAAATAAATGAAGAAAGTTAAGAAATTTAAAGATAAACAACATAAATATAAATAAAAATATATAAGGAATGATCCTATTAATTCCGGGTAAGCAAATGTCTGCTTAGCACACATCAAAAAACTCGTTTATAACAACTTGTTTTCTACATACATTTGTTTATCTAAGTGTATTTAATATATCAATTAAGTTTTACTATTTTTAAATATGTGTATATATTTTTTTAGATTTTTAAAAATAAAAACTTTTTAATTACATATATACTTAAACAGTCCCGCTCCTATGTAACGCGAACTCATGTAACCCCTTCGAATATAAGATGTTAATTTTTAATGGAAAATTCAATCTATTCATTATATTTAACATAATTTGTTTATTTAAGAGACTAAGTTTCATTCCAATCAAGTATATTTATGGGTCACATTTGTTTAAATATATATATATATATATATATTCATGTGTAAATTATGAAAAATGCTTAGATCTATTTACACATGTACTAGAATGTAATAATATTTTATAGAATCATTTATTCACATAGAAATGATATTTTGGATGGTTTAGATGACGAAAATACTATTTTAAAATTAATATTTTAGCATTTTCATAATTTACATATGAATATATACATTTTTTAACAATTGTGGCTCATAAACATACTTAATTATGAAACTTGATCCTCTGGATAAACAAACGATGTTAAATATAATGAATAGATTAGAGTTTCTATCTTATATCAAAATCTTAAATTTTAAAGGGGTTACATGGGTCCGCTTGTATGAGTCTGATTACATAAAAGAGCCCATACTTAAATATGACAAACATATATTCAAACACAAATATAAATAATATAAAATATATAAATATAAAAAGTTATTCATGTGCTAGATAATATATTTTGGGTGTTTTTGTTACACCGAAAACTTTTCAAACTAAAACATTTTAAATCTAAAATTTTTGCTATCTACAATTATCTTATTTTTAAATTATTTCTTCATATCTTCTTATACAATTACTCTACTTTTTCGTTTATTTTTATACAATTATCTATATAACTAATTTATCTATTTTAACTTTATTCTATTTACCCATCATTATTATTTTTATCATACCACATCATTTCATCTCATTTCAAAAACTTATATATTAAAAACTTTTTATCTAAAAATTTTATCACTTCCTTAAAATACTCTCTATATAAAATATAAATGGAGAAAATTAAGCTCAAGTTCATCATGTTCAAGCCTTTAATTCTATTTACAAATTATGTTCCTTGAATCGGAGCTTTTAAAAAGTGAACAAAAACATTGATGATTAATTATAATCCAAGAACAGGTTGTTATACTTCGTAAGAATAACCTATAGTATATATTTTTTATTTTCTTACTTTCATGTGCCTCTTAGGTGTATTTAATTTATACATAAAAAATCGTGGCTTTTAGATTCTTATAGATTTTCCATAAAATTTTAAAAATAAGACATTTTCACTCATTTAACACTTCCCTACACATGAACATGGCGATTTTTTATTTTTGAAATTTATAAAAATATGTAGGGTCCATTTGGAAAGATAAGAAGATGAGGGAAGATGGAAATCTCATTCTCCAATGCATTCTAATTATTCTGCCTACCTTAACTAATCAATCCATTTTTGCTCATGCATTTCCATATTTTCCTTACAACTACTTTATATATCATATTGGATGGCCAAGTTGCACCCTAAACTCCCTTCAATTCAACCATGCCGACCATTTTTATGGTTGGTATTATTATTTCCGTGGACTTAAAACGGACCAATAAGAATTAATAAGTAGATATGACTTTGTGAAGTAGAAAAAGAAAATTATTGGGCGTGTCAACGGCTAATGGATTAAAATGTTATTATATATCAATGGTGCCGCGTGGAAGCGAGTACGGAGTTAGATGGTCCCGAGGAGTAGGACTATTATTCGGATATGACGGTGATGGGTGAAAGGTGGCGAATGGCAACTATCACACGTGTTGAGGGGGGTGGGGTTAGGCCTGCCTCACGCTCCACATGCCAACATCAATCCGATAAGGTTTGTTCGCCCATGAGTGGCAGTCGCGGCAGCATTGAGTACTTGCAAAAGAGCATTGTAATCTTTTTATATTTGCATCCATGTACATTACTTTGTGTCCAATTCAGGCAGTTGGATGGAACGGGTACGTACAATTATTTCAATTGGTATTATAATATAATTTTAAGATATTTTTATAAATTTTTTATATAACATCCTGAAAGATATCGAACAATATTCTTTAACTTTTCAAGCTTTCATGAAATTCCAGAAAACTTACTGCTACCGGCTATTGGACCCACATCGACATTACGCCGGTCATATGGGTTGCCGGTTAGAAGTTTGGGCACACTTATATATTAATTATATATATGTTATTATAAATAGCGGTCTAATTTTTAAAGTGATTTTATAAAGTTTTATGGGTCTAAATCATCTAACAGAGTATGAGTCTCCTGTGCATAGAAACTCTACAACCTAGTTTCTAATTTCTATTATTATGATGGGCTAAATTAGAAATACGAAAGATAAACTTTCTATATAAACGGTTGTGGTCCCAAATTATGCATAGATTAGGGTTTCTTTTTTGACAAACTATCATTGGAAAAGAGAAGTCATCTTCTCCAGAAAACCCTAGTGCATTAACTTGGTAGTCCCAGAAACTACAAAATTCAAGAACAACCTAACGCCTCCATGTGTTGTGGCAAATTAAATGGGAGATTAGACAACGAGAGATTATTATGTATTAAAGAATTAATAACTATAATATTGAAATAAAAAATAAATTTATTATACATTCAAAAAAATAAGAGATTGAATTAGAAATCGAAAATTTTCACCCCATTTTCATCGATGGAATGATCTTGAACAGTTTTGTAAATATGTAAATTAGATCATTTTACTTTTATCCAAATTAAAGTTGGCATATAGATTCTATTAGATAACAAAACTTATAACTTGATCGAGATTAACCATTGAAGCTTAATATATAGCTTATTAGAGAACTGCAAAAGTAATAAAAAAAATGTAAGAGCTTTTTTTCATGGCATCAGTGGAGATCACACTTTTTTCGCTGTTTGGACCTGATTTAACTCACACACGCTTCGAGCCTTCGATCTGAAATCAAACTAGACTATACCCAAATGCACAAAAAAAAGTAAAGAGGTTTGATTCGCAAGCACCAAAGCAAAAGCCTTTTTACTTTTTTTTTTTTAAAAAAAAAAAAAAAAAACCTTAAAAGAAAGTAAAAAAGTTTTTGCAACGGTATCTATAAGATTTAGTTAAAGAGGCATGATTCTATAAACTTAGGTTAAGTAATAACTTATTTAGCCCACTCAAAAAAAAACTTATTTATTAATTTGTTGCCTTTTCTTTCATCAATTTGTAAATCTAAATTTATTTAATTTATAAATCAAGTATCACCATTTCTAAAATAGTATGAGTGTTACGATTTAGTAAAATTTGCATTTATACCTATAAAGTTTCTTGAAATTGTAGATATACTTACAAACACTAAACCTTTTTTAAAATAATGAAAATATCTTTGTAAATAAATACAATTCTAAAATATAAGAAAATATTCCAAATACAACACACATTTTTTTAAAAAATTATTCTTTATAATAAATAGATCTATTTAATGTAGTTATAAATATTTTTTTTCATTTTAAAGATATTTTCTTGCATTTTATAATTTTATTTAAACACAGAAATTTTTTCATTATTTTTAAAAGGATTTAACGATTGTAGTTACATTTGTAATTTCGGACAAATCTTCCAGATACTAACGCAAATTTTGTAAAAGTCACGGCACGCCTGCCATTTATAGAAAACCTCGTAGTTACATGCAAAAAATCCATATTATATATACTAATGCAAATTTTGTAATAGTCACGGATGCTAAACCTTGAAGTTACATGCAAAAAATCCATATTAAACTTTGTAGAAATTTTATTCATTTATCTTCGGTCCTTTGTGACAGTTAGTGAGATTTTTTGACATTTAATCATTTAAAACATTTATTTTGCAAATTTTTAAAATACGAAAGCTATTTTTATAAGTATATTCATTGCAACAAATTCCACCAAATGTTGATTTATGGAACCTCTATTCTCGGTCCACCTTCAAGATTAATTAAATGACTCTCCTTATTACATTCAAAATCTTCTTCTTCTTTTTTTTTTTTTTTTTTTTTGCAAGGAGATCGATTTGCATTTAAATTAAGGACTCGCATGGTATCATTTGAAAAATATGTAAATTCTTTTTATTGTTATGTTTACAATATGACCACCGGTGGAACATACGACCTCATAGCATCTGAGCTTTGGCTGTGACGAAACTGGCTTCCGCCCTGTTGGCAAAAATATGTAAATTAAATATAATAAAATTACCTAATTCATATATCAATTTCTATATTTTCAATATCTAAACCCTTCAAAATATCATTACTATAGGAGGATAAATAATTCTATAAAGTATTAATATATCCTAATGCATTTTTAATGGATATAAGCATTAAATATATATATTTTATAAGCAAATATAACTCACGGCTCTAATATAGAAGTTTTTTTTTTTTTTTTATCTCACTCACCATAAAACAAATGATATTGAATAATGTAGACGGTTGATTTTTTTCGTTTCATGATTGAAATGGAACTTATTTTCAAAAAATTCATTCTCAAAAAATAACAATATACTTTTTTCATTTTCAATATATAGTAATCCAATACATATACATGTATTGAAGGAAAGCGATACGGTGCACTTATTATCGGATGATATTGTTAAAGAAGTAGAAATTAAGATATATAGGAGATAAACTCTTTCCACCATAACTCGAAGCTCAAACTTCTCTAAGTAGTGTGTTTCAGTGGTCAAGGACTAATCCCAATGAGTGAACGACTTTGCTTCAAATCTTGGCAGCTGTATTTTCTAAAGAATTTTAGTGGTCGCGTTTATTCGTGGCATGTATTGAAGGAAAGTGATACGATGCACTTATTATCGGATGATATTGTTAAAGAAGTAGAAATTAAGATATATAGGAGATAAACTCTTTCCACCATAACTCGAAGCTCAAACTTATCTAAGTAGTGTGTTTAAGTGGTCAAGGACTAACCCCAATGAGTGAACGACTTTGCTTCGAATCTTGGCAGCTGTATTTTCTAAAGAATTTTAGTGGTTGTGTTTATTCTCCACGAATTTATTGTACTATCAATTAAGATATTGTAATATATAATTAAAAAAAAAACTTCTCTAATTAGTAAGTAGTACCTCCCTAAGTAAGACTCTTTGCCCATTGGGCTAGTGGCGTATTGGCAGGGTGACTTTTTATGTACGCATATAGTTTGGCACAACTGCTTCTAATTAATTATATTCCACAAGAAATCAACAAAATAAAGAACCGAATCAAAATTACCAGCATTTATTACAAAGAGTGGAATATGGTTATTATATTCCACAAGAAATCAACAAAATAAAAAACCGAATCAAAATTACCAGCATTTTTTTTAGAAGGTGTGGAATGTGGTTATCTTTTCATAATAGGTGAACCCTCTAAAAAGTAAAAACGACCCTGCAGTACGATGTAAAGGAGAATCGGACTAGGGATTTGATTTGGAGAGGTTGAAAAATGAAAGTCTAGGGGAAAGCAACCGGGTTAGGCTAAACCCATAGATTAGTTGACAGAACTTTAAGTTGATGCGGATTAGAATTGACGTTTTTACTGACAGCCGATTTATATTACCTGTTTAATTAATACATGGGCCCCAATCCAGTGCTCTTGGTGCAATAACTCATTTTTTAAATTTTTAAAAAAAAATTTCACATCAATGTGCAGGCTCAAGCAAGGAGATTTCATATATATAATTTCACAACTTTTGATTTTATTTCATATTTTATTTTAGATTTATGAATAAAAAAATCACTAGTCACACATGGAGGCGCATGAACCGTGATTTTATTTTTAACATTTAACATAAAATTATAAAATTGTATATATAAGAAATACATGCTTGTGGTCATCTTTTGGTAGGAAAAATAAGAAAATAGAGAAATGTTAATGGGTAAATCTATTTCAATAAATGGGTTAGTCATGGGATTCGGCTTATATAACCTATCAACCAAAATTATCTAACCCATTCAAGACCTTATAACCTATTTACAATCATAAGGTAAAAATACTTGATATTTTTATTGATGTTTATTTCACAAGTTATCTATAATTATCGGCAACAAGATTTATATTCTTATTAAAAATAAATATGAAAATGAAATTTAGGATTAAAATTAGTTGAAAAGTTACGAGGTCCTGCATGTAATCATTGGAAAAAATTCATTATATGAGATTTTAGCCTATATATAAGGGGACGTTTGGTAATGCGTAAAATTGTGAAATTGTGAGAAATGATGGGTAATAAAAAAGAGAATATTTCGAGAAATGTATGATTAATAAAAAATAATAGATGTATAGTTGGAATAAATATGTTTGTTGTATGTAATTGGTAAGAAAAATTATTGGAATGCAGGAGTAAAAGTGAAAAAATTAGTGTGATTAATAAAATAATGATTAGTATTGGGAAACTAAATGCCATAGAAAAACGATGTTTTCCACACTTAGATGTTACCAAACGTCCCCTAAGTATAATAGCAGTTAGTCTTCCAAAAAAATAAATAAGAACATGGTATCTTTCATACGGATAGACATGAGCTTGTTATTTCTTGCGTGGATGGAACTTAATTTATAAATACAATACTAAAATTAAAAAAAACTGTAAAAGAAGATTAAAGAAGATTGAAAAGTCACGAGGTCAATCATTTAAGCTCGAGTGGACGGCTCAAATCAAATCCGAGGACAATCAATTTAAGCCGAGAGTGGGACCCAACTTGACCATGCCATGCTTCACTCCAATCCACACATACCAATCCCTCATCTATCCATGACATGACCACCAAAAAAAAAAAAGGCATATATTTTATTGAAAAGGAAATTGTAATTAGAGAGGGCCCCACAAGTCGGCCTGCTTGACAGGTGTACACGTTGAAGAGTGCATACATATGAACCGACACAGGTTTCCGGAGCAACAATCCATCCTTCTAAGGCATATGAAAAAGAGGAAAGTGATGTGTTAGGATATGGATGAAATGCAATCTAAGGTGGGGAGAGGAGGAAAGAGGGAAGAGAAGGCTTATCCGTTTCCCCTTTTTCCAGGTAAATGATATGATATGAGAAACGAGGAGCAGCTGACAAGGAAAGCCAAAGGGGATAATGCCGAATCTACATGTAACTTCAAAAACAATAATATAATTAATAATAATAATAATAAAAACAAGAACACCCAACAAATAATAAAATAAAATGAAAAACACCCGAGCTTATCTTTAGTTCCCTTGTGAGAAGCCACCCACCAAAGCCCATCTTCATTTCATGCGTCTGACTACTGCTTTTTATCCATCCACCCATCTCATTTATATATAGAGAGAGAGAGAGAGAGCGAGACATCCCCATATATTCGTTCTTGTTCCACTTCATTTATTCCTTCGTTCTCATCGATCATTGGGTTCTCCTCAAAGCTAGAGAGCTTTGATTTGTTTTGATCCAACGTGGGCGGAGCTGCAAACTCATGATAAGGATCGAGAGGATTGGTTTGGGCGAGGACGTGGATCCTTCTTCTTTCGGTACACACAGCAAACGGGAGGGGGAGATGGGCTTCGACTCGGGATCGTCACCTTCGCCATCGTCGTCTTCCGATATTTCCAACGATTCCATCTCCTCTTCTTTGTCTGATTCCACGGAAGAAGTCACCTCTTCTGATTCTGGCGGATCTCTATATCAGATGTCTTCTCTCATGGTGCAGCTTCCATTCAAGTAAGTGGCTTTCCTTTCCCTTTCAAACCCCTCTACATGATAGTTGATCGCATCATCAAGAACGGTGTGTTTTTTTTTTTTTTTTTTAAATAATAAATATGTAACCTTCTTCTGATGGTTTTTCGGGTGTGATTATATTTTGTAGGAGGGGCCTTTCGAAACATTTTCAAGGGAAGTCTCAATCATTCACATCCTTGGCAAACGTGAGATGCTTGGAGGATCTGGTGAAGCCAGAGAATCCTTACAACAAAAAGCTCAAGTCCTGCAAAAGCTATGGAGGTGGATTAGACAGGCACAGGCCCCACTCCCCCAAGGCTACCTCCAGGTCCATCTCCAAAAAGGCCTCAAGGGGTTCTTTTTCTTCTGCCTCTCTCATTAATGCCAGGAGGAATAGCTGCTTGGGCAACAGGCCTCCAGTTCCGCCCCACAGAAGTAGCTCCCTTTCCAATCAAACACCTTTGTTTGCTTGAAGGAGGAGCTAAGCTGCTAATCCAACCCATCCCCAACCCCACGGCAGTCACGTAGAAGCAAGCAGAAGGAGAAGGAACAAAAGAAAAGAAAAGAAAGAAAAAGAGAAAAAAAAAAAAAAAAGATTTTGTATGTTCGAGAGTCTTCATATCATTTTCTTTTGTTGGTAGATATGTACAGTGCAAAACGCCCCTTCAAATCCACTCGCATGATCTCTCCTTGATATTTGTACATGGGTTCATGACTCCTCTTGATTTTTATTCGATTTCCAGCTATCCTTCCATCTTTGGGATGCTTTGGGATCACCAATCAAACAGGTTAGCAAGGGAATTAATTTACATTTCTTGATTTTCTGAAGGTGGGTGGCACGCTCATTGGCCACGTGACCTTGTCTGGATCAGGCAGCTAGCGCTTGCATATGTTAACATGATTAATGAATGTTGGGGCAAAATAATTAAAATGTCTTTGAACGTAAACTTCTAGCACAGATCTTAAGAGTTTGGGTTGGGCCTGGAATTGATGAGATATCCCATATCCCCATGCATTTTCGATGTGTTCAATCTGTGGATCGATTGTAATATTGTAATTACAAATATCTTTATAAACAATAAATTCCAATGTGTTCAGTGTAACTATGTAAAAAAAAAAAAAAAATTATACACAAACTAGGAAATGGAACAGGAAATAAAAAACTTCAAAATTAAATGAATTGATTTTTTGATCTAAGAAAAAAATCATAAAATAATGTGTTTTTGAATGTAAAAAATAAACTATACGAGTTAGGATTAAAACCAACAAGAGAAAAATTTAAAAAAGACTTCAAATGAAAAAAAAAGGAAATGCAAGCTCAATTAGAATATATATAAATATTAAGCAGCACTTACAAGGATTATTATTTGCACTTTTAATGATTTATAAGAAATTTAGTTAGATGTATTATATTTAACATCACTTATATTATATATGCATTATATATTCAAGATCTAAACTATATAACATATAATTCTTATGGATACGTGAATGAAAATAATATTTAAGCATTTTTCATAATTTACATATGAATTTAAGCAAATACGAGTTATGCATATTTTTTATTTTGATGATACTTAGTCTCTTAATTAAACAACTCTTCATTAATAAAATGATATGTAGTACCATCGATAAAGTGGATTTTTCTATCCATCATTAATATATTAAAAATGAAGAGAATTTTATGAAATGAGTGGCTTTAACCAAGCCAGTATTAGTGCATACATTTATAGTCACGAAATTTAAATGTGCCTAAGCTGGCAGGTCCTTACGAGCGAATGCAATCTATGCCCAACTAGAAATAAATGATTCGTGTGCTGGAAAAAATGAAAGTCATTCCCATAAGCGGATGGGAAGATCACGTGGGGCTGAGAGGTTAATAATCCCCTTAAAATTTTCGATCAGCGTTCTGCTCTCGCCTTTTATTATCATTTTCTTCAAAGATCTCATGGGAATTGGGATTTGTCACTTGTCGGAACTCCTCTTTAGAATAAAATTTAAAATCAAGCTTAATTCGGGTCAGTTTGATTGGGGCATGCAATTAATAGAAAGGGTGAACCAGGTATGATTCCTAAATTATTTCGAGTATTTTGCATTTTAAACTCTCTAATTTTATTTATTTGCATTTTAAACACTAAAATTTGGCCATTTACATTTTAAACCCCGAATTGTTTTATTCCTTTTCATTTTAAACCCTGACTCATAACGACATTAAAAACTACCATTAATTCATGCAAAATGACATAAATACCCTCCAATACTTTTTAAAAAAACACCTAAATGTGTATCAAAGGTGAAGATGTTATCGAATCCTCTAATAACAAAATAAAGAAGACCTGATAGTCAAGTTTAAACTGTAAAAAATATTTCTTTTTTTAAATATCGGAGGCTATTTTTGTTATTTTGCATCGATTAACGGTGATTTTTAACTCTGTTATGGGGCAGGGTTTAAAATGCAAAGAAACTAAAGTTTTCAGGATTTAAAATGCAAACGGTCAAACTTCGGAGTTTAAAATGCAAATAGGCAAAATTAGAGGCTATGTAACCATGTTATGTAGAAGTAGTTCCATGTAACCCTATCAAGATTTTGATACTTGATAAAAAAAATTCAATCCATTCATTGTATTCAACATCATTTCTTTAGTTATGAGACCAAGTTTCATCCAAATTCAATATGTGCATAAGCCACATTTGCTCAAAAATAGGTATATTTATGAGTAAATTAGGAAAAATGCTTAGATCTATTCACATATATATTAGAATGTGGTAATACTGTATAGAATCATTTATCCATGTAATAATGACATTTTAGATGATTTTGATGTTGAAAATACTCTTTAAAGGTTTATAGTTAGTATTAAATAATTTTATTACATTGATTTTAAATGTTTGTAGATGACTTATATACAGTGGTATTAGATAAATGAAAGGGTTTCATTAATAATATAAATAATGCTAAACACAATAAATGAAGTAAATTTTTCATTAACGATCTAGATCTTGAAAATGGAAGGAATTACGTAGAAAAGAAGTTTCACAGAAGCATTCTCGATTTCTATTAACTCTCTATTCTATTAAGCCTATTCCAGTGAAATTCTATATATCCATTTTAGTATATCTTATTCATCTATCTAAAATTTACTTCATCAATTATATTTCGCATTATCAATTTAGATAGAGAAACTTAATCATTTATTTAACATCACAGCGTGTGACCACATATAAAAAGTATGAAAAATGAACATAATAAAATATTTTGATTTAAATATTAATTTTAAAGTTATATTTTCAATATATAAATTGTCTAAATTATCATTCCTTTGTGAATAGATGATTCTATAAAATATTATTTTTTTCTAATATATACATGAATGAATCTAAATATTTTCAAAAATTATACACAAATACATACTTTAAGCAAATGTAGCCCACATGCATGCATTTAATTTGGATGAAGTTTGTTCTCTTAAATATAACGGATAAAGTGGATTTCTTATCAATTATCAATAAAGACTAAAATAGATGGAATTTCATGAAACCACTTCTACGTAACTAGCAGAATTTCTAATAATCTTAACCACCTCATGTTTCTTCTCATCAATTCATCATAGTTTACAATTTTAAAAATTCTAACTAAATTTTTTTTATTCATGAAATGATTTCTTTTTAATTTCCATTCCAAAAATTAGCACATAAGGGCCAACCAAGCTTTGCTTGTTTGGTCACTGTACCCATAATAAAGACGTTGTGGACAGACGATGGAGTGGGTTCGAATCACACAGTTGTGATTTTCGACCCCAGAATCCAATCTTCTATTTAAAATTTGGGAGCTTGGGAGCTTATAGTCTTCTCTATAGATATTTGAGAGCTTTAGAGAGCTTGTAAACTTTCGACTGAATCTCCTGAGGAATTGTCTCATATTGAGACGTAACGTAAAAACATCCCAATAAAAAAAAATGGCACATAAATTAGCTGGGGCTCTATGCTCTACCAGCTGCTGCTGACATAAAATCTCCCAACAATATTAATTTCCTTGTGGCTTCTGCCCTTCAACAGGAGAGAGATGGAATTAAAAAGTATACCAGCAGGAAATTTTGTTAGATGCATATAGCTTTGCAATAGGACATTATATTGAGCGAATGAAATTGGGTTGCAATACTTTTGGATTTATTCCTTGCTCTTGATTTCTGCCGTAGTTGATCAGCTACCAGATATGAATAGACATAAAGCTTCAGTCATTCATAAAAAAGAATGGATGGTCGGTTCATCGTGGGTTGGCCACTAATTAATCTTTTCCTTCAAGATACATATATTTTATAATTGAATAATAGAAGAAATGTTAGTGAGGTACGATCGACATTTATGGATATGAAGACTTCAGATGCACCAATTGCTCCGCATGATATGGATGTTGTTGACAATGGCTACCTATCGCCTTTGTCTCCGCCAACCTTCTAACCAAATGCTTCAGTCCAAGTCCAGCAAAAATGAATCAAAAAAAAATTATTTTCGAGCCAATGACAAACAGATAAATGAAACAAATTAAGAAACTCAAATCGCAGATAAAAGAGAATGCCAATTTCATGATTTTACGTAAGTATCCATCGAAGTCTTATTAAATTCGTAGGGGTTCCTATGGGGTGT
The DNA here is from genome assembly GCA_030490835.1 of Annona cherimola. Classification (NCBI taxonomy): domain Eukaryota; kingdom Viridiplantae; phylum Streptophyta; class Magnoliopsida; order Magnoliales; family Annonaceae; genus Annona; species Annona cherimola. Next base: position 2,058,619 of record CM059973.1, on the reverse strand, counting down.
GAGAAATCAAAGAGGGTTATCATAGTGCCTTGATAGGAGAATGTGTATGAGACCTCTATAAATGAATTATTTGTTTTTATCCCTATTATCTATTTTATCACAATGCATTTATATTTCTTTCATAGTTTTTCCTTCTTAACTGAATGATTTTTTAAGTAAATCTTTGTCTTATATGTTAAGCATTGTCGTGGCAATTAGTGGATTGCTAATGGATTTTGTCAATAGAGCTAAGGCACCAATTGAGCAACAAATGCAGAGAAGGTGGTTAGATATTCATTCGAATGATTATGACTAGTCGTGCTCAAAGAAGATGGCTATAGATTTGAGCTATGGTAGCAAGGGTGCAAGTTGTATTGGATTCTACCGGGTTTAGGTGAATACAAATCCTAAGTCTAATATTAGAATCCAGGTCTAGATTAGGGTGACATTAGTTTCAGTCTTGATTTCAAGTTGAAATTTCTGTTACTCTCAAACCAATATAAGTTGCAATCTGCCAATAAAAATAATGAACTTTACACATTTGCACTAACTAATTCTAAAATATACTTTTGATTATGACAACTTATTTATTTATAATTTACACATAAATATATTTATATGACTTATGATATTTTTGATTTTGATGAAAGTTAGTCTTCTAATTAAAAGATAATGTTAAGTTCAATGAATGTAATGAATTTACTATCAATAATCAAGATAAGAAAAATAAATAAAATTATATGAAATCACTATTCGAACAAGTTTAAGAAAAGTAAAACTTATATATCTCGTAATTAATTGGTATGTATACAATAATTTTAAAAGTTGAAATATTTGTAATTATTTATAAATTAAATGTATTCAGCTTTTATGGACAAATGTAGATAACATTTAGGTTTTAGGATAAATATTTTATAGTTTAATTAGGTTATGATTACGAGGAAGAACTTTTGTTATAAATATAGTTAAAATACTTAATTCATAAACTGATATAATTTTTTAACAAATTAGGGGATATATCAAGTTCGGACTGAGTCAGGTTTTTGTACTAGGTTAATGAACCCGGTATTAGTTTCAATTTTTCTTGAGTTAGGTTGAAATCGAGTCCATTTTGAAAAATTCTAAAAAATAAAATTCAAACTTAGTTTTGAAACCGAGTGGCCGGGTCAGGTAAATTTGGATCAACCCGATACCAAGTTGCATACAAAATGAACAAAGGTGAAGAGTCTCAACATTGAGGAAGGAAAAACGATATTAGAATGATAGGATGGCGATGATGTGGACGATCGTTGAAGGGCACTGAATGGTGGTAGTGATGTCTTTGGAGGAGGTGCAGTGCTAAGGCATCTAATTCTTCTTGAATGGATAATGCATGGTCGAGCATTGAGGCATATGCGCAGCCCAGATGTGGTAATTTCAAAGTCAAATTGAGGTACCAGGGGAGGCGTACCCTGCCGGTCATGGACTCTGGCTGCTAGCCAACAGGTCCGTGTTTGAATTCTCCCTTGTGTGGGAATGCAGAGAATTTGTCCCCTAGTTTGGGGGCCTAGGGAAAATTGCTCCTTATTATGGGGGTCCAGCTGAAATGGATGTAAGTCACATCCCAATAAAAAAAAGTCAAAGTGAGGTGTTTTAGGTGTCGATTCCTACGTTTTAGGATGCTGCAAACATAATGGTAGAGGTTAGATTGAGCAAAATTTACTTAGGTGATGCGAGTCTGAAGAGGTTTACAAATCAACATTTACGAGATGATCAAATAGATTCTTATATTTTGATGTAGATAATTTTGAAGTGCTTTAATTTATGTGAATGGTGCAAATGAAGAAGATGCAATATTGTTAGACATGGTCAAGTTGGACCATGGAAATCAACCTTGATTATGTTTGATCTGATTCGAAATAGCTATTTGTGAACAAATATGGTGATCAAATGATTGATGACATATAGAGATGGTTTAAATCAAGTTGCAATAGCGGACTTCATGAAGCCACAAATATTCCGCATTATTTAAGTTACCTATAGCCATGCCAATCCCGAGGATGCATGAAGATTGCATAGAGATAGATTATTTTTCTTAAGCTCCATAATGGATAGTGGCTATGGGTCTTGAGATGTAATAACGTTCATATTATTAGTAGTTAATGGCTTAATGCATAAAAGGTATATGATCGAGTATATAGGATTTGTGATCATTTACGACTGGTCGGTCGAAGCCAACGTTTCCGACCAACGCGCTCAGCCGTTGGATCGTGCGGAGCGATTTTCGATCATCCGAAGACGGCGCCGCAACAAGGGGCATTAATGCCCAGAAAAATACATCCCAGCACCCTGTCAGTTCGAACATTTCTGACGAAGCCCTCCCGAACCTCTCTCTCTCTCTCTCTCCCGCTGTCTCCCTCTCCCTCGAACACAGACTCTCTCCCGCTCGCTCTCTCTCTCTCTCTCTCTCCCGCACCTCTCTCGTCTCCCACTCCTTCTCTCTAGCTTCAATGCCGATGCTGCAAGCTGGGATGGTTTTGAATCAAAACCATCAGCTATATGTGGCCACAATCTATCAAGCCATGCACGATGGATGTATATAAATAGTATATAAATCTAGCACCTCAAAAGATGCCGTTTGGATTATACGAATCGACTCTCCCTAGGCTTCGCATCATCGCCACCACCTCCCTTCCAAATCTGCTAAAACAAATCTGGGAATTGAGCCTCGCACACCAAGATGTGTGGTGTGCAAAATCTGCACGAAAGGTATATGATCGAGTATATAGTTGAATGCGCTGACAAACAGGTTGGAGTATGTAGTTAAATATATAAGAGAGGCATACATGCGTGGAGGTTGTCCTTCTTTAGAGTCTTTACTCTTTAGATTATCCTTCTAGATTATTTACTGTCTCGGAAAGTCAATTATATATGTAAAAGATATTTATGGGAAATTATGGAGACTAATAACAATAATATAAATTCAATTTTAAATAGTTGTAATGAATAGAATAATTTTAAAATTAATGATATGAATGAAAATGTTATACTTTTCAGTTATATATATTCTCAGATAAATTTTAAACTTGCTAAGAAATTATGATTATTTTATGAAGAAAATCTTTGATTTTATAACTCAGAGAGTTTAAGATCAATAGCAATGAAGCAGTTGGTCATGGGTTTGATTGGAAGTGACCCATCTTAAAGAACAATAGCCAAGTAGAGGAGCAGATGTGCCGAATTAGCAGTAAATTTTTGTGTTACATATATGCACAAGCAACTAAATTTCAATCATATGTAGTAGTATTTCACACTACAAATTTTTTTATTTTTGGAGACTAAAATTTTCTTGCCAAAGATATGAATTTGGTTGCTAAAGAAAAAATTAGTCACTAATAATTTATAGCACAAGTCAAATAGCAGCCACTAAAAAGAACTTTGGTCGGTAATAGTTCATGGTTTTTTGTGTTTAGGCAACTAGATTTTGATTTAGTTGTTAAAACTTTATCATAAACAAGGAAATTATTCGTTGCTTATAAAAGCATCACCATAGGTAAGAAATTTTTTCCTTGCCTATAAAAGCGCTATTATAAGGAAAATTTGCGCATGCATTTTCTTGCTAAGAAAGAGTTCTTTTGCTAATAATGTTAGCCAAAAATGTATTTTCTTATAGTGTTAGATGGTTCATGTATCCTCATAATCAGAATGTATGTCTCTGATCTGTTTTATTTTTTTTACTATGAATCTTTCTATGCTAGTCTTTGAATTAGTCTCGTTTTCATGAAAACCAGAACCTACTTAATTTCGTGTGCGAAATCGTCTCCTCGTGAAATCATACCTATATCGCATTTATTTTTGGTTGTTTTGATGATATCAATACCAAGATCAAGGAATTCTCACTTGGATATTGTCCCAACTCAAAAAAAACATGTCAAGGACATGTCCCGACAAAAATCCTGACATTAGAGATGTCCCTTTCCCTGCCAAATCTTCAGAAAAATAAAAATAAAACAATACGGAAAACCATTAGCCTGTTTTGTTTGACCTTTTTTTTTATTTTTATAATGGATGGACGCTAATGCCCTAGTCTGGATCACCGAACCCTCTTCACACTACACACCTATTTAGCCCTCTTTTTAAAACCCGCTTCCGGTTGTTGGCAATACAGTGAAAGCAGTAAAAAGTGCCTCTGTGGGAAGCTAGATATTGAAATTTCCCACTCACTGCAGCCAAACGCGCCTTGGGACCCATCACTCATCCATCATTCAAGGCAAAAATAATGCTTATGGTAACAATCACGTTTTGGGCACTGTAGCACTCGAATTGGAATATTAAATGGGTGTTTCAAATGATACAAAATTCTTCGATTGAATTTGTATTTAGGATGAAAATGTACAGATATATAATAGGAATGAGTAAAGTTGTATTGAGAATGCCTGAAAAGGTGCAACCAATGTTATCAGACTTGGACTCAGCTACCAAAAAACCAGCGGGTCCGATTCTAAACCCAAAACCTACACAAACCATCTGAGCCGTGGTTCGACGGTCCAAACCAGTCGAAACTCTCTATCCGACCATTTTTTGAAAAAGAATCGCACGCACCCATCTACCCTTATTGCTTTGTTTTTAGATTACATGGTAATCATGGAGGCAAGGCTCCTATGGGATTCGAACCTGAAAACACCACTCACGCACCCGCGCTGACCTAACTTGGTCAGTCGATCTACATTGGAAGTCTTGCTTTGCTATAGGCCTACAGACCGAATGTAATATCACCGAACTATATGACCTTTACACCATATACTTTAACCAGTCACCATAATGTTTGCAAAATATTAAAAATATAAAAGGAAGAAAACTAAAAAAATATAAAAATAAATAACATAAACACAAGTCAAAATATAAATGAAAATGATGTAACTTACGAGTAACATGAAAACATCTACGCAAACACAAATATAAATTATATAAAATATATCAATATGAAAAAATATTTTAAAATTTTATGCATATAATATAGTTTATATTGAATACAAATAGGAAGATCAAAGTTCGGGTTTGTTCAAGCCCCAACCTTTACACTGTGCAACTCGGGATTCCTCATGTTCGGGCTCGGGCTTTGCAAAAAGAAAGCCCAAACATTTTCTCCCTTAGGCTCGTGGGCCGGGTTCGTGCTCAACCCAACCCAGTTGCATACAAACAGAGAAGAACTGCATGCGCAGCTTATCATCAAACTTTCACCCAAGGCCAAGAAGAACCAATCAAAAATAATTTAAACCAAAGTTGGGGATAATAACATCCACGAGGGTAAGTTAATGGAGAAAATCAGCACATGCGTGTTGAACTTGGAACCAAAAAATGATATTTAAAAAAATATATATATTTATCCCATCCATTCATCCAAGGGATGTCTTAAAGCACTAGAGAACAAGTATGACATGAAAAACAAACTCACCTTGCTATAAAATTACAACATACTCTATTTTGTCGCCTGTGCAATAATATTGCTTAAAGAACTAGCCTCCTCTTTCGCCGTCTCCACCAAAGAATCCTGCAAGCAGAAATCATTTCTGACTCATTAAAAATTCAAAGAGACTTGGCTACTGAGTAATTTTTTTAAAATAAAAAAAAACCTGTGCTGCGATAAGCCGTGCAACTGTTTTCTTGCTTGTTTCTTGAAGTTCGCCAGCAATCAGAAGCTCATCTAGGATATAGTATGCCTGCCAGTTGAGCAGCAAAAGAACATGAATAGATAGGAGCAAAAGGAACTGACCTTAGGGAGGTTAGATTGAAATGTAAGTAGGTATATGCTACCTTGTGGAAATTGAAGATTAGGTCCAACTCACAAACCTGAAAAATGATGTGAAAAAGGACGGATATAAGTACATTCATGTTGTTTTAATTGGACATGCACAACTGGAGATCAGACGACTTACACTTCCAAAATAACGGTCTAGTATCTCAACAAAATGGTGAATAATTTCAAGAATCTCCAGTTCATTGTCGTCCTGGTCTATGCACATACAGAAGTAGAGGCTGGCATATCTGAAAATATTTGAGCAGAGTAAAATCAATTCTTCGAATAAGACAACGTGATAGATTTCCATGGAGCAATGGTTCGTTGGTATTTCAAAATACCTTTTATATACAACTTTCTGTCCTCTCCAATCCACAAAATTACAGAGCTTTGGACCCCGACTAAGAATTACCCCACTTAGCTCTCTGATTACCTGCACAGGACATTGAAAAGGAAACATCACAACATGCAAGAAAACAATAGCCAAGGCAACAAGCTGCAACAGAAGTTCTTAGATGCAGTTCTGTCATCCTCCATAGTAGGCCTAGCTTGTTTGCACATCTGCCTGTTTCAAAAGTTGGCCCACTTTGAAGTTAAATGGCCCAATAAACATACAAGGAACACCTTGCATGTACATTCATTCCATTTTTCTGTATGCAACAGCAGATACAGCCACAGGAGATAAGACTGGTCATGCACGTGCAAGTCATTAAATTCTTCAAAATCTGTACTGCCTACATGCATGCTAGAGACAAAAAGGAGATAAATTTGAAAGCTGAAAACCTACTAGAAAAGTTAATAACAAGGATACCCAGAACATTTCCATAGCACATACCCAAAAAATCAAACAAAATCTGCAAGTAGTTCAGACAGTAGAGTTTCAAAGACAGTCTACTTGCCTTGGTCCTTTCCTTCTGTGAATAGGGAGAGTACCATTTTGTCAGCCTGACTTTACCTTGTCGACTGATAAGAATAACAAAGCTAATCTGCAAAATGCAGAAATATGTCCTTTAGACACATAAGACATGAAGACAGCTTTAAATGCGTCCTAATCTCAAATATAGGCAGTAACACAATGCTTTTATCATGCTCCAAATTCTAACATCATCATCATCATCATAAGCCATTTCCCACCTAGGTGGGGTCGGCTGCATGGATTCTGTTACGCCATTCTTGGCGATTTAAGACTAAATTCTGTAATTTGTAATATTTTTAAATCTTGTTTAATTACTTCTATCCATGTTTTTTTTGGTCTTCCTCTCATTCTCCTACCACATTCTACTTGGATAGACTCTGTTTTCCTAACTGGTGCTACTTCAGGCATCCTTTTAACATGACCAAACCATCTTAATCTATTTTCTCTCATTTTATCACAAATTGGTGTTACTTTTAAGTTTTTTCGAATTATTTCATTCCTAATTTTATCTTTTCTTGTTTTACCACTCATCCACCTTAACATTCTCATTCCTGCTACGTTCATTTTTTTGTATATGTTGTTATTTAACTGCCCAACATTTTGCCCCATAAAGCATAGCAGGTCTAATAGCAGTCTTATAAAATTTTCCTTTTAATTTGATTGGAACTCGACGATCACATAAAATTCCTGACGCACTTCTCCATTTCTTCTAATATATTTGAATTCTATGTATTATATCTTTCTCAATTTCCCTGTTCTCTTGAACTATTGATCATAAGTACCGAAAGTGATTAGTTCTTGTTACTACTTGATCTAAAATCTTAATTGGTTCATCATCTGGGTTCTCACTATTATTAAAATTTCATTTCATATATTTAGTTTTTTAATGCGACTAATTCTAAAACCATTAGATTCTAAAGCATCTACCCACCTATTCAATTTAAAATTTAGTCCTTCTTTAGTTTCATCTATTAGAACAATGTCATCCTAAGTACCGAAAGCTCTAAATTCTAACATCTGTTTCTCAATAATGCAAGAAACATGCTAGGATACCTCTAAGCATCTAACCATCAAACACAGGCAATGCAAAGCTGAGGCATACTGCCAATATCTATTCATCAGAGGGTCCTCGTTTGCCAAGAGAAAATCTGAATTTTCAGGATCATGTTGAGGGAAAATGTGAGCAACGGAATGGGGCAGATTTGCAGCAGTGCCAATGACTGATCATGCACAACTTACTGCATTGACACACAGCAGCACTCTGGATAAACCCTAGCCATGCTCAGATAATTGCGGCTAGAAAATTGAAAGCAGCAGAATAGTTTTACGTGCAGGAGTCCGAAAGATGACAAGTTGGGTACATAACATACTAGCACATGCATAGCAATTTCAGATAGATGATGGCTCAAGCTGCAAACATGGGAATTAGGAAGTTGGAAGATAAAGTAAAAGAGATCACTTGACAGGAAATTGAAAAACAAACAAGTCAAAAAGGTGCCTCAAAAGAATCCACAAAGACCAAAACCAGAAACATTTTGCAAGTGAGCTGTGCTAGGCAGGTACGAAATGAAGCAAAACATCAAAATAATCAGTTCAAATGATAGCCGAAAAACGGATCCAAGGTAATGCATCTCTCTAAGCAAGCTATTTCATTACTAATGGAGAATCAAGAGGGTTTGGCAATTCGAAGGACGGAGGTCAATTACTGAAGATGCTGCAAAACCCTCAAGTGCCAAGAACTCAAATCCGTCACTTCTTCTCGGAACAGCAGAAATCACCGGCAGCCCCATCCAAAACCATCAGATCAGCTGTCCGAATAGTGGTGCAGGAAACGTAGATCCACTTCGACATCCTTAACGAACAATCGCACGAAAATTTCTTCCAAAAAAAAAAAATATTTTTTTAAAAAAACCGAGAAGCGTTAATCTCTCATCCTATGAGACGAATTCCAAGATCTTGTCAAGAAATATCTGAAATAACGAGTCATGCGAATTCCAGAGTAATAGAAAGAAGCGGATTCGGAAATCGTCATTGGAGGCAGATCTCTATATAGGGATGAAGACGACAGACAAATAAATGAAATTTCGCGCCCTTGCGGCGATGAAATCGGAGTTACGAAAGAGCAGAGATCGGATGAAAGAACATACCATTGCTGCAACCCTCCGAACTCGATCTCGAACTCGATCTCGGTCGAGCAGAGAAGCGAACGAGGAAGGCAAGGCTCGACTCGAGCGGACGCGGCACGCTTTTTCTAAAGCTCGTGACAGATGATCAATAAGATGCTCTGCATGAGGGTCGCCAACAATACACTGCCACTCGATTTCCAATGCCACCATTCTTGGGTTTTTTGCACGTTAAAGCACTTTGGCCATTTGCGTTTTAAGTGAGGTGGTAACAGATAAGTTTGGACGGGTTGGAGTCTAATTATAATTTTAATTCATTTAAAATATTTTAATCCTAATTCATTTATTAACTCACTTAAAAAATCTCAACCCTAACTCATTTACAACCCATTTAATAAACGGGTTGGTGGGTTGTTAACGGATTGTATAGCAAATCATCTAAAAATCTAAACTCTAGTAGATGATGATTTCGCAGGGAAAGACGAGAGAGTATTTTCGGCATAGGGAAAATGAAAATAGGGTAGTAACGAGAAAATAAAATTAAGGCAGCAGCGGAAAAATAAAAATTAGGTGACTAGAAGAAAACTTATATATATAAAATTTTAATGAATTAAGGGAGTTAAATGGGTTGAATGAATTAAATGGGTTGAACAGGTTATATAGCTTGAATGGGTTACTAAACGAGTTGACAAGTTATAAAATCTCAACCCTAATTCATTTATTTAATTAAATGGTTAAACGAGTTGGCGGATCATAACTCATTTATTCAAAAATCTCAACCCAAACCCATTTATAAACGGGTTGGACGAGCGGGTTGATGAGTTGACCATGATCATTAACACCCCTAATTTTAAGTCCCTCACCTTGCCCTTTTGCATTTTAAACCCTGAAAACTTTTATCTTTTGCGTTTTAAACCCCAGCTCATAATGGGACCCCGATCGTATGCTCCCGGGAGCATACTGCGCTGCATGCTCCTGGGCGCATACACCTATTTTTTTAAAAAAAATTTGAATTTTTTTTTTACAATATTGTTAATCTATGTGTATTTAATATGTGTATAAATTTTTACCATTTTTGGAATATTTTATATATTTATTTTTTACTTTTGAAAATCAATGGCATTTTAGGTAATTTTAAATTACTAAAATGTCACTGATTTTTAAACATCTGAAATAAATATCTAAAAATTTACAAAAATGGTAAAAATTGATACATACGTTAAATAAACTTCGGTTAACAAGTTTATGAAAAAATTTTGAAAAAAAATTTAAAAATTAGGTATATGCACCTGGCTCAATGCTCTCCGGAGCATAGGATTAGATTCGCTCATAATGGTGTTCCAAAAAACATGAAATTTAATCTTTTCCACACTTTTTTTTATGAAAATGACAAAAATAACCTTCCATATAAGGTTTAAGCCTTCTTCCACATGCTATATACTTATTGTGGAAGACGAGACGAAATTTGGAAGATAATGGCCATATCAAGTTGCCATCGACAATGGATGCTAACGGGTAACTTTTCCTAATTTTTTTCTCAAAAATTTGTTTATGTAGATTATAATATTTTTTGTGTTCTCCTTACTACAAATTTTGCACCCGGGCCGACTCCGCCAGTAGCTTTCAAAAATAAACCCAAAGTTTGAATTTTCATCTTCAACTTCGTACACGAAATGGTCTTGAAATTTTGCCCATCGTATACTTTTTTGGGTGACTGAGACTTGCATAGGGCCAAAATTAAACAAAAAAAAATTATCTAGGTGTTTTAAGCTGTTTTAGGGTGTATTTGGTTATGGGTAAAACTTTTGATGAAAAGTTTTTGAAGTAAAAGTTGTCAAATTGATAGAAAATGATGTAATTAATAGGAGTAATGATGATGAGTAAAGAGAATAAAGTTAAAATAGATTTGTTAGTTGTATGGGTAGTTGTGTAGAAATGATTGAAAAATAGGGTAGTTTGTATAGGAAAATGTGAAAAAATAATTAAAAAATAGAATAGTTATGGAGAGTGAAAAATTTTGAATTGAAAAGTTTTAGTTGATATTTTTTTACCCCAAACAACCGCACCCTTATTTTTTTCTTTTCGTTTTATTTCTGCTTTTCAGCACCATTTGTGTATAAGGCTATATTGGTAAAACTCGAAATTCGTGTTAATGCTTGTCGGGTTTGACGTATGCACGAAGACGGTTGACGAAAACCCACTGACGAAGCACTGAGGAAGAAAATTCAACGGCCACTTCCGCCTTATACAAGCTTTGATTTTACAAACTCGGTTTGGGGATTTCTCCCTTAGGGATTTCACTTCGACTCGGGGATTTTTGATTTAGGGATTTTTCTCCCTTTCTATTTGTATTCATTTACGTTTTTAAGACGTGAGATTATTTTTGACCTTTTGCACAACTTGACAGCTGTTTGGAACGTCGTTATGTTACGGGCTAGAGTTCAAAATACAAAAGATGAAAGTTTTCAAGTTTTAAAATACAAATGTTCAAAGTTTGAGGATTTAGCATGCAAAAATGTGCATTTTTTGCCACGTTGTACAGGTACATTTCTAGTGTAATTTGGTAATAAATAAAAATGTAAGGTAAAACTTTTCACTTTCGGCATATTTTTAATTATTTTCATATACAACTATCATACTTTTCAATCATTTCTACATAATTATTCACACAACTAACTTATCTATTTTTATTTTATTTTCTTTAGTCCTATCATATCACATTATTTTCTTCAAATTCAAAAACTTTTATAAAAAAAAATTCATTCAAAAGTTTTATCATTTCCCAAACACACTCACAAGGAGTGTTTGTTAACCCTTAGAACTTTTCAATTTAAAACTTTTTACTCTCTATAATTATTTTATTGTTATTATTTCTTTACTTTATCCAATATAACTACTTGACTTTTCAATTATTTCTATATAATTATCCATATATTTAATTTATTTATTTTAGCTTCATTCTCTTTACTCATCGTTATTACTCTTATCATATCATATTATTTTTTCACATTTTAAAAACTTTTACTATAAAAACTTTTTATCACTTCTTAAACACACGCTTAGTGTGATATGTTGTAATGTGAAACAAACATACCCTACAACCCAATATTCACCTCCTAAATATTTTCTTTAAAATTTTAAATAAAATATTAAATAAATTTAAAAATTAATAACTTTCACATGAAATAAGATACAAAAAAAGCTAGCATATTTATAAAAAGAAAAAAGTTAAAAATTTTTGTGGCTGATACTGCATAATGTCAGGACCCTTCTTAGGAGACAAATGAATTTTTTTCATTTCTAATATACATTAAACTTTTCAATTAAAACTCTTTACTCTTCATAATTATCCGATTTTTAATCATTTTCATGTCTTTTTACGCAACTATCTTATATTTTAATCATTTCTACACAACTTCCCATACAACCAACCTATCTATTCTAGTTTTTTTTTATTTTTCATCATTACCCCTATCATATCATATCATTTTCGCTTAGGGTGTTTTTGGGAAGTGATAAAACTTTTAATGAAAGTTTTTTTTTGTAAAAGTTTTTAAAATGAGAGAAAATTATGTAATATAATAAGAATAATGATGAAGAATAAAGAGAAAAAGTTAAAATGAATATGTTAATTGCATGGCTAATTGCATAAAAATAGATGAAAGGTAGGGTAATTGTATAATAAGATACAAAAAATTAAAAAATGGGGTAGTTGTGAAATGTGAAAAGTGTTAACTTCTGTGAAAATCTATTTTTGATTGGTTTTGATGATGATAAAAGATGTGATTTTGTACTATTAAATTTGATTTTGTAAATTTATATTTAGTACTCTCGAACAGGATTTTGAAAAGTATAGTGTGTTTGTGATTTATCATTTTGAGTTTATCATACTAATTGCGATAAATTGAGCTTGAAATTTGAAAATGGAATACGCTTTTAAGAATACTTAGAATAATCTTGGAATATGCTCTATTGGTAACTTCAGTTAGAATAATAATGAAATATGCTATTTGAGATATGTCTAATCTTGAATTAAGATTGGTTTATTTATTTAAGCTTATCTTGAGCGGATTGACATGATTGAAGCTAGAGTTTTTCCAAAATTCTTTTTTTTTTTGCAAAAAATAAGGGAAACGTCGATCTTTTGGTTCAAAATCCTTACTATGTCAACTAGACAGCAAAAGGTTGACCTTCTTGACAGAAAAGGTCAACCTTTTGAAGGTGGCAGAAACATAAATTTTGAAAAAAATTAAATTTTCATGGAGACCTCTCAGGCTATCTTCTAGACTGTGTTTTAAGGGTTGAAAAGGCTTTAAAAGGAGGACGTAGGGGAGCTAAAAAGACAAAAGAAAATCTCACCAAACACCCAATAATAAAGAATCGAAACTTGCTCCTTTGTGAAGAACACTCTTGAAGAAAAGTTATCATCTCTCAAGTGAAGTCGTTGTGGTAATTCAAAGTTTTAAGTTGTCATTCAAATGTTGAATATGCTACTCTTGTAGATGTGTTAAATCGGTTTGTTTTTTATTTAAAGTTTTGTTCTTTGTATTACCTTAGTGTTGATGGTGATCAAACTAAGAAGAAGTGAATCAAAGTGTTGATACTTCACGAGCCTACCTGAAGCTTAGTACCGATCCACAAGATAGTTGAACAAACTATACCCCTGTAACTTATGTGTTACAGTTGACTAGTAGAATTAAAGTCGTCATGCTTAGAGAGTAGAGTGGGACGAGAAGATCTGAACCAGCATACGTGTTCTTGTCTTTGTGGTTTGCTTTCTTTATTGTGGCTCGTATTTTTTCGTGATTCACATCATTTTATTGAAGTTCTTAAAGTCGCCATCACACGGGACCCACAACAAGTTTTAGATTGAGAGTGTGTTTGACAATAAGAAGAAAATGTTAATCATTTCTTAAAACATTTCAGTACCTTTTAGATTCAGTACCTTTTAGATTCAGTACCTTTTAGATTCGGTACCTTTTTTCAATCATTTATTTATATTTTCTACATAATTACCCTACTTTTTAATCATTTCTTAAAACATTTCCATACAACTACCTTTCTATTTCCAATTTTATTCCCATTAATCTTTATCATTACCTATATCACATCACTTTCTCTTATTTTAAAAACTTTTCTTACAAAGTTTTATCATATATCAAACACGGATTGTGATACAGGGCACTTGGATGCAAAAATTCCATTAATTTTAAAAAATCACAAAATGTCTAAAAATCTTCAAAAATGGTAAAAATTGATATACATATTTAAAAAAATTGATATACGCCTAGATTAACGGTTATATAAATTTTTTTAAAAAAAATAGGTAAAATGCACCCGGGTGCACTTGGGCTGATATTGCATTCAATCAGCACCGACCAAACACACCCTTAATATCATCATTGTGCATGAGTCTAATATATAAATATGTAAAATCACATAATAAAATGATTAATACTAAATGTTAATTTTAAAGTTGTATTTTCAACATCTAAACAAGTTAAAACATAATTATTAGTGGATAAATGATTTTATAAATTTTATTATATTTTAATACATATATGATCAGATTTAAATAATTTTTCTAATTTATATATAAATATATATATATTTTAAGCCAATGTGGTCATGCACTTATTTGATTTTGGTCCATGAAACTTGATCCCTTTGAAAAACAATTAAAAGTAAATGCAATTGAAGGGAGTGCATTTTTCTATTAATTATGAATGCATTAAAAATAAAGGTGGTTACATGAAACCACTTTTATAAAACCTTTGAAAGAAATCAAAATTCAACTTTGTTTGGATTCTGGCCTTTTTTAGATTAAAAATCCCTCAAACAAGCTGCCGGAGAGTAAAACACTTTTACAAGCTGCAGAGATTCATACAAGCCGACCTCTGGTAAAATAATTTTAAAATATGTCCACCACAACCAAATTACTAGCATGAATCTGCAAATTTCCTTCTTTGTCTGTGCATGTACATACATGATATGTAATCATATATTCCACTATAAATTCATTGACCACGTGTGGATGAAGAGAGCAGAAAGCCCTGAACACAATTACAGCACACAAATGGAAGAATAATCATTCTTTTGTTTTCCCCTTTCTAATGTACAACTTTTGAGTTGGGGGTGATGAAATAATTTGGAGCTGTTCACAGAAATTCATCTCCAATGCTGCTTTTCTTCTTGGAGGATTAGCAGAACTATGTGTGCATGTATCATCCACCACAATTAAAGGCTACTGCAGCATTAATTAATGTTCCCAACATCAATTCTTCTCCCAGATTCATTCATGCAATGCTCTTTTCAAATCCAAACCAGTTCAAGTGTATTCGGATTCCAGCATCCCTCAAAGCATTCGTGGCTGAGCGATGCAGCCTCGCGTCCAGAGCAATTCCCTCCGACTTCAAATCCTGCAGAAGCCTCACCAGCTCATCAAACCGGCTGCTCTTGGAGAAGACCCCCACCATGATCCCAGCTATCTTCCTGTCCAGCTTCCCCCCATTCAACCGAAACTCCTGGTAATACCTCATGCACTCCTCGAACTCCCTCGCCCTGCTGTACGCCCCAATCACGCTCGTGTAGCTGATCTTGTCAGGAGCGATCTTCCTCCGCTTCATCTCCTTCCACACCTTCTCTACCTGCCTCGTATTCCTCGCTCGCCCATGCATGTCGATGAGGGAGTTGTACACCCACACGTTCGGCTCGCACCCCTTTTCCTTCATCCTCGCCACCAGCTTCATCGCATCCCTCAATCTCCCAACCTTGCCATACATGTAGACCATGTTGGAATAAGCAACGACGCATCTGTCGAAGCCCTTTTTCGCCATCTCATCAAACACCATTTCTGCCTTTGATAGCAGTCCCAACCTGCAATAGACGTTGATTATGTAGGCGTAAGAGACCTGGCCTGGCTCGCACCCAAGCGAAACCAGCTCCTCGTACACCTCAACCGTCGCCTTATAACTCCTTTTCTTGGCATACCCATTAATGACTGCGCAGAAAATGCAATCTGTTACTATCATTTTCATATCTAGCATCAGTTTCGTGGTTTCCACCGTTTTCTCGATCAGACCCACTTCCACATACATCAAAATCAGCTTCAGGAAAACCGCTGGGTCTTTCAGCATTTCCTTCTCCTTAGCTTCTTGGAACAGCTCTTCAGCGACCTTCACCTGTTTGATGCTTGCGAAAGAGCAAATTAAAGACAAGTAAAATGAGAAATCGTGTTCGATGCCTCTGCCTCTCATTTCCCTGAAAAACTGCAGCGCCTCGAAAGCCCTTCCCGATCTTCCTAACGAATCGCACAGAACCCAGTAGACCTTCGCTGTCACTTGGAATTTCTTCTGCTTGAACTCGAGGAAAAGGTCAAGAACTTTCTGGGCGTCCCCAGTCTTGTGGTGGGCTTCCATAATCCGGAAATAGCAGCTGGAATCGGCTGCAACCCCAGCCTCTATCATCCTCGCGTAGGTGGAAATCGTGCTTCTGTACATATGCAGCTTGTTGTAGCTCTGCATTGCGGCGTCGTAAACGGAGGTGGCAACTCCCGCTCTGTTCTCAAAAACCCGCAGCAGGGCTTCCGAAACCTTAAATTTCCGGGCTCTGGTGCAGCTCGCCACCAATCTAGCGCAGGTGAGGCGATCGGGGAAAACACCCAGAAGCTTAAAATCATCTGCGAGCGACAAAATGGAGTTCCACTGCTTGGACCTGAGCAAGCACCTGATCAAGAGCTTGAGCGTGGCGGAGTCCGGGCGGAAACCCGACCTGTCTTTCGCCCGTTGATAGCACTCGAAGGCGAGCGTCCCGGAACGGGGGTTATTAAAGAGATCACGAAGTGTTTGATTGAAGTTTATTGCGTCTTTTGGGGGCGGAGATTGGTGGCGGAGGTCTGGCGGAATGTTGGGGGCGAAGTCTGCTACTCGGATGCCGTTGGAGGGGGTGGCATCTTCGAGGACGGGAGATGGGGAGCCGGCGGAGGCGAGGAGGAGAAATCTGCGAGAGGATGTGGGGATTGAGAGGACGAAGGTCTTGGAGAGGGCTTTGGCGGAGGAGGGAGTGGCGGGGGAAAGAAAGAGGAAGTAGTCGGAGTTGGAGAGCAGAGCCATCGGAGAGAGAGAGGAGAGAGGAACGTACGGTTCTTTCTCGCTCTACATATGTATATGCCTTATCCTCTGAGGATTGTTGACGGTTGAAATCTGTCAAACACCATTCAAATTGGGCCACGTGGAAGAAGCAGAGGCATAGGAAGCAGGAGCGGCGGCTGAGCTCGTGGCAGAAGAGTAGGAGACTTGGCGTGTGCAATTCAGAACAGCTGGTTCCTTGCTTGTTTGGGCGAGATTTCGACATTTGCATGATTACTGTACAAGGGCTGGTTCCTTTAAGATTAACATCCATGGTAATTATTTTTATCTATGCCAATGATACTTTTTTTTAAAAATCTCTGACAATACTTTCTAAATTAATTTTACTCGTACCAAGATTGTTAAATTTTTAAGTTAGTTTTAAACAGACAAAAATACAATGGAGACATAAGCACAGAGTCATTTCTAGCACTCAAGGACACTTTTGTTCATCGGCAAGTGTTGACACAAATATAATTAATTTGGAAAAGTATTGGCACTGATGAATACAAATAAAATTATTAAAATGATAAAAAAAAATTAATTTTTTTTGTTGTTAACATAAATGTTCAGGTACAAAGAAGCGGTTTTGTATAAAACTCTTGAATTTTAAAATTTTAATACTTGATGAAGATTCAATTTTATTCATTATATTTAACATAATTTGTTTAGTTATAAGACCAAGTCATTCAAATCCAATTGTGCATAAGCCACATTTACTCAAAAATAGTTACATTTATATGTAAATTAGAAAAAATGCTTAGATCCATTCATATATGTATTGAAATACAGTAGTATTTTATAAAATCATTTATCCATATAGTATTGATACTTTTTTTTATATCTCTAACAATACGTCTCTACTTCCTTTTTCATTTCATTTAAAAAAAAAAAACACACCGTAAATTAATTTTACTCGTACCAAGATTGTTAAAATTTTAAGTTAAATAAGTTTTAAATAGACAAAAAATACAATGGATGCATAAGCATAGTCATTTCTAGCAATCACGAAAATGCCATTGAAACAGTCATTTTTAGCAATCCAGGACACTTTTGTTCATCACAAGAGTTGACACAAAGAGAATTAATTTGGAAAAACATTAGCGCAGATGAATACAGATAAAATTATCAACATGAATAGATAACATAAATTTTTTTGTTGACATAGATGTGAATACCCTTTTATTTCGAGAGTGCCACCTATTTTGGGTTCACCTTTGATGATTCAACCAACAAAATAAAATCAGTCGTTTAATTAAGAAATTAAACTTCATCTGAATCAAATATTTGTATATATCCAGTTGATCGATATGCAAAATCAATATCTACTATAAGGTTATAGATAGCAAAATCAATATCTGCATAGTCTAAAACATTCTTCTTTTCATAGATAAATGTAAATTACCATCACGTTCTAATTGATGCATAGATGAATTTAAGTGATATTCATATTTTATGTATAATTATAAATATTTTAAGCAAGAAGGCCCTATCAAAACTTTTGAGTATCATGACAAAAAAGATGCTCAGATGGGATAAGATTCACCGTTCCTAAGAAAAAATTTAAAATTTTTAATAAAAATTTTACGCTTCCCATTTTTTCCATCCAAATAATGCTTTAGAACAGGATCAAAGTACGCAACCCGATCGTATGCTCCCGGCGCATACACCTTTTTTTTATTTTTTTGAAATTTTTTTTACAATATTGTTAACCTATGTGTATTTAATATGTGTATAAATTTTTACCATTTTTGGAGTATTTTAGATATTTATTTTTTATTTTTGAAAATCAGTGTCATTTTAAATTACCTAAAATGACATTAATTTTCAAAAATAAAAAATAAATATCTAAAATACTCCAAAAATGATAAAAATTTATAAATATGTTAAATAAACTTATATTAACAGTTTTATAAAAAAAATTCAAAAAAAAAAATAGGTGTATCCGCTCGGGAGTATGCAGCGCTGCATACTCCCGGGAGCATACAATGGGGTCCCATGCACCAACGGGGTGGTAAGCAGCTCACCTCTCATACGTGTGACACAACTTCTAATGACAACAAATTAAGTTTTATCCTATTTTATTATTAATAAATGATCTTATTAGCTAAGACTAAGCAAATGTTCCACTTAGTTCATCTAAAAAAAAACCTATTTAAAATACTTTTTTGCTTTTTTTTTATATGCTTATTTATCTAAGTTTATTTAATATATAAACCAAGTTTTGCTATTTTTGAATGTATATATATTTTTTTAAAAAAAATTTATTTTTTCTTTATACACTTGTATATCTAAGTGTATTTAACATATAAACTAAGTTTGACCATTGTTGGATATGTGTATATATTTTTTATAATTTTTAAATACAAGGATATTTTAAACACATGTATACACATAGATATTTAAAAATTTCAAAAATATATATATACATATTCAAGATACTAAAACTGGATTTATATGTTAAATACACTTAGACAAACAAGTGTCTAGAGAAAAAAAACAAAGAAATATTTTTAAATGAGTCTGTTGAGGTAAGCTAAACGAGGCATTTGCTTAGCTCAGGCTAACATGATCACTTCTCTTTATTGTTTGAAAGCTATATCCATCTAGTTCTTAGTAAAGTTTTGGATTTCTTAGATAGAGTTGTATTTTCAGATTTGTAAGAATGTTTTAGAACTTTAATGTAATACATTTTAATATATATATATATATATATATACCAATAAAAAAAAGTAGGCCAAACGCCATTGAAAATGGAACCAGCCACTTAACATCTTAAATAGGATTTCCATCAAAATAAATATCTTATACGATCTTAATCAATTGTAATAAGGGCCTTGTCAACGCTTGTGGAATCGGCCCACAACATTTTTAATGAGAAACGAAAAATTATCATAATTGAGTACAAGGTTGAACCTCATCAAATCTTGAAGCAATAAATATCATATGGGCTAGGGATGTTAATAAATTAAGTTGAACGGATTTGAACCTAATTCTAATTCTAACCCATTTAAAATATCCCATACTTAATCCATTTATTGACTCAATTAAAAAATCTCAACTATCACTCATTTACAACTCATTTAATAAGTGGATTAACAGGTTGTTAATAAATTGTATCGTAGATGATCTCAAAGTCTAAAACTCTAATAAACGATTATCCACCAAGAAAACGCAAAAGTGTGTTTTCGACACAGATGTGGAAATAGCATAATAATGGGAAAATTGTATTAAGTCCGCAACAAAAAAAATGAGAAAAAATAACCAAAAAAATTACATATTTACATATAATTTTAATAAGTTAAACAAGTTGAATAAGTTGAACGGGTTACACCGATTACTAAACGAATTAACGAATTATAAAATCTCAACCTTGATCAATTTATTTAATTAAATGATTGAACAGATTAGCGGATTATAACTCATTTCTTCAAAAATCTCAACCCGAATCCATTTAACGAAGGGATTGACGATTTTGACCATGATAATTAACACCACTAATATGGGCTGAATTTTTTTTCCCCAAAGAAAACGTTGAGGTGAAAATACCAGTTCCATCTAAATATGGCCCTCGTGATAAATGTTTTGATTAAAATTTTTAAAAAATGTCAGTAATAACTCATATAATAATAACATAAAGAAGGATAATAAGAAGATCAGATTTAAGCATTTAGAATTAATCATGATAGAAGTATTTAAATAACAAAAATGAACCAAGCACTGAACTGAACAAATTTTTTTAAAGCCAATTAAAAGGGCGTAGCCACATTGCAAACGCATTGTCTTTACCACATCAGAATGATGGCACCGAGGACGGTCCAATTGGAAAGCCAATAGAAGATAATGATGTCCTAGTAGAGGCTAGAAACCTGCAGGCGGATTGAAGAAAGAAATCACAAAAACGTTATAACAGAATTCGGTGGGCATTGGAATAGAACAAGCTGCATCAACGAGTTACAAACCAATCAAGAAGCCATGTTGCTTGCTGTTGTTTTACTCAGCTATTAAGTAAAAGACCTGGTCACTCGTCATCCTTAATCATCTAAAGCATTTGGGTGCAAGTCATAGATGGGGTGCATCCTAAGAAGCAAAATGCTCATAGCAAAAACCTGACAGGAAGACGAAATCCTCAAAATATTGTCTTTCCCCAGCAAATGTTGGCGGTGGTTACCGAAAACACTGCTAGAGTGCTCAAGGATTGTTATGCATTCTGTTGGCGATACAAATCATCATAAGGCCCTGACTCAGTAAGTGTAAGGCCATTCACGTAACAAAAGAACTAATACAAAGTTCCCATGAGACGGTCAGGACAACTAAAGTGAGAAGAAACAGTATACGGACTCTACAAAGTTTCTTTTCTTTTCTTTTTTCCCTGCCCTTCTTCTCATCTCTCCATGGGACGTAAGATGTCCCTCCAAGACCTCTTATTCCAGCGCACTCATATATACAAAACTGACTGACATAAAACTCACCAACTAGAACAGGACTTGAATGCCGAGCAGCCCCATGAACTGAGAGATGAACTCTGGATGGCCCGGCCAAGCTGCTCCAGTCACCAGATTGCCATCAGTGAAGCAGCGATCTATTGGCTCTGGATCTAACCATGTTGCTCCGGACAGCACAACATTGACCTTCACAGCAGGGTAAGCTGTGCATTTCTTTCCCTGTGACAAAGTACAAAGAACATGGATATGGAATCAGCATCTCAGTTGAAGATAACAAGCATCGAGTCCATGTTGTTGATTGATTGAATTATTGAAATAACAGCATCAGGTCTACTCCAAAGAGCACTTACAGTTTATTTAAATGCATCATGCATGGAAATACAGCTAATATGACATTGTCATGAATGACAAGGATATCCATGACACCCAATCTTTATCACTTCGCTAAAATTTCAATTTTAAATGCAAATTGTGTTTTGGGCAAAGATTTTAAGATCCTGAAGCACAGGTCATGGCACTGGAGTAAGCCTTCACTAATGGCTTACTGTGGAAGACAATCAAATTGGTAGACCTAACGACATAAGTTGGACAAGAATTAAGTGATTTTCTTCTAAATTTGGGGAAAGGATTGGACCAATATTGTCAGAACCGTACCCATAACCCATAATTAAACTTGCACATCAGCTGGTTCAACAGGGAAACGTAAATGGATATGAGGCCACAAAACGTCTGCAAATGCTTTATTATTTGACAACCAAATGATGTATGTAGCAATATCAACTGGAATAACATAAGTGCACATTGAGTCCACAGAAAATTTTGAACTTACAAACCAGAAACATGTATCACAGGGATATCCAAACCATTAATCACCACAAAAACTTATGAGGGAACTACAGTCTAGTTTTAAGTTCCCCAGTTCAGTCCCAAATTGAGTCAACTTGAATCCCAGGTGGTTATGCATTTTCATTGGTTCCAATATATGAACCAAACTCCACACAGATGGTTGAAGATTCATATTCATTGGTATGAAGCGAGCTCCACAACATGAAGAAAACCTCATTATGCATGCCTCAATTGTGTCAGCTAAAGCAAAAAGAAGTGTAACTAAAAGAAGAAACTGAATGTCCTTAGCAAAAGCAAAGAGAACGGTAACTAAAAGAAGAAACTGAACATCCTCATCAATGGATCTCATCACTCTTGCTTCCCCACCTCTCCTTCCTCAAATTTCAGAGAAAACCCAAAAATCCCAATCATGGGGATTCAACTCTACCAAATCCAATCCAAAACTCCCATCTCTCTCTTGCACTATCTAAATTGAATTGTTTGTCAACATAGTTGTGCAGCAATGAATGTCAAGTTTTGATCGTTGCACAGTGAGAGAGGAGGTACAGAGGCCATGAATGGGTAGGATGTCTGCAAAAGTGGGAAAATAATTTAATTGGAACAGTTCATAATCCAAGTTAGACAAATCCCAAGACACTTTAAAGGAAGATACATCTTCCACAATCCCAAGACCAAGGGTGCAGAGTAAATATGCCTTTCATCACTCAAAAGAGAGGTCTTTATGCTCCACTTTTCATACGATACATGTTACAAGACCATGGATAAAAGTAAATGCAAAACAGAGAGCAGTAGAGCTTCACACTGCTAGATTTAAGAAACAATTAAGCAGTGTACAGGAAGAGAGCTTCCAGAGTTCCCCAATCCCATGACTAGGGATCCAGAATACGTAAACCTTTCATCACTTAAAAAGAGAGTTTGCGCTCCACTTTTATTATCATATATATTAGACAACCAATGGATAAAAGGCAATGTAATGAAACAAGTAAATGGATTTTGCATGCAACAGCCAAGAGACCATATAAGAGAACTGACTGTTTTTGTGAAAGACATGAAAGGGACACTCAGAAAACAGACAAAAACATCATATGGAATATGCATTGTGCAAGAATCTTGCCTATATTGCATTGCATTGAATCCGACAGTTCAAGTAAACATTTGCATAATTTTAGTTCTCTTGGAAGTCCTATCATTACTTATCTTCCATGATATAAAACATCAAGAAGCATTAACATTGACAACAGGAAACCATTTATAAACAGAGCTCATTACCTTCAGAACACCAGCTGCTGCTAAGATCTGTGGGCCATGACAGATGGATGCAACTGGCTTCCCCCCTTGCATGAATTCCCTTACAATAGCTAAAACTTTCTCGTCCAACGCAAGGTATTCTGGAGCTCGGCCACCAGGGATCACAAGCCCATCATAGCTAGAAGTGTCCAGACCATCAAAACTTGCATTTAAGGCAAAATCGTGCCCAGGTTTTTCACTGTAAGTCTGGTCACCTTCAAAATCATGGATGGCTGTTGCGCACGTTTCACCAACCCCCTTCTTTGGGCAGACAGCATGCACCACACATTCGAGAGCTTCGAGAGACTGAAAGGGAACCATCACTTCATAGTCTTCCACATAATCCTTTAAATGCAGAGGAACAAAGTCAGCCAACAATCGTAGCATAAGCACAACAGCATCTAATGCAGGGGTGCTCATGGAATAAATGATATTGAAAATGAAGCCCAGAAAGTACAGTCTGTGCATGTAATCAAACTTTAAAAAGTCATCAAAAAAAAGTGCCGGCCCAGAATGGCAAGCTCAAATGGGCTATTATGTTATCAGAAAAAATGGGCTATCATACAGGCTTGCGTCCATTCTTTTATTATCAATTAATTTTTCATATGAATAAAACAATAGATTCATCCAAACTCATGTTGATTAGGGCAAATGATAAAAAAATAATAATAATAACGAAAGATAAGAGCTACTCTCTACAAGGCCTTTTGAGCATTTCAGCTCACTTCCTGACTTCTAATCAAAATTGGATGTCAACCAATGTAGTTATTAGCCACATTTCGTTTAAAGCAGCCTACTAACTGGACAGGCAAGTCCTTGTGAATCACATGGATGAAGGGGAAGAACTGCCTTAAAATCGACATAAATTAAACAGAGGATGGGGAAGCATTATTGATTATTATGTCTTTGTCTTTGACCTTCAATTTTTGGACTTTTTCCACAGATAAAGTGAGAAAAACGCCATCAACATCCGTCTCTTCCCGGCTTACTCATTTTCTTCACTTCACTTTCTGGATCCATGACGAATGAATTAAAGGATTCTACAATTTAGACGCCAATTTGTTGCTGCTGCATAATAATAAATGGTAACTTTATGCAGTAATGAGCAGGTGCTGCTTCCTCCATCTAAAATCATTTTACCTTATCAACAACATGGATGGCATGCAACTGATGCTAAGACCATAAGACCATCAATATGAATTGCAGACTTGCAGCTTGACTTGATAGAGAAGGGTATTCTCATTAGTATCAACTAACAAATGAAACTTGAAAGCATCTGGCTGCTAAAACAACATGAGGTTCAATTGTCTGGCACAAGGACTTCTCTTGGTATTTTAGTTAAGAACGCTCCATATATAGATAACATGATATGCTTACCCCACAGAGAAACAAAATACGTTTGTTTGAGCCAATAATTCGTCCTCCCAGGGCCTTAACAAAAAGCCTAATGAATTCTGGATGTCCTTCATATGTTGCTCCAGTAATGAGATTCCCGTCAACCACACAATGAGCCAAGGTTTCTGGTTCTACCCAATGTGAGCCAGCAGCAATTAGCACAGGTTTCACAGGAGGGTATGCAGTGCATTTGCGACCTTTCACCAATCCAGCAGCTGCAAGAATCAATTGCCCATGGCAAATTGATGCAACTGGTTTTCCAGCATTGAAAATTTTGCTCACTAGATCCAGAACTTTATCATTCATTGCAAGATACTCAGGTGCACGTCCTCCCGGTATTAACAACCCATCATACTTGCTTGCTTCAATCTCATCAAATGTTGCATTCAGTGTAAAATTGTGACCACGTGTCTCGGAGTATGTCTACAATCGCAAAATAAAGACATTACTTTAGAGAAAAAGGAATAATAACCACAGTTGATGAAATCCAGAAATCACCTTTTTCCTAGGAAAGTGCAGAATGTAATGCCATGTGTGATAAGCTATATCTCTCACTTCTCAACAAGTTCCGCAATTTTTTTTTTTTTAAATAAACCTAAAATGGACCCTCTAAATGCTGCATCTGCAGAACATATAAGTTGTGCATCAAAAGACAGACACACTCACCTGCTTACTGCAAATGGCCCATCAAACATACTGCCCCATCAGCAACATACCAAAAAATAGCATAGAAGTAGAATTTCCAGGAATAAACAACTAGAGCACTAAAATAAACAAGAGTTACTGTTCAACGATTGTGCTGAGGCCATTCACAGTCAGCAATGCCCAGGCACTTTCAGCATGGCCAGAATCATGTTCAAGGTGTCCCACAAATTAGGCATTACAGAGGCTCCCAAGTCCCAACACCACCGACATCCACTAGCATTATGTATCCTCCCCTCAAACAGAAACTCAGATTGCTACATTGCTTCATATAATGGTAATATCTCGCAATCAGTATAGGCGCCAATTTAAATTTTGCAATTTCTTTTCTGGCTTTAAACTTACAAAACATTTTAAGTCCAAGCATTTGCTAGTTCAGAAGTAGCATTACTCTCCACTGTGATTTTACGGACCTATGATGGACCGGTGGTTCCCTCTCCCTGTACCAGCACGTGTCAAGCTTTAGGTGGAATAGGGGGACACTATCAAGACCCAGAAGAACTAATCAAAAAGCAATTACATTCATATGGCATGGATGCACCAATTAATATCAAAAACAGCAACCACACTGCAGCAACTTAGACTGATTGAACAATAATACTATTTCATTCATGGCATATGTCCATCCGAATAGGACCAGGTGGACACTTGGACACTTGCCGCTTTTGACAACCTAATACGTGCACGTCCATTAATTTACTTTTGCACATGATTGCAGTTTTTACTCCATTTAGCACTAGAGCTCCAGCTCAAGACTCAAAGACGATCAAAGCCCTTCACCGCCTTTAACCCAATGCACAATTTTCACCAACATGTCAAATTTTCAAGTTGAATTCCTTGTCAGCAATCAGCAGCATAAAATTGGAGCCTCTAAAACCTGTTACACTCCAATCGAAGCATCAATCTTGTAGAAATCACACATCCAAGAATAAACAACCGTGCTGCTGTCTGTGGAGATAATCTATGAAGAACGACATTAAATGTAAGAGAAACATTTGAATACGATCGCAAGATACCGATGGCACTCGAATAGACCTGGTGACCGGAGCTCTGGTGGACAGCTGTGCGGCAGAACTCGCCGGCTTTCTTCCCCGGGCAAGCTGCGTCGACGGAGACTCCATAAGCTAGCAACGCCTGAAAGGGAACCATCGCCTGCCAGCAAAATTGACCAAACAGAACTCAAGGCAAACCAAAAAGGAATCAGAGAAAAAAAAAACAGAGAGAGAGAGAGAGAGAGAGATCGGAATCGAATGAAAAGGGAATGAGAATCGAACGACAACGGAAACCAAACCTCGTAATCTTCCATGTAATCGCCGCATAGAAGTAGAACTGATTTCCTATATTTCGAGCTCGCCATCTTTGCCTTGGCTGATTTGAAAAGAGAGAGAGAGCGCGCGAGCGAACGAGCTTGAGCCTGTGGAAGCGACTGACTGAGGGGGAGATCTCTACTGTGAATGATCGGATATTGAAGGCGGGGTCGCCTCGTCGTCTCCGAACACGTGGCGCTACCACCGCACGTGTCCCCACACTCTCGAAGTTACGGTCACGTGCGCCGTAAGTTCTTCCTGCGCCCGAAATGATCGGATATTGAAGCGGGGGTCGCCTCGTCGTCTCCGAACACGTGGCGCTACCACCGCACGTGTCTCCATGCTCTCGAAGTCGAGGTCACGTGCGCCGTAAGTCCATTGTGAACCCTAAACACTCGTAGCCTGGAATTCAAAGTTAAATGGGGGTGTTTGTTTACTATCATAACTTTCTAGCTTTAATTTAGAATTTTTTAACTTTTCATAATTATTATTTTTTAATTATTTCTCTATTTATTTCTATATAACTATTATATTTTTAAATTATTTCTACGCAACTACTCATCTATCAAATCTATTTTTTTTAACCTTATTCTCTCTACTATTCATTATTATTTCTATCCTATCATATTATTTTTTTCTAATTTTAAAAACTTTTACACTAAAATTTTTTCATCATTTATCATTTCCCAAATACACATCATATAAAATATCTAAAATGCTCTTGAATATGCATGCTAAGTAGGGCTCTTGTTTCCAAATTCAAATGTAAACGCAACAAAATGCAACTATAGCAAAGAATAAATACATTGAAAAATCCCTTCATAATTTTGAATGATATAAAACCAACAGATCACTACTAACCGAGTTCCCATTATGTCATTCTAGTAGATCTTGAATTCTATCCTCAAAAGCTATACAGCTCAAAGCATAACCAAAATTTCTTATGTACAGAATGCCTTCAAAGCTAAGTTAGAAGCGTACTTCATTTTTTTTAGAATCATCTTCATGTTCAAAGCCAAGCTTTTGGTTATGGATACAACCAGCTGCAAACATACTAAGGAATTATAAAGAATAAAGACAAAAACATAAAAAATGAATGATCACTCATGCCCTAAGGTCCGGTCAAGTTTGAACCAGAACCTTTTACACACATCTACAGTCATACATGCTCTTATCAATCACCGGTCATCCAGATATTGACTAATCTATTTGTAGTTAATTTATAAATTAAGTTTTACTATTGTATTTATATTTTTTAGATTTTTAAATACAAAGGCATTTTAGTTAGTTAAATTACTAAAATGCTCATGTATTTAAAAATCCAAAAAATATATATAGATATATTCAAAATAGTAAAACTTAATTTATAAATTAAATAAACCTAAATTAATAATTTTATAAAAATTAAAAATATATTTTTAGACCAATTTGATGATTATTCTATTGGTCCTTTGTGGCCAACCACAAATGACCACATTTGTGTCCAACCAGCAATTGGATTTTTATTTTTTTATATTTTATAAAATTGTAAATCTAAGTATATTTAGTTTATAAACTAAATTTTATCATTTTTGAAAATGTGTATATATATAATAAAATCAGATCAAAATAGATCTAGTGAGCAACAAGGAAATGGCCCAATGCAGCCCTTTCTAAATAAAAAAAAAAGTTCATTAAAGTTCACCCCCTGCCAAATAGTCACACAAAGAGGTTTTACGATAAGTAAATGGTATCGATAAGAGAAAGGAGCAATTTGCTAACTTACAATTAAGATTGACAAGACGTAGATAACATAACACCTAAGCATTTATTAAAGGCATCTCAAGACAAGAGCATACATGTCCTCGTATAAAAGAAAGTCGAATCATGTTAATGAAGATGAAACCTCTTCACAAATTAAGCACAACCTAGGCATTCCAAGACGATCATAGAATAAAGTAGTCTCCTGTTCTGGCCAATTACTGGCAAACATGTCTATTAAACAAAATCTCTGAGAAATGATTACAAAATATCTCATCTAACACAAGGTGCGCTGTTAGTGTTGAGTCTTATATAAATATTGAAGAACTACACAGAAAAAGAAAATTCTTGGATCCATCTATAAAGAAAGGATTTCATGAAAAAAGACTCTCTTGGTCCTATTCATCCCTTTGTGTGCAACACTTCATAAGAGTTCTCCCTCCAATGGACAGAGGGTTTGCTCAATAGACTAAGAAAAATATACACTCTAAAGCTATGAGGACTTCAATAGAATGATTTTTGGGGCCTCCCAATCCCATTTCATAGTTTTTAAGAGTTGATCCTACTAGTAGATTAAGGGTCTATTTGGCATGGATGAAAAGTTTTTGACGTGTTTTTTTCTTGCCAAAAAATGTCAAACATCAACGCCAGCTAAGTGCATTAATCCATTCAACGTACAGATGGTTAGCTGAAGCACAAGCATTGCTGATACAGCGGACATGAGATTCAATGCACAGGCAAGCCGAACCCAAGCCTCTTCAATGCCGCTCATGTGGACGGGCGAAATGTACGGGTTGTTCAGTATCTGTCACCGGGGTTGATTGATTGAATTGACGTGTCTTTGTGTTTAAGACCCTTGTGTGAAAAGTTTTATAAAAAAGAGTGAGTTTTGCTCATTGACAAGCAAACCCTAACTCTTTTCCATGTAAAATCTCCAGTGAAGAACCGGATCATCTCCGTAACATTATGATCTACACCTTGATTTGACTAGGGCTAATCCTCACCAAAGTGAGTTCTATCATTATATTTTTAAATACAAAGATATTTTAGTTATTTTGATGTAAAAATGATTAAAATAGTCTTATGTTTAAAAATTCAAAAAATATGTAAATATCGTAAAAATTAGTTTATCGGTGGCAATAGTGAGCATTGGATCAACCAAGCGATCGTTCATGTCCTTGCGTTGCTTGTGTGGTCTCTCTTTCAATCAGTTCTTCGACAGCCCCCTCGCTACGGGGCCTGTTTCCGTAAAGCTTAGCATTGTCTTCCACTTGATTGTTCATTTTGAGATGGGTGATTTCAGCAAGTTCTGTAGAACCGCAGTCACCGGATTGTAAAAGTTTGGCAACCCTCCTGCAGGAACCGTCATTTGATGAGATTACTCGCTTCATTGGTTCTCGATAGCCAGCAAATATGACAACGATTTTTCCGCTGTCCATGAAAGACATCTGAGACTACCAACCGTAATCTTTATCGTCTGCTTTCTGCTTGGGTGTCGATCGATAGGCTTAATCACGAAAGAAAATGCCCAATTCTACTTCTTGTATCTGTAACAGATTCAGTTTCATACTTCGTTACTTGCCTAGAAAGGAGTGCAGTTATCATTTTCCATCATGAAGAAAAAGTAGAACGGTTCTATACAGATGCACTTGCATTGATTTAATTGTGGGAGAATTATAGAAAATTCACAGATTTAATTGTTCTATGTGCATTCATCTCATAAGTTGAAAATGACTAAAGCCCTGTTTGGCCTAATGGCCATTAGGACCTCAATCGGACTTCTTTTGATAGAAAATCTGAGTTTACAGTGTTTGGCTAAGAAAACGAAACTGCAATTGCTAGTGAGAATAGTTTAAAATCACGATATGAGAAAAGTTCTAATTTGATGCTGTTCGTAATCACGAAAGTCAATAGTTATTTGCTGAAAATTAAATGACAAAAACGCCCTTATAACTGCGTGAAAAATCCTTTGATTTGTCTAAGATTACTGTATCGGGGCCCATCTATAAGTATGAAAAATCAGCTTAATAAAATTATTTAATGCTGAATATCAATTTTTAAGTAGTATTTTTAACATCTAAATCATCTAAAATATCATTACTACATGGATTACCATATTCCAATGTATATTTGAATAGATTTAAGTATTTTCCTTAATTTATACATGAATGTACCTATTCTTGAGCAAATATGACATATGTACATATTGGATTTGGATGAAAATTGGTCTCATAACTAAATAACGATGTTAAATATATGAATAAATTAAATTTTCTATCAAGCATGAAAATCTCAAATTTTGATAAGGTTTCGCTTCTATATTTATGTAACTCAGTTAAATGGAAGCAAACCCTATATATGCATATATAATATCTCTTTTAAGAAAAAGAATGATCTTTTTATCCCAGACTAAGCAAAAGTCTTACTTAACCCACCTCAAAAAATTCATTTGCGATATTTTGTTTTTTTTTTTTTTTCACACACGTGTTTATAAAAAAATTTCCAAAAAATGTAAGTGTTGTTTGGTAATCCATGTGGGAAATACGACATGAAAAAGCATGTGAGTACTAATTATTAAGCTCATTAATTCATTAATCAATAACTATATTTTTACTTATTTATCCCTACATTCTAATCATTTTTCTTTCCTAGTACACTCCAACAATTCTATTTATTTCATCTTTACCCCTATTATTGCATATCAAACACACAATTTTTAAAATATTCAATTTCTCACTTTTCACCCCATCTTACATTTTCTGCAGCTTTTACATTAACAAGTAAGCTCATATACACATATCCAAAAATAGTAAAACTTATTTATATGTTAAATACACTCTTTTGAATTAAATATGCTTGGATAATTAAGTATACGAAGAAAAAAGTAAAAGCAAAATATTATAAGTGAGTTTGTTTAGGTAAGCTAAGCAAATGTCTAACAAGATCATTTCTAAGAAAGAAATACATTATATCTTTGAAGATATAAATTACATTTTTTAAAATATAGAAACTTGTTTAATTTATCTATTTTTTAGTATATCAAATAAATGCATTTTAAAACTATATCATTATTATATTGATTCTAAGTTTTAAAATAAAATTTATATTAAGATTATAATTTTCAAATATAATATGAAAACTAAGTAAAATATTGATTACAGAGAAGAGATTTTATATAACTCCCTTCATTTATAAAATATTGATGATTTATACAAATTCAATCAATTTATTATATTTGACATCATTTGTTTAATAAGGAAACTAAGTTTTATCCAAAACAAATATGTCCATGGGCCATATTTGCTCAAAAATAGATTTTTTTTCATGTCCAAATTAGGAAAAATGTTTAAATACATTCACATATATATTAGAATGTATATAAAATGATTCATCTATATATTAGTGATACTTTAAGTGGTTTAGATGTTGCAAATACTACTTTAAAAAATAATGTTTAGTATTAAATTTTTCTTTGATCTTACACATTTATAGATGAGCTTATATACGATAATAAAAAATAAATGAAAGACTTTCAATTATAATATAGGATGTGTTTGAGAAGTAATAAAACTGTTGGACAAAAAATTTTATGTAAAATTATTTAAAATAAGAGAAAAATGATGCGATATGATAAGAGTAATGATTAGGGATAAAAAAGTAGAGTTAAAATAAATAAATTAGTTATATGAATAGTTATATAGAAATGATTGAAAAGTAAAATAGTTGAATAGAAGAGTATAAATAAATAATTAAAAAAGGATATTTGCGGAGATTGAAAAATTTTGATTGTAAACAAACACATCCATAAATGATATTAAATATAACAGATAAAGTGAGCTTTTCATTAATTATTAAAATATTAAAAATAAAGAAAATTATCCACAAGAAAGGTTTCTTTGAAGTTGACCCGTTGCGTATTATTATAAAAAAAATATATGTAAGAAAATATACGTTAAAAATTATATTTATGATGAATAAAGTACTAATACAAAAGTAATATCAAAGTATAAACTTTTTAAAAGTACTCCTTTAATTTTTCTATTAAACAATAAAAATTAATTTTTTAATATAATTTATGTTAGAAATTTGCAAATTTTAAACAATAGAATGAATTTATATAATGAGAAGAATTTCGGAGAAAAATATTTTCATTTGAATATTTCCTTGTATTTATGATGATTATGTTTGCTTTATTTATATAAATTTCTATATGTTAATCCTTACTTTTATATATATATATATATATATATATAATGAGAAGGATTTTGGAGAAAAATATTTTCATTTGAATATTTTCTTGTATTTATGATGATTATGTTTGTTTTATTTATATAATTTTCTATACGTTAATCTTTATTTTTATATATATTTATTATATAATTCGTTATGATGAAATATAATGCTATGTCGTTTATTATGATATATATATTATATTTTTTATTTTAATATATTCATATCATATATTTAAAAATAATGTGAAGAGGCCACGCTCCAGGGTTGCTTACCTGGAAAGTATACAATGAACGTTGGATTGAGGTAAGCCGTATTGCTATAAATGCAAAACTTTTAACTTATTGAATATAATATATTTTTTAAAATAATTGGGAAGAATTAAATATTTTGGCACGGTTTTGTAATGTGGGTAGTGAGTAACTGAAAAGAATATTTTTAAAAAAGTATAAAAGTAATATGAAATAATAAAAGTAAAGTATAAATAAATAGAATAGTTGTGTAATGTCGGTAGTGAGTAACTAAAGAGAAATTGATTACAACATAAAGGATAAAAATGGAAAAAATAGTATAATTAGATAGGTAAAATGTTAAACTACTTTTTCTAAAAGTGTGTTAATGGGGTGGAGGGGGAGACATCCACAGGGATGCAACTTGGGCCGGGTTGAGCCCAAACCCGAACCCAGTAAACCCAATTGTAAATATATTAAGGTTTAAGTGAACCCGAACCCAAACCCGATTTCTATTTTATATGTATTATAAAATATATTTTATGTATAATATCTAAACAATATTTCTTTATTTTTTGTATTTTATGTTATTTATATTTATAAATACATGTTTGACATATTATAATTATATTATAAATAAAGCATATTATTTTCATTTATATTTATCTTTAATTTCTATAATCTTCTTCATTTATCTTGTTTTTTATGCTAAATTTTTTGTAAAAATATTTTTTATAGATGAATGGTTTTATTAGTCAACGCTTAGCAAATGTCCCACTTATCCTACTTCAAAAAACTCATTTATAATAATTTTTTTTATTTTTTCTTTATACACTTGTTTATCTAAGTATATTTAACGTGTAAAATAAGTTCTACCTTTTTGGATATGTGTATATATATTTTTTTAGATTTTTAAAGATAAAGGTATTTTAAGTACATATATACACAAATGTTTAAAATTTTCGAAAAAAATATACACATATCCCAAAATGGTAAAACTTAGTTTATATATTAAATACACTTAGATAAACAAGTGGACGAAGAGAAAAACAAAAAAAATTATTGTAAATGAGTTTTTTGAGGTGGGCTAAGCGGGACATTTGCTTAGTCTAGG
This sequence comes from Annona cherimola, assembly GCA_030490835.1. Lineage (NCBI taxonomy): Eukaryota > Viridiplantae > Streptophyta > Magnoliopsida > Magnoliales > Annonaceae > Annona > Annona cherimola. The sequence goes on along the minus strand of CM059973.1, from coordinate 2,024,403 downwards.
CTAATAGGATCACTCCTTTTTTTATATTATTATATTTTAAAAAAAAATATGTAGTTTGACTATATATTATTATTTTTACTTATACGATTTGTTATTATTATACACTCATATAAAATTTTAAACTTATCACTTTTAAATAAAATTTAAATTTATCAACCTAAATTTCAACCCAAAATCCAACCCGAACCCGATTTTCAAAAATAGGATTAGGGTTTAGGTTTTATACATAAGATTAGGGTTAGGGTTAAGGTTGATGTTTTATAAATAGGGTTAGGGTTGAAATAAACTCAATTTTCATGAGCCCGATTTGTACACCTAGACAATCATACTTAGTTATCAAACATGAGCCTTTATTTTTCTTGGACGAGGATGCAAATAATTATAAATAAATAATAAAGTTTGCTTTTTATATGTATTATTATTTTAATTATTTCATTTTTATTCTCTTTACTCTTAACATTGTCTCTATTATATATATTACATTACGCGTTCATTTTTCTAAATATTTTCTCGCCAAACTAACCCTCAGGCCATTAAATTACAACCATAACTTACGGAATTGTTTTTTGTTATAAAATCTTAAGATAAAATGCGCCACATGAGTGGACGTGCCGGAGTGGTTATCGGGCATGACTAGAAATCATGTGGGCTCTGCCCGCGCAGGTTCGAATCCTGCCGTCCACGCTTTATGTTTTTCGATAATTTTGAAGCATATAAATTGTTTGTACGCATGCTAATGATATTTTAAACTTTTTCCCGTAATCTTTCGGGAGGATTGTTTGCATACATATTAGCATTTGCTTAAAAAAGTTTACTCATATCTAAATTGTGAAAAATATTTCCAATGGTTTACAATATGAGTTAGAATGTAAAAATACTTGATAAAATTATTTATCTATATAATAATATTTTAAATGATTTAAATGTTCAAAATTCAATTTTAAAAATTGATATTTTGCATCAAACCATTTTATTATATTAATTTTATGAATTTGTAAGTAAAAACCTACGCATAATATTATTAGACAAATGATGTGGTTTTTGTAAAAATATAAATCATGTAAGATACAATAGATGAAATAAATTTTTCATTAATAATTAAAATGAAAAATAGATAAAGTTACATAGAAAAGGAGTTTCATAAAAATATAACTCTTTACTTTATTCCCCAAAAGCATGCTTCCACACCCACATTATCAACTTATCAAACATATTATGTTATGATAAAAATTAAAAAATGATAATTTTTTCTTCCTCAAAAGTAAGCTTCCGTACAAAGGTGTAAGTTGGGTTGGATTGACTCAGGTTAGGATAAATACAAAACTAACTTATCTCGTAAAATTTTAATCTAACGTTACTTTTAACCCTATTTTTCACAACTTAACATAACCATATTTTAACCCCACATAACTCGATTTGGTTAGAAATTAGGTTAATAAATATCTAACATTTACAAATTTTTTCTTAATTAAATCTATTTCAAAATATAAATTTATATGAAAAATAAAAATTAATCCTTTTGTAGAAATACTTTCCAAATCATGACTTATACAACAATATAATTACTAAATAATCTTATTTCAAAGCAATACGTCTATTTAATTTCTATATATTATGCGTTAATGTATGATTGTTTTTAATAATCTATTATATTTTATACAAATACACGAAATTGGGCCGGGTTGGGTTACAATTATCTAACCCAAACCATCTTACTTTTAAAATCGAGCCGGTTTAATATGAATTATATAATTTATTTTTTTTCAAAATGTCTAGCCCAGCCCTATTATAAATTGGGTTAGGTCGGTTGAGTTTGAGTTGAGACTAATCCTATTTACACCCCTCTAGTTTCATACCCACATTTTCAATTTTTTAAAGATATTATGCTGTGATAAAAGTTTAAAAAATGATAATTTTTCTTCCCTAAAAGCAAGCACTCACTTCCTTTACAATGCAACTATGCAGAATATCCCCACTTGAAAGAAATTTTTTCAAATTTTCACTTTTCTTTATAACTAACTTAGTTTACAATTATTTATTCATATTTTTCATATAACTATCTCATCTCATCTTTCTTAACTTTATTTCATTTACTTTTAATCATTATTCTTTTATATTTAATGTGTTTTTGGAAAGTGATTAAACTTTTAGATGAAAAAATTCGGCGTAAATTTTTTTTTAAAATAGGAGAAAATAATATGATATAATAGAAATAATGATGGGGGTAAAGAAAATAAAGTTAAAATATATAGATTAGTTGTATGAATAGTTGTGTAAAAATAATTAGTAGGATAATTATATAGAAAGATAAAAAATATTTAAAAAATAGAATAATTATAGAAAGTGAAAAGTTTTTGGTAAAAATAAACACACTCTTAAAGAAAATCAAAGCAGAATAGCTACGAAGATGAGAAACTAAGGATCCTTGTTGATTATTAAGAAGCATAATAAGAAAGATATCCAAGAAGAATATGAGCTTTTGAAGATCCAAAGGTTTAGTGATACCAAATTTAGCAATTCAATTTGCACAATAGTTTTGAGATCAAATTGAACAATCTAATTTGCACAATAGTTCTACTAGAGATAGACATGTTTGTAACTCCACCTTCCAATCAAATTGAACAAGATGTTTAATCCTAGCAAGAAGGGATTTTGAAATAGTGGACCCGGGTGCACCAAAGCTCAATGCACTCGAGTGCTTTAACCTATTTTTTTATTTTTAAAATTTTTTTATATAACTGTTAATGTAAGTATAGTTAATATGTATATCAAATTTTACCATTTTTGGATTTTTTAGATATTTATTTTTTATTTTTGAAAATTAGTAGTATTTTAGTAATTTTAAATTACTAAAAATTTAATTGATTTTTAAAAATAAAAAACAAATATCTAAATATCTCCAAAAGAGGTAAAACTTGATATACATATTAAGTACACTTAGATTAATAGTTGTATAAAAAAATTCTAAAAAAACTAAAAAAATGAATTAAATGCACCCATGCGCACCAAATCTAAGTGCACTAAGTTTAAGAAATCAAGTTCCTGCAAAAAATGATTGAATGGTACTATGTTTACAAAGCTAACCAAAGATGCATTTTATGATAGACTTGATATCAGAAACTACCTTCACTTTCCTATGTCATTTGGACCATGCAAATTGGAGACCCACACAAATTAACTTATCATACCATATTGCTCTCTCACGTTTTCTAATTTCTTTTTTCTCTTTTTTTTCTCTTTTCATTTATCGAACAAACCTTAAAAATTACATATTCACAGTCATCTACTAACGATCATTATCTTCCTTTTTCGACACACAATTAATCAAGTTTCAGCTTTTCTTATGCCTTTCGGCCAAAAAGAATTAAAAACATGCACTCCCAATTAATCTTACTATTGCTTTCATATTTGGGAAGTAATATACTGCAACCTTTTGTTTTAATTTTAAAACTTGTTTTTTTTTTTTTTTTAATTCTAAACCAGTCATAGGCTATAGCCTTCATCTATCTATGTTTACCTACGTTGACAAGAATCTCGTATTTTGAAATCTTTGAATATTAAATGTTCATTCTCAAAATTTAGTAAAAAATCTATAGTTACATATCCACACTAAAATGGTACTGTTAATATGTATGAAATACAAATTTCCAATGGTACTGTTAATATTACATCTTTGCCAGTTGGGAATGGCTTCGGTAGTAATTGCTTTATGGCTGTCCATGGGAACCAGTCCAAAAAACCTTAGTAGGAGATCATTTGAGAAAAGCTCAAATGTTGTGTCATTACCTCAAGATAAAGGAGAAATTGGACATCTGGAAGATTATTAGGTAGGGAATTGGGATGCATGAAAGGTGTCTAAAATTCCAATATGACAAATTACCCTCTTTCTGCTACCTATGCGGAAAAACAAGACACATAGTGAATGCATTAATAGAACATGAGCTTCCAACATATGAACATGTTTAGGCTTTAGATGGAATGGTGTCTTTTGTAGAGATGAAATGTTCATTTTTGCGGGTATATTCGGCCATTAAAAACTCCATCCGCGCTAGAAAAAAACCATAAAAATACAAATCCAAAATGATTGAAAATGCAGCTATAGAACCCAATTCTGCTTTTATATATTCTGTTTGAGGACATCAAAATCCACATTGAAAATGACTGAAAATGGTGTTACTGGGAGGAAATTGGGGTGCAGTGACGATCGACCAGCGGTTAGTGTCATCTGTGGTAGGGACAATGTGCTTGCAAGACTGGTGTACGATAGGGAGATAAGCCGTAAGCGTAGAGAGGGGGAAGGATTGGCTATTAAATAAAAGAATTGATTGTAAACTCCGTAGAAAAATACGGGAGTTATATATATTTTTTATTGCTAACTATCGTTACCAAAATTGAATTTTCTTGGGAGTTATATCTTGATTGCTAATTAATATTACTAAATCGAATTTTCTTGTGATATAGGTATTTTTGTTGATTACAATAATATTGATTTTTAGCCTTTTTTTAAAAAAAAAATTTGATTCCATTTGCCTTTTGAAAATCGTTGCTAACAATATTTTAATGAAAAACGGCATTTTTCTCCCGAAGCCACAAAACAGTATTCGCAACGATCCCTTTTAAAGAATTTTTGGCTTTACCTGACTAAACTTTTGGAGTACAAAAATCAAACCATTGGATTTGTCATTGGACATTGATGGATTTCTTTTTGGCGGTGTCTCCTGTATGTAGCGGATTATTGGATGTAGTTGGAGTTTGAGATTGACTACAATGCATTGGATGTACATGGTTAGACAAGAGATTCAAAGTCAGATTCATGTATCTCCCTAATTTCATTCTTAAACTCATGAAATTAATTTGGTTAGGTTGCCCTCATTCATTCTTGCAGATGTGAAATTGTTTTCCAGATAAAATTCAATATAGTTTACAAAAAAACTGTTATAATTTGACCATAATTGTAAATAATAAATATACGTGCTTAATTTCAGAAATTACAAATAACTCTCACATTATTTTGATCATAATTGTAAATATACGCACGTCGCTGTGGTGTAGGTATTTGCAAACATATGCAAATTATATGAGTAAATTTGGAATTTATCCTATTTATAATTTTTAAAATATAACCATATAGTTTTGTATAAATTCACAAATATATTCATGTTGTGTAGACCTATAACAAAGTCACGATGGCGAGGGTATATTTATAATTATGGTTAAACTAGAAATTTATTTGTAATTACTGAAACTAAGTATACATATAATTATGAACAAATTATATGGGCATATTTGTAAATTCTCACTTCCATTGACGGATGTTACCATTTACCAATTCTGAATAGGCATTAGTTTCCACTAAGATGCTTTATCATTGATAGCCGTAGATTAATTATTCCTTAACGTATTATCATTACATGTGCGCACAATCGATTAATTCATTCCATCTGCGTGATAGAATTAACAATATTAAGATAAATTTCATATATACTCATAAATTTTTTCCTAATTTCATTTGTTATAAGGCCCGACCCACTTTAAATATATATACTACGTGTGCACATGCGGAGCACCGAATTAATTAAGTGGGGTGTAAGAGAGAGCTCTCGATCGGGCGCTTGAATAGGGAAGAGAAAAAAACGGAAGAGAAAGAGAAGAAGAAGAAGAAAGAAAGAGGAGAAAAAGGAAGAAGAAGGAGAGGGAAGAGAGGAGAGGGAACTCGCCATCGCCACTGCTCACGCTGTCGTCCACGCAGCCGCCGCTGGTCGCCGTAAGGAAGAAATAATTTTTTTTGTTGGGTTTTTTCAATTTTCGCCCAAATCATGCAATAAACATAGGAGTTTTGCCAAAATACTTTAGATAAACATGTATGAAAGTAAATTGCTCCGATTTGAGTAGTAGATTTGATTATTTAGGGATTCAAGAGTTGAAATGGATATGATTTTTATTTTTAACCCCAAAAATAGATGGAAAATCATGGGGCTTTTGATAAATTCGTGAATAAGAGGATATTTAGAACCTAAATCATAAAAATGGAAGGTTAAAATCAAGCCAAGTGTGAAATCAAAAATTCAATAGTGGTATATCCAAATTTTCTTGTTCCAAATCATGATATAATAGTTGCAAATGCTATTAGGATGCATTAGTTATAAATTAATATCCCCAATTTAAGGTAAAAAGAAGAAAAATTAGAATTTTTCATAACTCGTGGACATTAGAGAACCCCAAAACGTGGGTTAAACATGGAGCTTTTGGAGTATTTGACTTAAACATTATTTATGGATAAATTTTAAGATATTTGGAGAATTGAAAATATAATAAAAAATTATTGAAGTATTATGCTAAGTTGTAGGTAGGGTACGGGTGTCAGGATTTTATGTAAAATTAGTAGGTAGTAAATTTACATAGTATAAGAATGATTAGATAAATTTTAATATGCCTAATATATATCTTAGGTGGACATTTAATGGATGAAAAAAATACAAGGGGAGTAAATGCCCTTAAATAGTCTACGTACTTTTAGATGCAAAGTAAATAGTAATATCATTAAAATTGAAGTTTAAATGAGAATGTTTTCCTTATCAAAGGAGTCTTGGGGACTCTCTTTGAAAAAGAAAAGCTAAAAATTAGCATTTGAATCAATGCATCCTTAAACATTAAAATTAGAATGCAATACATGATGATTTAAGTGAATGCTTAGACAAAATCATTAATTTTAATAGGAAAAGAAAAAGAGAAAGTGCAAGACACAGTTTGAGATTCTAAGATAAGCAAGTTTTTTTTCCAATTACATGACTATCGTGATAAAATTTCTATTTTGTTACTTATTTTGAGAAAGGATGTTTGCAACAAATATTCATGTTATGCTTTTATGTGTTTCCTTAGAAATATGTGCAAATCAAGTCATTTTTCATAGTTATTCTAATTAAATTTTATACAAATATTAAAAAATCTTTGGGAATGACCATTACCTTATTTTCATTATTTACGTATATATATTTATGTTGTTAAGGCATGCTTTCGAACTTTATTTTTGGGAACAAATCTTTTCTTTATGATTAGCCAAGCAAACTCCTTTTTATGACATAAATGTATTTGACCATTTGTGTAAATATAATCTATACATGAGAATAAATGTAAGGTTTCGCCGAGGTTGTAATTGAACAAGATTTTTGTTCTTGACGTTGCCTAGTCGGTGCATCCGACGTATAAGTGTGGGTGATTACTTGATAAGTGTCACCTGTCGAAGAGAAAATTATGTCATTGAATGATGTATGTTGTGATTTCATTTCGTCCTCATGCATTCATAATATTCTATAGAGGTTTTCATGGTTTTCCTTTTAAATAACGCTTGCTTACTGGCTTTTTTGAACTTACCGATTTTATTAAACAGTTGCAGAATATTTTAATTTTAAGAGCTATGGAGACTTTACTGGGTAAAAGGGAAGTGAGGTTAAGAGTCATATAAGGCTCCTGTGTATGTTTCGAGCATGTTTTGTAATAAAATAAACTTTAGAAGATGTATGTATGACATATATATATTTTGTGTGTATGGTGTGAAAGATATTTGTAGTATTAATTCTTTTATATTGCGTGAATTGTATAGATATATGTATTGTATATGATAAAAAAAAATATTAGAGTATGGGAGATAGTGTGATAATGATGAATTTGTGAAGAAAATGGGTGTTTGTGGTTATAATGAAGTGATACAGGTTATTTTTTGATATAAAAAATTATATGGTGAATGTTTGTATTTAGGGAACGTTGTAGTTACGGACGGGATGCTGTCGAAATTTTTATAGATATTAAAAAAAAAAAATTAGTCCTCTTTTATTCTTATTTGGTGTATTAATGTAAGTTAGGTTATGAATTTCACCACTTTTCAAAAGATTCCTGACATGAAATCTTACGACAAATTCGATGTATAAAGATGTCATAGGTGGAGGCGCTACATTTGTGTTCATGAATTTTTAAAAATTTCAAATATACTTATATGTTCTACTCAAAATTACATATGTACTCACGCCCCTACTTGAAATGACAAATATATTAAAGATCTAGTTATAAATTCATAAATAAAAATTTACATTCAAGTAATATATGAATCTACAAGGGTAAAAGTATAATTATATAGTACTATGAGTACTAAATATTTGTTAAAATATGAACTTTTAGCTTAGAATTATAATTAAAATTTAAATATATTCATCATTTCACACAGAGGCATGGACATAAATTAAATTTTAGGTAAAATAGATGACTATATTGGATTTTTTAAAAGTTCGTAAGTATAAATAGAATTAGGAATAAAATTTATAGATATACGGTAGAATTTGCCCTTACATTAACGATGAGATAGTAGGACAAGAAATGGGATAAAAATAAAGCATCAAACTTCACTCCAAACTAGTTGAAATTTTAAAGAAGTAGAGGCCAATAAATACATTTACATAAAAACACCTGCACATACACATACATCTAAAAGAGGAGTCCCAACCCATAGGAAGCACTTCCCTTGGGTAAAAAAAAGGAAGCTGGGCATTTTGGTAATTTTACAGCGAGAGTATAATAACTTAAAAACGTGAGTATGTTTGGTTTTTTGATAAAATTTGTATTATATATATAAAAAATCTCAATCTATTCCATTCATTTGCTAGATGAAATATTAAAATGTATGTGGACATAATTTCTCATCATTTGAAAATTTCTAAAAAAATTTTTGTACAAAAAATTATTTTTTAAAAAGATTTCATTATAATTAGTAAAGTTAGAAAATATAAATTTTATTAGAAGTTATTTCATATTATTTAAAGTTAATGTAATCATGGTACTCTCAAAAATAACAAGTTCTTTTATTTTTCTCGAATTTTTGAAAATTTATTAATATTTTATTATTTTCTGAATAAAATCGGATCTAACGGCATCTAACAGCATCTAACAGCATCTAACAGCATCTAACAGCATCTAATTTTTAAAATTAATAAGTTAATCCTAATTTAACACCAGTAATATAATTCTAGGTCCCTTATAATGTCATTTAGACCATAAATTCAGAATTTGAAACTCATATTATATGATTTAATAAAATCATCATAATCTAACAGCGTCTAACAGCGTCTAACAGCATCTAACAGCGTCTAACAGCGTCTAATAGCATCTAACAGCGTCTAACAGCATCTAACAGCATCTAATTTTTGAAATTAATAAGTTAATTATAATTTAACACCTGTAATATGATCCTAGGCCTCTTATAAGGTCATTTAGACCTTAATTTCTAAATTTGAAACCCAGTTAATATGATTTAAAGAAATCCAACTTAATCTAACAGCGTCTAACGGCATCTAACGGCATCTAACAGCATCTAACAGCATCTAACAGCATCTAACGGAATCTAACAGCATCTAACGGCATCTAACAGCATCTAACAGCATCTAATTTTTGAAATTAATAAGTTAATCCTAATTAAACACCTGTAATATGATCCTAGGCCCCTTATAAGGTCATTTAGATCTTAATTACGGAATTTGAAACCCAGTTAATATGATTTAAAGAAATCCAACTTAATCTAACAGCGTCTAACGGCATCTAATGGCATCTAACAGCATCTAACAGCATCTAACAGCATCTAACGAAATCTAACAGCATCTAACGGCATCTAACAGCATCTAACAGCATCTAACGGAATCTAACAGCATCTAACAGCATCTAATTTTTGAAATTAATAAGTTAATCCTAATTTAACACCTGTAATATGATTCTAGGCCCCTTATAAGGTCATTTAGACCTTAATTACGGAATTTTAAACCCATATAATATGATTTAAAGAAATCCAACTTAATCTAACAGCGTCTAACGGCATCTAATGGCATATAACAGCATTTAACAGCATCTAACGGCATCTAACAGCATCTAACAGCATCTAACAACATCTAATTTTTGAAATTAATAAGTTAATCCTAATTTAACACCTGTAATATGATCGTAGGCCCCTTATAAGGTCATTTAGACCTTAATTTCTGAATTTGAAACCCAGTTAATATGATTTAAAGAAATCTAACTTAATCTAACAGCGTCTAACGGCATCTAATGGCATCTAACAGCATCTAACAGCATCTAACGACATCTAATGACATCTAACGGCATCTAACAGCATCTAACAGTATCTAATTTTTGAAATTAATAAGTTAATCCTAATTTAACACCTGTAATATGATCGTAGGCCCCTTATAAGGTCATTTAGACCTTAATTTCTGAATTTGAAACCCAATTAATATGATTTAAAGAAATCCAACTTAATCTAACAGCGTCTAACGGCATCTAACGACATCTAACAGCATCTAACGGAATCTAACAGTATTTAACGGAATCTAACAGCATCTAACCGCATCTAACCGCATCTAACATCATCTAACAGCATCTAACAGCATCTAATTTTTGAAATTAATAAGTTAATCGTAATTTAACACCTCTAATATAATCTTAAGGCTCTTATAAGATCATATATGTCTTCAAAACCAAATTTGGAACCCAAATAAATATATTAAATTATAATTAAAAATATTAACTCCACTTGATTTAATGAAATAAAAATTTATATAAAGAAATAAAATAGTAATAAATATTATATATATTTTGGATGCCCGCGGGACACATGATTATTTTTGTAAAAAAAAATATTCATTTGTTAAGGCCCGTAGGACATTTATATATTTTAAAAAAATAATACATTTATTTTTGGAGGCCCGTGGGACACATTTATATTTTTATAAAATATTATATTGAATTTTGGACGCCCGCGGGACACGTATATATTTTTATAAAAATAAAATATTTATTTTTTGAGGCCCGTGGGACATTTATATATTTTATAAAAACATTACATTCAATTTTGGAGGCCCGCGGTACACATTTAAAAATTTTAGCTAACACTATATTCATTTTTGGACGCCCACGGGACACGTATACATTTTAATAAAAATAAAATATTCATTTTTTTAGACCCGTGGGACATTTATAAATTTTATAAAAACAATACATTCATTTTTTGAAGCCCATGGAACACATTTAAATTTTTATAAAACATTATATTCATTTTTTGAAGCCCACGGGACACGTATATATTTTTATAAAAACAAAATACTCATTTTTTGAGGCCCGTGGGACATTTATACATTTTAAAAAAATAATATATTCATTTTTGGACGCCCACGGGACACGTATATATTTTTATAAAAAAAAAATACTCATTTTTTGAGGCCCATGGGACATTTATACATTTTAAAAAAATAATATATTCATTTTTGGACGCCGCGGGACACGTAGATATTTTTATAAAACATTATACTCATTTTTGGACGCCCACGGGACACGTATATAATTTTATAAAAACAAAATACTCATTTTTTGAGGCCCGTGGGACATTTATACATTTTAAAAAACAATACATTTATTTTCGGAGGCCCGTGGGACACATTTAAATTTTTATAAAACATTATATTCAATTTTGGACGCCCGCGGGACACGTATATATTTTTATAAAAACAAAATACTCATTTTTTGAGGCCCGTGGGACATTTATATATTTTTAAAAAATAATATATTCATTTTTGGACGCTCGCGGGACACGTATATTTTTTTATAAAAACAAAATACTCATTTTTTGAGGCCCGTGGGACATTTATATATTTTTAAAAAACAATATATTCATTTTTGGACGCCCGCGGGACACGTATATTTTTTTATAAAAACAAAATATTCATTTTTTAGGCCCGTGGGACATTTATATATTTTAAAAAAATAATATATTCATTTTTGGACGCCCGCGGGATACGTATATATTTTTATAAAACATTATATTCATTTTTGGATGCCCACAGGACACGTATATATTTTTATAAAAGCAAAATATTCATTTTTTGAGGCCCGTGGGACATTTATATATTTTAAAAAAACAATACATTCATTTTTGGAAACCCGCGGGACACATTTAAATTTTTATAAAATATTATATTCATTTTTGGACGGCCACGGGACACGTATACATTTTTATAAAAATAAGATATTCATTTTTTGAGATCTGTGGGACATTTATATATTTTATAAAAACAATACATTCATTTTTTGAATCCCGCAGGACACATTTAAATTTTTATAAAACATTATATTCATTTTTGGACGCCCACGGGACACGTATACATTTTTATAAAAATAAGATATTCATTTTTTGAGATCCGCGGGACATTTATATATTTTATAAAAACAATACATTCATTTTTTGAAGCCCGCGGGACACATTTAAATTTTTATAAAACATTATATTCATTTTTGGACGCCCACGGGACACGTATACATTTTTATAAAAATAAGATATTCATTTTTTGAGGCCTGTGGGACATATATATTTCAGAAAAACAAAATATTAATTGTTTGGACCCCGCGGGCACATATAGAAATTAAAATTGTCATTTTTTGAGGCCCGCGGGAGGCATATACATATTTTAGAAAATAAAATATGAGATTTTTTAAGGCCCGCGGGACACATATAATAATAAAATTTGTCCAAATTATATAATAATGTTATTACAGTTTATATTACAAAGAATATAATAATTGTAATTTTCGGTTACCATTATCTATTAAATTAAACTAGTAATACAAATTTATTTACTCCAAATGAACTCAATGTGGACAAATAATCTAATTAAAATTTTCGTTGAATATAAAATTTATACAAAATTTTATGTTATATAACACCTCTGAAAATGTACCCTTGTGTTATACCTCACGTAAATTTTCGATTGATATTTGTTTATTTCATAATTTGCTAGAAATAGATACGTGATTTTTTAAAAGTAATGCAGCCGAACTGCCATTTCGAGGAATTTGAGCAATTTCGGTCAAAATTGGAGCTTCAATTTTGACCAAGGAAACAACCCCCGTCATGTATCTGTGTATGGTTTACTCTAATGCGGCAAATGACTTAATGAATCCTAAACTCACTTTTGCACACACATTTCCGTTTCTTATTTATTGTATATTAGGCAATACTTTTTCTTTCTGTATATCTAGCCAAATTAGGTAATTAATGCCCAAAATACACAAATCAGAAAAGACCAGAAATTTCAATTAAAAGGTTATTAAAAAAATATGATTAATTCACAAAAACTTAGCTGGCATGCCTATGGAGGGATCTATCGAAACAGATTTGATAAATATACTTATACACAGAAGATTGCACTGAAGATGTCTTCTTTCGCGTACAACCAGATACATAGCCGGCGTTTTAGTTGCAAATGGTCTGTTTATTTTTTTCCGTCCGTTCATTCGTTTCACTTTAAGAGTTCGTCCCTTGCTCCAAGGCTCCAACTGCGTACATAAACTTTAAATTTACTTGTGGACACATTTTTGGGATCGTTATTTAATATAGGCAAGCTGAATTTTAATTAAATTTGAATTTTCAAATTACAGAGTTTTAAGAAAAAGTGTACGAATTACATAAGTTTACAAATCTAATCGAATATTTAATAAAATAGCCCAAAAAATTAAATTAACTTAATTGGCATGCCCACTTAGGCATTTACCGGAACAGATCTGGGAGATGTATGCATATCATAAAATTTTCAAAAGATTTTAGAATGGTGCATTATATCAACTGGTATGAAAATTTTTAAAAATGCCTAGTAAATGTCAATGGTGCATTATATCAACTGGTATGAAAATTTTGAAAAATGCCTAGTAAATGTCACTTTACTGGTGTGACGTGATGCCTTCCGGTTATATAAAACAAAATATCCATTTTTTGAGGTCCGTAGGACATTTATATATTTAAAAAAATAAAACATTCATTTTTGGAGGCCCGCGGGACACATATATATTTTTATAAAAATAAAATATTCATTTTTTGAGGCCCATGGGACATTTATATATTTTTAAAAAACAAAACATTCATTTTTGGACACCCGCGGGACACATATATATTTTTATAAAACAAAATATTCATTTTTGGACGCCCGCGGGACACATAGATATTTTTATAAAAATATAATATTCATTTTTTGAGGCCCGCGGGACACATATATATTTTTATTAAATAAATCTATGATTTTTTGAGGCTCGTGGGACATTTATATAATCTAAAAAAATAAAACATTCATTTTCGGAGGCCCGTGGGATATATATATATATATTTTAGAGTCCCGCGGGACACACATATATCTTTATAAAATAAAATATTCATTTTCAGAGGTCCGCAGGACACATATTATATTTTAGGAAAACAAAATATTCATTTTTGGACCCCCGCGGGACACATATATAATTTTATATAAAAAAAATATTCATTTTTTGAGGCCCATGGGACATTTATATATTTAAAAAAAACAAAACATTCATTTTTGGAGGCCTGCGGGGACACCGGATATATTTTTATAGAAATTAAATATTCATTTTTTAAGGCTCGTGGGGACACATATATATTTAAAAAAACAAAACATTCATTTTTGGAGACCTGCGGGACACATATATATTTTTAGAAAATAAAATATTCATTTTTGGACGCCCGCGGGACACATATATATTTTTATAAAAACAAAATATTCATTTTTTGAGGCCCGTGGGACATTTATATATTTTAAAAAAATAAAACATTCATTTTTGGAGGCCTGTGGGATACATATATATTTTTATAAAATAAAATATTCATTTTTGGACGCCCCGCGGGACATATATTTTTATAAAATAAAATATTCATTTTTTGAGGCCCATGGGACATTTATATATTTTAAAAAAACAAAACATTCATTTTTAGAGGCCCGCGGGACATATATATATTTTTATACAACAAAATATTCATTTTTGGACGCCCTCGGGACACATATATATTTTTATAAAAATAAAATATTCATTTTTTGAGGCCCATGGGACATTTATATATTTTAAAAAAACAAAACATTCATTTTGGAGGCCCGCGGGACACATATATATTTTACGACATAAAATTATAATTTAAATTTAAATAAACTAAATATATATGATTTTTAGGACTGATTTAATAATTAAGTATTTTATATTAGTAAAAGTATATTTCCAGCCATGTTCGCAGCATTAATTGAGGCCTATTTTATGTGATATGTCGCATCTCGTATAAGTATGCGATATTCCAGCAGATCCATTTACGCAGTTTCATGTGAGCCGTTGGATGACATCTAAATGCCGCCGCTGCCTCTGCTGAAAATTAGGCTCTTGCTGACATGCATTTAATGCATTCGTGAGCCAGCGGAGAGAGAAAAAACCACCGATTTCATACTTAGATTGGTGCTGCATGTGTACAGGTTCATTTGTACTGCTAGAGCACTGTAGGTTCAGTGCTCCATCATCTTCAACGCAAAGGCAGGCATGGCGGAGAAACCCATCACCCAGATTCGATGCGAATGGCAAAAAAAGCATGATCATAACCAATCAAATAGTTAGCAATAAAAAACCATGTAGACCGGTACCGATTTCTTCTTTGACTAGCAAAAAGGACCACGCATCTCAGTGCCTGCAATTTGTCTCTATAATGACTATATACACCTATGGTAAATCCATGATCTCCACATGACTATTCCATTTGCGGTAATTGATTTACACTTATCCATTGTTGAATCTCAAATCAAAGTTGCAACTTATCTAAATAAAAGTCAGCTGCATAAGCAAAATCATTGGTATAAATCACCCATTCCAATCACCATGGCAGCCGGCATTGTCAAAAAGTACGCAGATGCATCCAGCAGATGAAATCCAGGTGAGAGAGATGGAAGCTCGTAGGCGCGAGTAAGCCTACCTAAATCCAAACACATTCGATCGACTTTTCTATTTCCAAATATACCCAAAATCATCACAACCATTCAACGGAAATGAACGGCTGAGATGAGGTTTCCTATGAGAAAAACGTAGAAAGCGCTTCCTATGGGTTGGGCCTCCTAAAAGAGAGAGAGAAATGGCCGCGAGGCCTCGTGATAATTCTGCCTTCCCGGTTTGGGCTGTGCGGGATTCAAATCCTGCCACGGGTATTATGGCATTTGAAAGTTTAGTCTTCCGATAATGAGAGTTCTACAATTTCCTTCTCTCCATGGCATAAGAGTGCGAATTTGCTTCCATGTAATATCAGTTTGTCATAAACTCAAAATGTACATAAAAATATCAGAAAAAAGAGATGGAAAAACAAAAAAGAAAAACCTTCACTAATATGCTCCAGATGGAAAAATTAGCAAAAGTGCCCTATACACAAATTTATTGTATGCTCTCCTCCCTCTTGTCCATACCACCAAAGTCCAACAGAATGCCCCCAATCCCACTCCATATCCAATTCCAAATCCCACTGCTATCATCCTCCAGTCATATTCACTTTCAGAGTTCAACTGATGATGAGCATCATCTTCGGAGCTTGATGACGGTGCACCATTTCTAGCATTGCCTTCACACAGTTTTGAAAGCGGTGGCCCACATAGTCCGGGGTTTCCTTGGAATGATTCGCTTGGGAATGTCGAGAATTGTTTACCAAGTGGTATGCTGCCATTGAGTTGATTTTGTGAAAGATCAAGCACCTCGAGGAATGTTAGCTCCGACAACCCTTGAGGAATGCTCCCGGAAAGCTGGTTGTGCGAGAGATCTAACGACTCCAACGTTGTCAGGTTTTGAAATGACCTTGGAATTTGGCCCGTAAAATCATTATGCGACATGTTGAGCACCCATAGAGTCTTGAAAGCCCCAACAGATTCTGGAATTTGGCCTTCAAACTGGTTTCTTGAGAGATCAATAACTGTCTCCGCAGTGAAGATCTTTCTCAAATTCATTTCCAGTCCTTTGCTTCTTATGTATGCCCCCTCAGTGATGAAAAGGTCTCTAGCTGGATTTGTTATGACGTACTCTTGTTGGAAGCTATCTTCCACTGTCTTCTGCTTCCATCCGCAGAACAAGGCCGGTGATAAACTACCGCTGAAATTGTTAGAGGATAAATCAACGAGGTGCAACTGGGAGAAATTTTGGCAGCTCTTTTGAGGTTGAATTGGGCCATAGAAATTGTTGTAACTCAGGATGAAGATCCGCAAGTTGGTAAAACCAAAAATCCATGAAGGAAATGTATCCTGTAATTGATTGTTATTAAGGTAAAATGAAATTAAGTATTTGCAATTTGCAAGGGAAACTGGCAATTTACCTTCTAAGTGATTTTTACTCAAATCAAGCCTCTCTAGGGAACAATATTCCTCTCCGATCAGGTCATTACTCATTCGGCCAAAACATGGTGGAATATGACCACTAAACTTGTTACTATCCATATAAACCATTTTTAGAGAAGAGACATTGCAGATTGATACCGGGAGCGGACCTTCTAGCTGATTTTCGCCCAGGCCAAGACAGGAGAGATTTTTTGAGTCTTTTAATATATGTGGATCTAGAACACCACTGAAATTATTAAAGGAAAGGACAAGGACATTAAGATTCTTAAGCTGAAAAATGGACCCTGGAATCATCCCTTGCAATTGGTTGTCAGCCAAAAGAACCATCTCCAATAATGAAGAGGAGGCATTGGGGAATTCACTTAGTTGGCCACCAAAATAGTTACGCTCCAGATTGAGAGTTCGCAATGATGGGAGTGTAAACAAACAAGAAGGAATGGCCCCAGTAAAGTTGTTAATGGAAAGATCCAAGAGTTCCAATTTTGTGAGTGAAGAGGAGGAATTGTGGAATTCAGTTAATTGACCGCCAAGTTGATTAAACCTAAGGATGAGAGTCTTCAATGAAGAAAGTGTAGATAATGAAGATGGAATGGTGCCACTAAGGTTATTAAGGGATAGATCCAAGTATTCCAAGTTGGCGAGGTTCGAGGGCCAACGGATGGTTCCAGAAAGATTGCAACTGCGCATGCTTAACTGACGGAGAACAAGGGGGAGAGCAAAGGAGGATATTGCCTGATCCCAATGACTACCTTCCTCTGCAGACAGGTCCACATAGTCAAGATAGAGTTTCCTCAAGCTAGACATGTTTTGAAAGAGTGCCCTACAGCTTCCTAACTTCAATGGAATCGAATCATACTCAGTATCATAATAGTTCAGACTATTATTAAAATAGCCATTATGAGAAAGGTCAAGACAAACTAATCTGGTTAAACTCTGCATTTCCAGTGGGATTTCACCATAAAACCTGTTATGGGAGAGGTTAACGTGGGCTAAACTGGTGAAGTCGGCAATTGCAGAAGGGATTGGAGAGGGAAAGAAGTGGTTGGAAGCAAGGTCGAGGATTTGAAGACTCCTGATGCCAGATAGACTTTCAAATTTGAACTTACCAGATATATGCAAATTGCTGAGGTTGAGACTGGTCACGTGCCCGTTGGCGTTATCACACATAATGCCTTCCCAAGTGCAGCAATCCCTGTTTTGAAGATTCCAAGAAGGCAAATTACTTTCGCTATGATAATAATCCTTTCCTTCGTAGTAATCAAAGGCAAGGCCAGCCTTCAACTCAAGCAAGGCAGAGAAATGCTGATAAATGCATTGTTTTTTGGGTGGGTTTTGAACTGATGATGAGGATGGCAAAGCCTGACAGCTATGGTCATAGGAGGATGCAATTAGAAGGAAGATGAGAGGAAGAACGGATTCTGAGGTAGTGAGGAAGGCCATTTTTCAGAGCAGAGGATGAGATGTTTTGGGTTAGATTGGTGTAGGAAAAGAAAGCAAGCCAAGCATTGCTATATATTTCATGCGAATGCATGCCATGTGGGCTAGCATTAATTAATTGCACGAGAAAATGCAACAAAGTAGGGCCCATCTACGATTTGGATGCATTTGGCCTTGCCTGTGTATTTGTTTTTATATGAAGAATAGTTTTTACGACATGATGCTCCAAGTTGAAATGATAATGACGCTTTTACATTTTTGTGGCAGGCAATATTTTCATTGCAAATGAGATACATGTTGGTGGTAACATTGTAAATAATTTTTAACATTTTATAGTAATTTTATTATCAAAGAAAAACATATGTTTTATATGCATCACCAATATTGTTACGTAATTTTTTCTTTTGAATTTTGAAAAAAATAGCTCTTTAATGGTTATATAATAATTAACGCAACCATAAATCTCTCGAAAGGCAGGGCCATTAACATATATAGATGTGGGCTCTTAGCTATAAACTAGGGGTGTGAATTGGGGCGGGTCGACCCATGACCCGGCCTTGACTCGACCGGTTTTTGATGGAGTATAGGGATGAATCCGAAATTTTAACTCGGATTCAAAAAAGTAGGGTTATGTCGGGTCGACCATGTCTCAACCCAAAGAGTCCTAACGCGCTCTGCATATATTAATTTTTTAAAAATTATAAGTCTATGTTTAAATGTTATTATTATTTTCTTTTAAAATTTTCATTTTTTTATAATTAACTATATCAACTTTAAAAGAATCAATTTATCTAAAAAACAATATGAGAATCAATAAGAGGAATTTGCATATATATATATAATTCTTACGTATAATTATATATTAATCTATTTTAATAAATTTATACTATATTTTCTCATATTTTATTTTAGTAATGATGTGTTTTTTACTAATTAGTAAAATATTGAAGCATATAATATTAAATTTAGTATAAATGTATTATTATATTTGATAAGTATATAAATTCTTAAAATCATCTTATTTGTCCCCATTTTTCATCCAACACAGTGTCCCGAAATCAATACGATACCGACCCAAAATTTGTTCCAGTACATATTTAAAAAAATAAAGATCAAACCAACTTTGTCTCTACCCGGTATAAAAATACGATCAAACTTAATTTTTAAAAAGTAGGGTTGGGGTTGGGTATACCCCACCCCGAATTCCACTCCGATTCTCACCCTTACCGTACACATATAATTTCGAAGTCTTTTCCATCCATCTCGTAAGTTTAATTATCAGCCCATGTTGCCAAAGTCTTCCACTCTCCCTTTCATCGACCAAAGACTTCCAAAGTCTTAGTCCCCCTGTATCCGGGGTCTTCCTGATCTCCTTTTCATCGACTTTTCAAGTCTTTTTCCATTTCCTATTTTGGAAAATAACATCTTGCTTTCGTATATTCCACTAGCTAAAGATTCTTTATGAATATGTTTGATTAATCCACTTTGGATTATATTTTTTGATTTTTGGATTACATCTTTTTTAATAAGATAAAAAGGTTACGAGTTTTTTGCCAACTAATCAATCAATCATCACCTGCATTTGAATTTTGTCTTTTACCAAAACAATTCCTTGAAGAATTCACGGTGCAATTGGTTAAAACTTTTTAAGAAAGAAAATTTTACATATGCATCTTACCTTACTTCTTACAAAGATTTAGCTTTGTATATATGAGGAGTGGAGATGTTTGTATTTAATTTAAAAATCAAGTTTTATCATTTTTAAATGCTTTTAGGTATTTTTTATTTCTAAACAAAGTGCATATATTCAGAAAATTATGAAAATGTCATTTGTTTAAAAATATAAAAATACTTAAAAGCATGCAAAATTGGTAAAAATTAATTTTTAGATTAAATAGACCTAACTTTACATATTCATGAAAAAAAATATCAAAAAATATGTTTTTTGGCCTTACTTAGGCCAGACTAGCATGATCACCCTCTTTATATATCCCCATAAATTTGTCCTCAATTTTTGTTGATGCTAAAGCTTTTTCCACTTCCCTAACAGACTTTTGTAACGTCATATTGACAAGTAGTGCACATGGTTAATGAAAATAGGACCCTGATTTATTGCGCTTGACCACATGCAAAACATTAGTGCGGTCAAAATCCAGAGCATCTATTTAGGCGGGTCTAATGAGAGTCATCCGATCGTTGGGTAGCATTTGAAAAAATTACATGCACTTTGGTTTTTTTGAAAAAAAAAAATTCAAATGACCCAATTTTACAATCGCACCAACAGATTTCCCCTCTCTGAAAGCATACACAGCTCCTCTTCCTCCATCTCCCTCGCCCTATCTCCCTCAACCCTCACATCTCCGCCTCCCTCCTTTCTCCTTCCTCTCCGTCTTCTACACCGACTATTCCTCAGCAGCAAGAGGCAGTGATTGGGGCAAAGGATGAGATGTTTTGGATTAGATGGGTGTAGGAAAAGAGAGCAAGCCAAGCATTGCTAAATATTCCACGGGAATGCATGCCTGTGGGCCAGCATTAATTAATTGCACAAGAAAATGCAACCAAGTAGGGCCCATGACCAACCGAGGCACAGACAGCGGCATAAAAAGGGCGTTGTTCGGGCGGGCGGTGCAGGTTTGAATCCCATTTTTCGGGAAAAAAAAATGTGCGGGAGCAGGTAGTTCCCGGGTGGATGGAGTGTGAGAGTAGGTAGTCTTCCGGTTGGTTGGAAGACTTCCTAATTCTTTCGTGGAGTTGTGTCTCTAAATTTTTTTGAAGAAATATGTGTGTCACAGATTTGTAAGAATGTCTTAGATCTTCAGTATAATATGTGTTGAGATATATGTAATTATATACCAATCAAAAAAAAAAAAAAGTAGGGCCCATCTACGATTTGGAGGCCAAAACAGTGATGCTCTAAGTTGAAATGATAATGATGCTTTTACATTTTTGTCGAAGGCAATATTTTCATTGCAAATGAGATACATGTTGGTGGTAACATTGTAAATAATTTTTAACATTTTATAGTAATTTTATTATCAAAGAAAAACATATGTTTTATATGCATCACCGATATTTTTATGTAATTTTTTCTTTTGAATTTTGAAAATAAAAAAAAGCTCTTTAATGGTTTTATAATAATTAACGCAACTATAAATCTCTTGAAAAGCAAGACCATCAACATGTATAGATGTGTCAGTAGACCCATAATTTCCAAGTTTTTTCCATCCATCTGGCAAGGTAATTATCAGCCCATGCTGCCAAAAGTCTTCCCCTCTCCTTTTCATCCACCAAAGACTTCCCAAGTCTAAGTCCCCTTATATCCGGTCTTCCTTACCTCCTATTCATCCATCGACTTCTCAAGTCTTTTGTCATTTACTATTTTCTAATAACATCTTGCTTTCATATATTCCACTAGCTAAAGATTCTTTATGAATATGTTCGATTAATCCACTTTGGATTATATTTTTTTGAATTTTGGATTATATCTTTTTTAATAGTATAAAAAGGTTATGAGTTTGTTGCTGACTAATCAATCAATCATCAGCTGCATTTGAATGCTGCATTTGAATTTTTCCTTTTACCAAAACAATTACATGAAGAAGTCATGGTGCAATTGCTTAAAACTTTCTAAGAAAGAAAATTTACATATACTTCCTACCTCACTTCTTATGAAGAATTTGAGCTTTTATATATGAGGGGTGATCACGTGTGGACGCCCATGACTTATTATTTTTATTTTTTTATAACATTTAAAGTTAGATATATTTAATTGAAAAATCAAGTTTTTACTATTTTTAAATACTTTCAATATTTTTTATTTTTAAACACAGTTACATTTTCGTAATTTTTTGTTTCATATTTTCTATCTAAGAAAATTGTCACTCTGTTTAAAAATAAAAATTATTTAAGAAATTAAAAAAGGATAAAACTTAATTTTTAGATTAAATACACCTAACTTTACATGTTAATGAAAAACTGAAAAAAATAAAAACATATTTTTTTTGGATCGGCCTAAGTAAGGCCTAACATTGGCCGGCTTAACATGATCACTTCACATTGGCCAACTTAACATGATCACTTCTTGGTTATAAATGACTGCTCTTAAAAGATCAATACTTGATTTTGTGAGTAATTTAATTATAAATATTTTACTACAATGATAACAAATTCTTAATAAAATGACAATATAAGAGCAAATATAAATTTATTTTATTTAATTAAATAAGTATTTCGTTTGCATATAATAATCATAGGCAACAGTAAAATAAAGTACGATTGGATTTTTATTTTTATTTTTTGAATTGTTAAGGAGTGGGGTCTCCCATTTCTATGTGGAGCCGCGTGTTAAGTAGAGGTACAACTCGAGTTCATGAAACTCGGGTTTACTTTAACCGTAACTGTAACCATATTTATAAAACATCAACCCTAATCTTAACTCTAACTCTAATCTTATGTGTAAAACCTAAACCCTAACTCTATTTTTGAAAATCGAGTTTGGGTTGAGTTTCGGATTGGAATTTAGGTTGCTAAATTTATATTTTATTTAAGAGTAATAGGTTTAAAATTTTATATGAATATATAATAATAACAAATCATATAAGTAAACATAATAATATACAGCCGAATCGCATATTTTTGAAAAATATAACAATATAAAGAAAAAGAGTAATCTTGTTAGCCCGGACTAAATAAATGTCTCGCTTAGCCCACATCAAAAAACTCATTTACAACAACTTTTTTTATTTTTCTCTTCATACACTTGTTTAGCTAAATGTATTTAACATATAAACCAAGTTTTACCATTTTTGGATACATGTATATTTTTTTTGAGATTTTAAACATTTATAAGTATATGTATTAAAAATACCTTATTTTTAAAAATCTAAAAAAAACATATACACATATCTAAAAATTATAAAACTTATTTTATATATTAAATACACTTAGATAAACAAGCGTATGAAAAAAAATAAAAAAAGTTGTTGTAAATGAGTTTTTGAAATAGACTAAGTGAGACATTTGCTTAGCCCGAGCAAATAAAATCATTTATCTATAAAAAAATATTTTTAGAAAAAATTTAACATAAAAAACAAGATAAATGAAGAAGATTATAGAAATAAAGGATAAATATAAATGAAAATAATATACTTTATTTATAATATAATTACGATTTGTCAAACATATTTTATAATACATTTTATAATTTATATTGTTTAGATATAAAGAAATATTATTTAGATATTGTTTAGATATAAAGAAATATTATTTAGATATTATATACAAAATATATTTTATAATACAAATAAAATAGAAATTGAGCTCCGGTTTTTTGGGTTTGGGTAACTTTAATCCTATCATATTTACAAATCGAGTTTACTAGAGCTCAACCCGGGCTAACTTGCACCCTAGTGTTAAGAGATCTGTGGTTGGCCGCATGCGCTGGAAAAAATGGCCCAAAACGACAACTCCGCTGCATTACATCGCACATAGCCAAAAAGACCCAACCTGTTAGTGGGTCTGGTGGGTTTAAAAAAGCCTGCTGCCTTCTTCCTCCATTGGCATTGGTGCTATATGACTGAAAACACCGCATGCAGCTAGCGCTGCTATTTCTCCTTTCTCATGCGCTGCTCGTCTCTCGTAAAGTAGGTTGAAACCAGCACCTCAATTTGCTCTCTCTCTCTCTCTCTCTCTCTCTCTCTCTCTCTCTCTCTCTCTCAGAGTAGGTAACGATAGCTCTTAGGAGGAATCCAAACAACCAACTCTGTTATAGCGAGTCCTATGATCAGTGGCTGGAAACTGCTCATAGAAACCACGTCATCGTTCAGGGTGACGAATTTGATAATTTTTTATGAAGCGCATAGAGCGTTCTCGCCATCCCCGCTTTGGCAGATTCTTCTTCACTATCTTCTTTTTTTTTACTATCATTATTTTTTATTTAAAATTTTAGGCCACTAAACCATTCTGAAATTTTGCTCGGATTTGCTCTTGCCCTTTTTCCTCGTCCACTTGATTGCCGTTGAATGCATGTAATCTACAATAACTGCAGATCAATAGGTGGTTAGTTCGTTACCAACTTCTGATAGCGTCCTCAATCCGATAGATGCTTCTCATGCCTTTTAGCTCCGATAGTGTGCTTGATATGCATGACCATAGCCGTTTATACGAGGTGCTCTGCTTTTGATAGGTCTTGAGCATCGATGACTTTACGTTGTCCTTCTCTAACTTGTTCACACCAAGCTTTGTGGTTTTGGGTCTTGCAATCAAGAAAGGCAACTCGTCCTTGCTTGAGAGCATCAATTTCACCGAACTTCTGCATATTTCTCAGGTCTAGAGCATTGAAGCTGCCGTACCCTGCGTTAGAATTTTCTTGATGGATTATGTTGCAAGCCCTCTTTTTTTTTGCTTCTAATCTCAGCAATCACAGGGGTGTCAATGGGTGCGGTCAACTCATAACTCCTTCATCCAACCTGTTAATAAATAAGGTTTGAATTGAAAATTTTAAATAAATAATTTATAATCCATCAACCCATCGACAATTTAATTAAATAAATAAATTACGGTTAACATTTTATACTCTGTCAACTGTTTTTAATAATCCGTGACCCATTTAGCCCTTTCAACTCATTAAGGGTTAAGATTTATAACCCATCGACTCATTTAATAATTCATTTAACTTGTTCAATCAATTTAATAACCTATTTAACCCATTTAATCCGTTTAACTCGTTTAATCCATTAAAGTCTAATATATGTATACATATTTAACCATTCAACTCATTCAGGGTTAAAATTTATAACCTGTCGACCCGTTTAATAATTCATTTAATTTGTTCAACCCACTTAATAACCTATTTAACCCGTTTAATCCGTTTAACTCGTTTAACCTATTAAAGTCTAATATATATATCTATATATATATATATATAAACTCTTGTTATTTTTCCATCTAAGTCTCCCTCCCATTGCTTGATTTCCTTTTTTCTCACTGATGCCTTAATTTTTTTTTTTCTGCTTCTACCCTATTTTCATTTTTTCCTGCGCCAAAACTCTTTCTGCTGAACCCTTGTCTTTCGAAATCTAAGCGTTTAAGTTGTCTACTATACAACCCATTAATAACCCGCTAATCTGTTTATTAAATGAGTTAGGGTTGAGATTTTTTAATGCATTAATAAACTGATTAATATTGTGATATTTTAAATGAGTTAGGATTTAGATTAGGCGACAATCCGTCCAACTCAATCCTTTAACACCCCTACACAATTGTATGGCTGTATCATTTTTGTAATAAAAGTAAGAAAGAATTCTTTAATATCCATGAATTTGACTCGTATTCCATTTATACTCATGAATTTTTAAAAATGTCTCTCATACCCATAAATTTTCTTGCTAATTTCATATATACAAAACGCCTCTTATACCCATAAATTTTCTTGCTAATTTCATATATACAAAATGTCTCTCATACCCATAAATTTTCTTGCTAATTTCGTATATACCTATATCGTTATAGATCCGTTAAAGGGGCTATTAATCTCGTATGAAATGATGAATACGTCTATCTTTAATTATGATTTTTAACCAAATATTCATATTATAATAATTTTTAGTAATTGTATAACTATAAAATAATACATTATTTGAATATGAATATTCAACTTTGAGCAGAGCAATTTTAAATTATATTAGGGCTTGGGTATATTCATCATTTCATCAGGAGCTAACGACCCATTTAATGAATCCTTAACAACATGGGTGTTAGGTATATTGCATCCTGCATATTGTAGTTGATTAAGTTTAGGATTGAGCATCCTGGGTATTTTAGTTGTGTAAGCCTGGGTTGCATATGGCGTCATGTAAGTACCCATTGGAGTCCTATTTTTATAGGTGTATTAGTTGGAGATTTAGTGGAATAATGGAACCATGAGGTGTTCTTTTGGGGTGTGAGAGAAGAGGTTATTAGAATATTCTTGTTCAGGACGTGTGTGAGGCATCCGGAGAATATGTGTGAGGTATTATTTTGTGTATCTCCGTAACTTATTTATCATAGTAGATCATTATCTCTCTTCCGTGGTTTTTCATTGCTAAGTTGAAGGATTTTCCATGTAAATTTTTGTGTCTCCTTGTGCTTAATTTTGTTATTATTTATTTGATCATATTTTATTGTGTGCTCCAATCACGTTTCCTAAAAAGTGGTATTAGAATGAGGTTTGTGGTTAGAGTAAGGAATTTCCGGTTTGGGAAATCCCGAGGTGTTGAGACTGAAAATGTGCAAGCAACCGTGTCAATTTAGGGGATTTTGCATAACGCGGTCCAGATCTGATCGTGCGGACGGTCTGGATCGTACAACTGAAAAATTGTACTGCACAGCTATGATGCGGACGAACATGTTGAGTTCGTGAGTTTTCATGCAGAAATGTGCAGCTTGGATCATAGTTAGTGGTCAAGTAAAGGAGGCAGAACCTGCATCTGGCTGTGGCTGTGCGAGTGTCAATGGCGATTGCAGTTTTTTTTGCTAGGCTGTTGGTTCGTGCTTTCTCTTGTCGGTGCGTAGGCGGATTGCGGGTATTCTTCTCACCGAAAAACAGAAGCTTGTGGCTACCGTGAAGAAGATAAACGGAAGACGAGTAGTGGCAATCAAATGGAGTTTCATTTTTCCGAAAGAGTTTTCAGGTGTGGTAAATCAAATGGAGTTTCATTTTTCCGAAAGAGTTTTCAGGTGTGGTAAATAGGTCGCTAGCGACGACATCTGCTATTGTGACGTTCGGTTGGCTCAGACGGGCCCGTCCGTTTGACCGGTGGCTGTGCGTATGGAGGCTGCTATGTGAGAGGCTAATGGCCGCTAGGCTTGTGCATGGGTTTCTTCCGGTTTGGAAAGAAGACGGAGATGGATATGGTTCGGTGCATATTAGGTGAATAAAAATAAGTGTGCATGTGCAGCTTAATTGGATGATTGTGGAGTCTATTTTGGGTGATCTATGTATGGATTTCAACGTTTTTTGGGTGCTTTGAACATGATGGTGATGTCTATCTTGTTTTGAATTATGTAGATTTGATGGGTCTGCAAAACAACATGGTTGATTTTACATAGAGATGGTTTAGATCAAGGTGGAGCGGATGGATTTCAAAGAGTTATGAAGGTTTTTGAATTAATTCTCGTCGTCTATAGTTGTGCCAATACCGAGGATGCATGGAGAGTATATGAAGATAGACTATGTTTTCCTGAGTTCCGCATTGGACAGTGGCGGTGAGATCTTGAGAATGCATGAACATCAGATCGTGGAAAGCCTAAAGAGTCCTATGAATGTGATGGTATTGAAAAACGGATACAATTCATGTTATTCGTTGTTGGTAGCTGATGCATGAATGAGTGTAGGGTTGATATCCTAATGCAGGTTGTAACGCATGTAGGCAGAATTCAAGCCAATGTGGAGCTTTGTAGGTATCTTGTATCCTATATATTATACTTAAGTGAATTTGGGATTGCATATCCTACATATTTTAGTTGTGTGAGACTGGATTGCGTATAGTGTTAAGCAAGTACCTATCGGAGTCCTATTTATAGGAGTATTAGTTAGAAATTTGGTAGAACCTTGAGGTGTCTCATTGAAGTATGAGAGAGGGAATTGTCAGAGTGTTCTTATTTGGGATGTGCATTATGCATCCAAAGAATATGCATGAGATATTCTTATGTATATCTTTATAACCTATTTATCATAGTAGATCATTATCTTTTCCTCCGTTTTTCCTTCTAGGTCGAGGGCTTTTTCATGTAAATCTTAGTGTCGTTGTGTGTTTATTATTATTGTTATTTATTTGATCCTATTTTATTATGCGTGCTTCTGTTGTGTTCCATAACAACCCAAATCACGTTTCTTAACAACGGGTAGATGTAGAATTAATATGAAAAATTCGTGGGTATGAAAATCATTTTTGAAAATTCATGGGGTTTAAGTGGTTAATTAGGAATAAAATAATCATTCAATTTTTCTATTTTAAAATTACTCATATGTGGTTATGATGGGGCTTCCTTGATCCAAATAACTATCATCAGTGCAACTTAAGAAATAATGGTGGGATGGGCTTTAGGTGCTTGTAGGACTTCAATATTGCCCTCCTAGCTAAGCATGTGTGGAGATTGATGGTTAATCACAACTCCCTTCGTTGTAAGGTGCCAAAGGTGAGATACTTTTCTAATGTGGATCTTTAAAATTGCCAAGCTAGGCTAACTAACTTCTTAACATGAAAAAGCATAATGAAGGTTGGGCTACTTCAAAAGGGATGTAAGAGAAGGTTAGGTAATGGAAAACAAATTAGATACTCGAAAGATAATTAAGCACTGCCAAATCTAAAGAAAGTCGACCCTCTTTCTTTTGCTTTCGAAGACAATTTTAAAGTGGCCTCACTCATTGATTGACACCACAAACCATGGAAAGAAGATGAAAAAACAATGGTCACAAGCGAAGTAGGCCGTTGGAAAATTTAAAATGTCCGCATTCCATCTGAGGAGGAAGAGGATGATCCTTTTAAGCATGACACATGATTCGCGTCAAGTCTGCCTATTAGTTAGCATACATGGATCAATATGAGAAGGATGGTAGGCTAAATATGTAGAGTGTGATTTCCGACCGGTCAAAAAATATATTTTTTTGTTTTTTTTTTTGAAAAATAATTTTATAAACATGTTAATCTAGTTATATTTAATCTATAAACTAAGTTTTACCATTTTTAGATATGTATATATATTTATTTTGGATTTTTAAATACAGGTATTTAAAATGACTTAAATACCCCTGTATTTAACAATCCAAAAATAAATATATATACATATCCAAAAATGGTAAAAATTGATTTATAGATTAAATATAACTAGATTAACATGTTTATAAAATTATTTTTCAAAAAAAATTAAAAAATATATATATTTTGACCTGTCGAAAATCATCAGTCGTAAAAGATCATTTGGCAAATATGTAGGTGGATTCCAATGCTCTTAGAACTCTCTAGAAACTAAAACTTCCCAAAAAAAATGATGATATTTGAGCGATGGTTATTGATGGACTCACTTCCCACAAAAATGAATCTAGCGAGAAGAATTAATGCCACCACAAAATGTGCATTTTGTAATGGCGGAGGGGAAGATACCTGACTATAATGATTGCATATACTCAACCCTTACCGAACTACTTTTGAAGTACGTAGATTTTTAATTTGTGAAACCTATTTTCTTCCCTCTTGAACTTAAAGTAGCAGTACCCTCTACCCTCTGCTGCTCGGAATCCGATTGTATGTCCCGGGAGCATGCAGCTCCCGGGTGCATACCGCCATTTTTTTTGAATTTTTTTTTATAAAATTGTTAATTTAAATATATTTAATATTTTTGTAAATTTTTTACCAATTTTGGAGTACTCCAAAAATGCTAAAAAATTTATACATATATTAAATACACATAGATTAATAATATTGTAAAAAAAATTTTAAAAAAAAAAGGTATTTGCACCCGAGAGCATGCAGCTCTGCATGCTCCGAGGAGCATAAGATCGGATTCCCTACTGCTCTTCATCTACATTGGTCAAAGATATGGTCTTGTCATAATAAGTTCTACATGAAGGGCCTAAATCTAAGATTCCTTGAGGTGCCAAGTAGGTGTGGCTTACATCCGACTGCTCAACTTACCTTCTTTGCTTACATCCATGAAGGGCCGAAAAAAGTAAGTTGTGTATATGCTCTCATGTTTAGATGATCCGATTGAATTTTATTATGGATCCATGGTCATGTTGCATCTAATATTATAATGGGCTCAATGTATGTAAACCAAGGGCTAGTAGTATATCTTTATATGTAACATAATCCCAACTTCTCATAAATAGTGCACCGTAACTAAGGGTGCAACTTCGGTTAGATAGGTCTAATTTAAGGCCTAATTTATTCTATCATATTTTTCAAAACTTGTATTCTACTCTATTTTAGATTAAGTTGGTTTTAGACATACCTTATCTTATTTTTTAATATCGGTTTGGTTCAGGTTCCGATTCTAAATGGATTCATTATATTAGTCTTCATATTATATTTGAAAGTTATAATCCTAATATAAATTTTACTTAAAAACTTATAATTGATATGATATGGTATAATTTTAAAATGCATTTATTAGATATCTAAATAATAGATAAAAAGTTATGATCAGCTCACAGTTTCTATATTTTAAAATATATATTTTATATCTTGAAGGTATAATATATTCTATAAAAGAGATATTGAATATATATATATATATATATTAGTAATTCATGTCTGTACTAGGTACCGTAACCTTGTAGCCTACGCTATCCTAATTATACTAGGTATTTTTTTATTTGGAACTACTTTATCATATGGATAAGAAAATATGAATCTACGCTACTTATTTTATGGTACCTAATGGGTTGACCCATGGGGCACCCTACCCGAGTTGCACCTCTAGCTGCTACTTTATTTTATTAGGCATGAAAACAATAAATTTTTCACTCCATTTCTATTTTAGATTATTAATTAAAAGACATTATCTAATCCATTGTGAAGTGGGGCTTACATGCGTTTAAGTATACCACCATTCATCCCATAAGAAGTATATTTCAGATAGTCTTCGTGTTGAAAAAATAACTTTAAATTTGTTATTTAAAACTATTTTATTATTATCTTGATTTTGTTTATCTAGAGTGCATTTATGCCAAAAACTTTCAAACTAAAACTTTTCAATCTAAAATTATTAATTTTCTATCACGACCCAAGTTTAAAATTATTTCTTTATATCTTTTTATATAACTATCCTACTTTTTAAACATTTCAGTATAAATGTCTGTATAACCAACATATCTATTTTAACTTTATTTTCTTTACTATTCATCATTAATCCCATCATATTACATCATTTTAGCACATTTTAAAAATTTTTACGCAAAAAACTTTCATCCAAAAGTTTTATCAAGTCCTCTACGTACCCCTAATTTAGGCAAAACTTTATAAGCAATTAGAATAAATAATTTTAAATATGATAAGTAAGATAGATTTTGATTTTATGATGTTTTGGGGCCATTTGTAGCGAACCCAACTACACTAGATCAAATCTCATTAACTAATATTATTTTATTTATATAATAAATTTCGTTGTCATAATATATTTTGATCATAATTTATTTAAAAATACTGTACCATGGTTTTTTTTAATAATGTTCTGTTAGCATTGAAATATTTGAATAGAAACTTTTTACTTTAAAACTTTTTAATTTCTACAACTAGTCTTTTTAAATATTTTTTCGCATATTCTTATATAACTACTTTACTTTTTAATCATTTCTATACAACTGCCTATACAACTATTTTACTTTTCAATTATTTCTATATAATTGTCTATATAACTGACTTATTTATTTTAACTTTATTTTATTTACTCTTTATGATTAGCCCTGCCATATCACATCATTTTCTACAAATTTAAAATTTTTTATATATTCTTCAAAAATTTTATCACTTTACAAACATATCAAAAATAAAAAAATCATTTATTATTGTATCAGAGTATGTTTGGTATGATGTTTGTGTGGGTGGGATGCGATACCGTAAGTGTACATTTTGTAATAAAATCATTTAATAACACAACAACTCTATTTTTCCAACTTTATCCCTATATACCAATAATTTTTTTTTTCAATTATCTTATTTTTTCCACTTTATTCCTATATCATAATTATTTTTCTCTTTAACTACCCTATTTCTTTAACTTTACCTATGTATCTTAATCGTTTTTCCTTTCAACTTTCTTATTTATTTCAATCACTATCTGTTAACACCCCACAAAAACGTAAATAAAATAAAATAAAATAAAATCTCAAAATGGGCCTACTATTATTTGTCATACACGTTTATGGATTTATGAATTCATTTTGAATTTCTAACCCGTATATTGGCAAGTCTAAAATTGTGTAGGGTCCACGGGCCTTCAATGTTTCAAGCCCACTACGGAGGTAACGACCATTAACCCATATGATAGATCAAGGGCAATCCGCACTTAGGATGAAGTGAAGGATACTTTCTCAAGATGGTTGAAGCAGAATCGACATGATGAAGGGTTTGGATTAAACAAATAATCGATATTTTAGGAGATTTTAATGGTCAAATTGAATTTGACCAAAGAAAGAGGGGAATTTGCAATATTTTCAAGTGCTAAATAAAATTGATAAATCCAACTTATTAAGTAAAATTTTGAACCGTTAAAATGAATAAAGAACATCAATAAATACGGGCCCTATCAAGAATCAAGGAAAATATTTAATAATCAAGACATAAACAAAAGGGCAAAAATATACAAAATCAATGGTTAAAAAAAATTTGACTTACAATGCATCCAAAACCATGGCCCCAAGGGTGGTTTTCAAAAACCACCCATAAAATTACCAAAAAGTCCATTTTGTTAGAGTTTTGCAAAAAAAGGAAATAATAGAGTTGTGCAAAAAAATAAAAAAAAATACCAATGTGCAATTTTTAAAAACTTTAAAGGCTATAAAAGGGACCCTCCTCTCCCCTCATTGAAGACGGGGAAAAAGCCTCCCAAAGATCAGCCATTCTCCTTTTCTCTTCTAAGCTTATTAGAGACCCATTTTTTCATCTGTTCGTTTTTTTTTATAAAAAGAAAAACGAAAAAAAAAAGGCTCAAGTTCGCCTGTTGCCGCATCAATATGTCCCTCTTCTCAGCATTCATAAAAAAAATTTTTTTTTTTTGAGTACTCAGATTCCAGCACCTTTTTACATGGCTTTCGTTGTCCTTTTTTTTTTTCAAAAAAAAAAAAAATCAAAAGAACGGAAAACCAGAAATATCTGCCCGTTCTCTGCTTCATTCATCCCTTTTATAAAAAAAAAAAAAATCAAAAACAAACAAGCACCAGCACGTTTTCATTTTTCGTTTTTTTTTTTAAAAAAAAATCAACCAGAGCCAAAATCCCATCGGCTCGTTATCCTTTTTCCCCTTTCCATTTTTTGTTTTTTTTTTTTAAAAAAACAAACAAGCAGCAACACGTTCTCGTCTCTCCCTTTTATTTTTTCGTTTTTTTTTTTTTAAAAAATACAAGTTCCCATACGTCCTTTTTTTTTCCATCGTTTTCATTTTTCTTTTTTTTTTAAAAAAAAAAACAAAAAAAATCAAAAGAGCTAAAAACCCACCGACACATGCTCCTTCCCTCTCCTTATTACTTTTTCTTTTTTTTTTAAAAAGAAAAACACCGAACTCCACTACGTCTTCTTCTCGTTATTTTCGTTTTCTAAAAAAAAAAAAATCAAAAGAAATCAAAACATTCAGCACGTTGTCCTTCTTCTTCTTTTTTTCATTTTTTTTTTTAAAAAGAGATTCAGCACGTTCTCTTTTCATTTTTTCAAAATAAAAAAAAATCAAAAGAAAGCAAAAAAAAAAAAAAAACCCACCAGCACGTTCTTTTCTTCTTCAACATTCACCGCCTCTCTTTCATTTTTTTCTGTTTTTTTTTTTAAAAAAATAAATAAACAAAACAAGTTCCAGCGCATCCTCTTTCTTCCTTTTCAATTTTTCAATTTTTAAAAAAAAAATCAAAAGGAAAGCAAAAACCCATCAGCACGTTATCATTCTCCTCTTTTTCATTTTTTCGTTTAGTTTTTTTTTTAAAAAAAAACTAAGAAAAAAAACTAAGGCAACATCCCACTCCAGCACGTCACGGTTATATGTATGCATCCATTTTTTTTGAAGCCCCGTTTCACTGCAGGTAACGTACCCTTTTGCATTAGTTTATTTTTTTTTAATAAAAAATGTGCGTTGAAATGAAGCCGGGATAGTTGAAAAGAAATTTTTTTTTTTTGAAAAGATATATTTCCCTAACGTGCTGCTGCTGAATTATTAAAATAAACAAAACACGCTTACGCGAACCATATATTAGTTCATGTATTTTGTTAAAAAATAATATATAGTTAAAACCGTGCCATTTCTTTCAACCTTTCATAAAATTTTCTTTTTATCTAAATCAAGCATTTATGTAACAAATATTGGTCACTTTATCAAAAAAAATCTTAAAATTATAAAAATAAAAACAAACACCATTTATAGAAATGAAGTTTCTATACCCTCTTGCAGACTGAGTTAGGACCTCATAAAAAGCCTAGGGATTAACTTCCCACCTCCACCCTCCTAAACTTTTACAAAAAAAAAAAATGTATATTAATTTTTCGCACTCTTAGGACCGAAGTAATAAAAAAATAAAGTTGTATTTTTTTTCTAGTTGTGAGTTCACCCAGAAAATCTCTCTATTTAGGTGCCTTATTGTATACAGACTAACCACCGTTATATGGTTAGTGCCGACTCCAAAAAAAAAATTAATATATTAAATTTTATCAATATTTGTACGCATATTACTAACGGCTAATTACGTCTAATTGAAATACATGTTTGCGTTTGACTAACTCGCATCCTTTAAAAATCTTTAAAAACTTGCATCATCTAAAAGCCTTAACGCTTGCATCTCCCTTCTTTAATCCTCATATTTACACCTTTTATATTTTTTCCATTTCTGATCTTGAACCCCTTTTCTACACCGTTTATATTTTTATTTTTGCACATTTAATTTCTGTACCTAACTTGCATCACGTCTAACCCGCTAACTCGCTAACTTACATCTCATATTTATTTTCCTCTCTTGTATTTGCATATTTACTTTCCTGTTTAGTTCGCAGTTATATTTTTCTATTGAGTATACCTTACACTTTTAAGCCCATTTGCCGGCCTATCGTAGCGCGTTAAAAACCACATGCTACATTATTTATATCGTTTCATATTAATTATATAATTCTTAAAATATTTTATTTTTTACTCCCGACCCCATTACATAATCCCACTAACATTTACCTACCAAATGTCTCATTAGAAAACGTTTGTTTTGTCGAAATTTTGTAGGACTGCCGGGTGAGATGGGAAGCGAACAAAATAATATTTTGATAAATATATGCTTGATTGGAATAAAAACAATACAAAGATAAAATTTAAAAAATTAAATTATTAAGCGATAAATTATTAATTTTGAAAACCGAAGCCGTTCTGTGACCAGCCCATCCCACCTCGTACATGAAGCAAAACAAACGTCCCTTTAGTTCCCAGCGACCGTGCGGGAACTTGGCTCGCAATGTCGCCGTTCCCTTCCAGTAATATTTAGCGGTTCTTTTTCCAAAGCAAGCATAGACATAACAACGTCCTTTGCTTGCCTTTACCATTGTGGTGAAAGTTGGGTGTTCTTTTCTCCCAGTCCTGTTCTTGCTTGCCACTAAGAAACTATCTCCTCTCCTTCATCCGCCTCACAAGCCCCCTTTTTCGATTTGTCGTCTGTTTTTATGCATGCTGTATGCATGCTGTTCGCCAAGGCTGGGAATCGAGCTTGCTGAGGAAAGCATTAGCCGAAAATGCTGAAATCAGATGCTCGAAAAGAGGCGTTTTTCAGAAACCAGGATCTGAACGATCTGGTAACGTCGTGGCAAGGGAACTTGGCTAAATCAGGAGGGCGAAGAGCCAAGACAGAGCAGAGGGTCCCTTCTTTGATCGACTTAGTGCTTTCTTGGGCCGTCGAAGACATCTTGGATGAACAGCTTTTTGCGACGAAGGTGCGTGCATGCGGTTTCCTTTCCTTGCTTTCAATCAGAAAGAAAAGTCACTGCCATTTTTTTTCGCATTTCATGATTCTTCATGAAGCGTTTCCGAGCTAGTCTATAAGAAGTCGTAGCAACTCATATGTCGGTCCCAGGCATGCATACCCGGAGTTTTGTTCCCGCGTATGAACCGAAGGAGAGCGCCGACCCGGAAGTCGACGGGATGGCTGCTTTCTCTGCCGGTGATTTTTAGTCAATGACGTGGTCGCTTTGTCGTTTCTACTTTGTACGGCGTAGTCAGTAGTGGGAGGATAAATGATTCGTTTCCTTTCGGTGGTCTTAGGTGCATTTGCATGACATACACCTGCATCGGTTTTTTTCATCGGCGTAAACGTTAAGCAGGTGGCTAGCTTCCTTGGAGACGTCCACTTTTCCATTAAAAAATACGAGTTATTTCCGTTGATACCCATGGTTTTTTAAGCACATTGTATTTACGGCTGTGTGTCTGGTAATCTGGAAAAAAAAGTTGTTTTGGAAAAAAAGTTTGGAAAGGGTGGAAGAGATGTAATAGATGAGGGCAAGGATTAGAAGTGAAATAGTATTTGTATAGAAGAATATTCAGAATTGATGAGATGGTATTGTACTGGTATGAAAATAATATAAACGATTGAAATATAAAGCAGTTGCATGGAAATGTGTGTAGAAAAAAAGTTTTTAATACTAAATACAAATTTGAAATTTATTACGAATGTGTGAATATTGAAAATAGTCTTCTTCCATTTTTAACATCTCGATGCTTGATGAAAAAGATATTTCATTTATTATATTTAATATTATTTGTTTAGTTAAGATAGTAAATTTCATACAAATTTTAATATATGCAAGGGTTATATTTGTTAAAAAATATATATATTCATGGATTAATTGCAAATATGACTACAATTTATACCCTTATTTACAGACGTGACTATGCATTTATAAAAATAGTATAGATGACCATGACTTTTACTTCTAATTCCAAATATGACAATGCTGTTAAAATTGATATAAAGTTATAAAATTATCCATGATAAAAGCAAAGACAATTTATTATTATTATTATTATTATTTCTTTTCCATTCACAAAGGCAGCTCAAAGAAATGATGTAAAAAATAAAAATAAAAATGGACTCAACCCACAGTTATGCGCACGTACTGCCCCTTTTACAAGAAATGACAAGGGCAATTTTGTCGTTTGAATTTTTTTTTACCATATTATCTTACACAACCTAATGGCGATGCGATATTTGGAATTAGGAGTAAAATACGTGGTCATCTATGCTATTTTTGTGTAGTTATATATGTATATATAAATTTAAGTTGTGGTTATTTTTGGAATTAATTCATATTTGTGTGTAAAGTATTAAAAATGCTCAAATTTATTTACATATGTATTAGAATATAATAATACTTTATATAATCATTCATCTACATGGTAATGATATTTTTGATGGTTTGGATGTTGAAAATTCAACTTTGTAATTAGTATTAAATTATTTTATTACGTTGATTTTACACATTCGTAGATGGAGGCTATTCACAGTTGTACTAGACAAGTAAAAGAGTTTTCACGATAATATAAATGATACTAAATACTACAACAGATAGAGTGAATTTTTTATCAAGAATTGAAATATTAAAAGTGGAATGAGTTATATAGAAGATAGTTTTATGGAAGCAAAACCCCATTTCAAATATAGGCATAACATTTAAAATATTTGCAGGTTTACCATGTCAAACATCAGTCACTTGGTTTATATAAATATTATTAACCTTGTAATAAATCCAAACCATTTATTTTGTTTATTAATGCGAATTTAGTTAATATACCAAAAATCACATTGATTAAATATCTTGGTTGGCCATATCAATTTTAAAGCAATTTTATAAATTTATATTTATTAGTCCTTGTCAAGATGTTTAATCAAGGTGATTCTTAGTATGTTAACTTATTTTACATTAATAAACACAGTGGGTGGTTTGAGATTTATAAAAAAAATTGATAATATTTATATAAATCAAGAAGTTTACACTTGTCATAGGTATAACTATAAATATTTTAAATATGCGTACATATATTTGCAATAAGCTTCAAATAATATGGATAAACACACGTTGGTTGTGCTTGGTAAGTGAGGAAAAATAGTGGAAAAAGTTTTAGTTAATAAGTTTTTGAAAATGAGAGATGTTATATGATGGAGGTAATGATGGAGGTTAAAAAGAATAAAGTTAGAATAAATAAGATATTGTAGAGAGATGCATAGAAATAATTTAAAAATATGGTAGTTGTATAGAAAAATGTGAAGAAATGATTAAAGAATAGGATAAAGGGAAATGAAAAACTTTGTTTGGAAAACTTTTGTTTTCTTGGTTTACAAATACACTCTTTTTGTAAAAGACCATAGGTATGAGCACCAATACATGAAAAAATCATTATTTAAGCAAAACATATTGTAATGTTAAATTGTTGAACGTAATTGGAAGTTATTGCTTGCAAAAAGAGAAAAATCTATGTTTGTGTTTGATGGAATGCCGGAGTGCCCTAGCTTGGTAATTTTTAATTTCTATCAATTGATAATAGTGGCCGGGGCGATCTGTTGCTTATTATTAGTCATGGTTGATTGATTGCAAATTTCGAGTTGTCATCTTCATTGATGATAGAAACCTGTTGGTGCTATTTATTGTCACAATATTGATCGACCCTTGGTGCTTGTCATCTAGCTTAGTTGCTAATATGGTTAAGAGTCCTTGATCTATATGTATATATTATCGACTCGTGATTTTTTATGGCAGGGCGTATGGGGTAGCCATGCGTCTGGCCAAAAATCATATATATATTTTTATTTTTTCAGTTTTTCATGGACATGTAAAGTTATGTGTATTTAATCTGTAAACCAAGTTTTAACATTTCTGGATGTGTTTAAGTATTTTTTTTTTGTTTTTAAACACAACGGCATTTCTGTAATTTTCTATATTATATTTGGATGTTTTTAAGTATTTTTATTTTTAAACATAGTGACATTTTCGTAATTTTCCGTCTCAGAAGATTTCATAAATGCTGCTATGCTTAAAAATTTAAAAAATACTTAGAAACTCCAAAAATGGTAAAACTTGGTCTATAAATTAAATACATATAACTTTAAATGTCTATGAAAAAAATTGAAAAAAATGTCTGTTGGCTGGACGCATGGCCGCCCCCATGCGCCCAACCATAAAAAAAATAACAACTCATATATATTTATCATTCAAAATGGCTGATTATTTCAAACCATACCCAACAAGCCTTTTGATTTTATTGTAATTTCAATATTTTAATGTACTTGGTGTTTGTTTACCAAAAAAACTTTTCAAACTAAAGCTTTTCATTCTTTCACTCTTCATAACTACGCTATTTTTTAATTATTCTTCATTTTTTCCTATTTAAATATATTACTTTTCAATTATTTCTACATAACTACTCGCACTTTTCACTTATCTATTTTAACTTTATTTTCTTCACTCATCATTATTACTCTTACTATATTATATCATTTTCTCTCATCACATAAAACTTTCATCAAAAGTTTTATCATTTCCCAAACACATCCTTAATCCAAACCATTCATTATACTTATCTTAAGTTATTAAATTATAATCTAAAAGATTACTTTGTTTGGAGGCTTAGTTGAACCACAAAATAAAATCATGTTATGGTAAATATATCACTACTAAAATTATTGAATGCTTATAAAAGTATCTTTGACTAATATGTTATTATGTATTCTATCTAAACAAATTTGTGTTAAATCTTTTAGATGGGTTGGATTTCCTTCAATCTTCCTATTAGTAAAAAAAGCAAAAAGGTTATTAGGTTATGATTCAAAAAGAACTCCAAACTTGTATCATAAACTTACTAAAATTATAACCATAATGCGCCATGCCTACTTTGAGTCTTTGATTACACACAACGCATCTTAGTTTAAGACTTGAAGGGTGTGTTTGGAAAGTGATAAAATTTTTAAATGAAAAGTTTTTGATGTAAAAGCTTTTGAACCGGTAGAAAGTGATATGATATAATAGGGATAATGATAAGGTGCAAAGATACTAAAGTTAAAATAGATAGGCTAGTTGCATTAGTAGTTGTGTAGAAACAATTGAAAAGTAAGGTAGTTATATAGGAAAATGCGAATAAATAAATAAAAGTTGGATAATTATGGAAAGTAAAAAGTTTTAGATTTAAAATAGTTTAAGCAAACATACCCTGAGTGTTCTCTCTTTGGTATTTAAAAAAAGTGCTCTCTTAGGGTATGTTGGGGAAGTGATAAAACTTTTGAATGATAAGTTTTTAGTGTAAAAATTTTTGAAATAAAAGAAAATGAAGTGATATGATAGAGATCATGATGACGAGTAAAGAGAATAAAGCTGAAATAGGTAGGTTGGTTGTTTGTGTAGTTGCATAGAAATGATTAAAAAGTAGGGTAGTTGTATAGGAAGATATGAAGAAACAATTAAAAAGGGTAGTTGTGGAAAGTAAAAAGTTTTAGATTGAAGAGCTTTGGTTTAAAATTTTTTTGTGTAGCTAAACATGCCCTTAATGAGGGCTATTAGCAGGAATTAATAATTTTGGAATTCCAATTCAGTGGAATCAGTTGTATTGAATTCAATTCAAGAAAGCTCTTGATTTCAGCCTACCTTGATGGTTAATCTGTTCTAACAACTTCATTTACAGTAAATGTTTAACTAGGTGTCACTACAAGAAAATTTACTTTTTTGCTTGTTAGTTATAATCATATCTAAAGTTTTTTTTGTTTTTGTTTTTGTGGCGGAAAATATCAATTAGTGACAATAGTAGTTATTGTTGCTAAAAGCTCAAGTTTTGGTGACAACAATATAAAGTATTATTAATTGGTAGCTTTTAGCTACAATGAAAGAATTATGTGGCTAACGACCATGAATTTTGGTGATGATGTAATGAAAACCGTTGCGAATGCTCTTTGCAACTATATAACAACAATAGCTTGCCACTTTTTGCAACATCCGTGATGAAATAATACATGCTATAAGAATTTTATGTGTTGCAAATACTCACTTTTCTTGCAGTGAGTCCAATATTCATCTAAAACAAAAGTTGATATGAATGATAATTAATTAGTTCGATTGTCATGTAAAATTTAAAACTTTTGACTGAACATGCATTGGTTTCTTCTAAAATACTCTTACTATGAGTGTGTTGGCAATCAATGAAAAATGTCAAACTAAAATTTTTTAATTTAAAACTTTTTACTTTCCATAGCTATCATATATTTTAATCATTTCTTCACATCTTTATATATGACTATCATACTTTTCAATCATTTTACATAATTATTTACACAACTAATTTATCTTTTTTTAACTTTATTATCTTTACTTCTCATCATTACACCCCTATTATCACTTCATTTTTTTTCCAATTCAAGAACTTTTATATCAAACACTTTTCACTAAAAAGTTTTATTACTTCCCAAACATGCCCTATGCAGATGACGAGATATTCTTCAATAGTACTGATATTAGTGAAGATTTCAGTGTCCCACTTCCATTTGGGACCTGCCTTGATAATTAAACTAAAATCTTATTTATTCACTTTGTTTAACATGTTACTAAAAATTTTTTCAGTCAAATTCTTGACCTTTCCTATGAAAAAGTGTATGATTAAGTGTAATTATAAAAAATGCTTAGATCCCTTCATAGATTCATCAAAATATAATTCCTAAAAAATATAATAATAATTTATTAAATCATTTATCCACGTAGGAATAATGTTTTAGATGTTGAAAACACATTTTTGAAATTAATATATAATTTAAGCTTTTTTATATTATGCTGATTTTATACTTTTTAGATAGTTCATGCACATCCTTGTTTGGACGAAACTTAGTTTCTTAGTTAAATAAATATTATAAATAAATCGAATGTATTAAATTTTGATTTGTTGTTAAGGTGGACTGAAAATAGGGGTGACACATTGAAATCGTCAATGGTACTTGCACTGTTGAAGTATTTTTGGTAGATAATAATTTTTATCAAACACTACAACAAATGCCAATAAATGTATACTTGACTACTTAAGAGTGGTAGCATTTGCCAAATTGATATCACTTGCAGCTAAATTTTATAATAGTTGTAACTATTTATATTTGACTACAAATAGTGATGTTTATTTGGCAACGAGGAATATTGAATTTGGTAGTACGTAGTCAAATGCAAGTAACATTGAAATTTGGCTACATATAAGAACTTTTGTTATAATGAAAGGAATCACTTGAACTAAATAGTCATATCTTGTTCGGGTCCACCTTGATAATTTTATAATATTTAGGCCCGCCATAAATCTTCTCATTAATTATTTAGCTTGTGATACAACTATTTTAATTAAAGATTCATGTGGGCTACAAAAGTAAATTATTTAATTAGAACAAATATTGAATTATTAAATAAAAGTTAGATATATTGATATTATTAGGGATATAATGAAGGGGTTTTAATAAATTTGAGAATCATGAATGAAGATAGAGAATCTTTCTAATTGTAATAGATTTGAATTAAGGCTTCGCCATAAATTCTTACCTTTTCACTTTGAGTATGTTTGAGAAATGATAAAACTTTTAGGGTGTATTTGGAAAGTGATAAAATTTTTTTTTTATTAGAAAAAGTGATAAAACTTTTGGATGACCAGTTTTTGGTGTAAAAGTTTTTGAAATGAGAGAAAATAATGTGATATAATAAGAGTAATGATGAAGAGTAAAGAAAATAAGATTAAAATAGATAAATTAGTCGTATAGGTAATTGTGTAGAAATGATTGAAAAATAGGGCAGTTGTACAGAAAGATGTGAAAAAATAATTAAAAAATTGGGTAATTATGGAAAGTGAAAAAGTTTATACAGAAAATTTTGGTTTAAAAAGTTTTTTGTGTAGCCAAACATGCCCTTAGAAGAAAAATTTTTAGTGTAAAAGTTTTTGAAATGAGAGAAAATAATATGATACGATATCGATAATAATGAGAAGTAAAGAGAACAAAATTAAAATATATAAGTTAGTTGTATGGGTAATTGTATAGAAATGATTGAAAATTAGAGTAGTTGTGTAGGAAGATGCAAAAAAATAATTAAAAAATAAGGTAGTTGTGGAGAGTGAAAAGTTTTGGTTTGAAAAATTTTAAGTGTAGCCGAATAAACCGTTTAGTTATA
This sequence comes from Annona cherimola, assembly GCA_030490835.1. Lineage (NCBI taxonomy): Eukaryota > Viridiplantae > Streptophyta > Magnoliopsida > Magnoliales > Annonaceae > Annona > Annona cherimola. Next base: position 1,980,878 of record CM059973.1, on the reverse strand, counting down.
TGAACTTAATAGACATTTGCGTTATTATTTGCAAATGATATAATCCTAATAGATGCAATAAGAAGACTAAATTTAAAAATTAAACAAGTGAAAAATTGTGCAAGAATCTAATGGTTTTAAAATTAGTCATATGAAAGTTGAATATATGAAATTTAACTTGAATAATAGTAAACATATAGATGAGAAACCAATTAAGATCTTAAATTATGGTATTACAAACCAATTACTCTTGATATCTAAGATCAATGAGTCAAGAAAGTAGAGAAATTGAGAAAGATATAGCATGCTCTTGATCAGAGCCATTCATATGAATCATAGCATCTCAGATCATTTAGATCTAAACATTAGAATCTCATCAGAAGATTGTTGATTTGAATACCTCGACAAATATGCAAGATTGAAGCAAAATTTGCCCAATCTAATCCTATCATTATGTTTGCAACACCCTAAAACGTTACAATTGACACTTATAATATGAAAATCTGACATCCAAATTATCACGCATGGGCAGTATGTGCATTTGTTTCAATGCTCTGCCAGTGCACCATGCTACGTACATCATTTTTCTTGAAATAAGATTGTAACCCTAGTTGCCGGGCAGGTAGTAAGCTTTTGCTGCCAACTCACACCACCACCATCAGCCGTCCGCTAGCCAATCAAAGCTGCTCATCAGAGTGACTTCATCACCATGAAGCTGTCTATGCTGATAGTGTCGCTACACCGGATTTGTTTCTCCGACCACTTGAAAACATAGAAGACCTCAATGCCATCACCCTCCTTCTTCCTCATCTCACTGCCGATAAAATGTCACCTCCATGACCCCACAAAGTCCAATCGACATAACCAACATCGCCTAGCGAAGTCTATTATCACTACTTTTGTCTTTGCTATCATCAATGAGGCAGGAGAACTCATCATACCGCTATTCATCTTCTTTATTGGCAAACCCACTAGTTGATATTCTCCATGGTTGTTTGATCTTAGCCATTGTCAACCAATTGCAGCCACCATCGAGCATTGCATGATCTGCTGCCTTCACAGATCATCTATATAAATCCGGTGACTAGCCACCACCATATCTCTACCATCCAATCGACATAACTTTTAAATTTGTCAACCATGATCTGATTTTTCCATTAATGTCCCAACCTCATGGCTATTTATAGCCGTTCAATTTCAGCAGTGACACGATCACTGTTATCAACACCAAAATCTTGGTCGGCCATGCTGCCTTACAATCATTTCCCAAGCAACATGCAAATCGTGTCTTCACGATTGTCTTTCATTTACCACCATGATCTTGTCTTCGATTAAATCATTGGTTCAACAAATTTGCTTCCCAAATCACATATCTTCAACTATAGCTTTGATTCCACATATTTGGAAACATGATTTGCTCTGATAGCACTTGTCGTAGAAGCATTCATCATAATCGAAATTAAATAACAACAATATGATCTGTTGTGTCCTTTAAGACGCGCACCTCTAACACAAGATTGCCAATATCATACTTTTGATGTTGAACTAAGACTTGGTGATCACATAAAGGTACTCATGGTTTTAAGTTAAATATTTTTCACAGAAGGATATATATAGGGTGTGTTTGGTTGGAGGTAAAACTTTTGATGAAAAGTTTTAGAGGTAGAAGTTGTCAAATTGATAGAAAATGATATGATATAATAGGGGTAATGATGAGGAGTAAAGAAAATAAAGTTAAAATAGATAGGTTAGTTGTATGAGTAGTTGTGTAGAAATGATTGAAAAGTAGGGTAGTTTGTATAGAAAAATGTGAAAAAATAATTAAAAAATAGAGTAGTTATGAAGAGTGAAAAGTTTTGGGTTGAAAAGTTTTAATTGACAAGTTTTGGCCCCAAACAAACATACCCATAATTGTATCATTATAACTTTAACTCAAAAATCTGGGCTAAATAAGTTTAGACAAGTTTTGAAAGAACAAAGAAGATAGAATATAGGTTTCATCCAAGAAAAACCAAGGAGAAAATGTGAAATCATAAGGATTAACTTTATAAAACAAATGACAAAAGCTCATAGAATGATGGAAGTCTACAGCATGCAGGACGAATCCACAGCACGACATTTGAAGGGATGACCACTACTGCAGATTAATCTCAAAAGAAGGATGATGTCAGAGAATCTTAGTTGAAGTCATAATAAAAAGTCACGTATCAAGTTTCAATGAAAATATAAGCTTGAGGAATAGGATTCCAACATGAGAACCATAAAACAAGAAGTTACAGACTGAAGCTGAAATTCGAATGACTAGCTTTGACAATTGCAAGTTAACTGTCCAAAAGTATTAATGCTCTTGTTATTGTTTCCCTACCACTCCAGCAACTCTTGCAACAACCAAGTGAAGTATTATGGGTTGTTTAGCTTCATACAAGGGGCTTGAATGGGATGGAAAAATGGGATACACGAGAATGTAATCATGTGTATTGGGAATGAGAAAAGTGGTATTAGAAATGTATAAAGTTGCATTGGAAATTGAAAAAGTTGTTTTGGGAATGAGAAGTCTCATCTCATTCACATTCCATTCAAGTTTCTTCAGTGCTTTGGAAACCTAAAATCAGCACAGTTGAGAGTAATAACTGCTGTGCATTCAAGGATTCACTTCATACTCTCAACAACTAAAACCTGTGCCATTACTCAAAGTGTTGAAAAGAACAATAAAGTTGAACTTGTGATTTATACCACTCATAGAACACTCTAATAACTCCTTTCATACTTTGAGACACCTTAAGAACTATATGATAATGACAACTCGTTTGTCTCTCTATGCTACTGAACCCTTATCCGATATGTATACACACATCGGTACTTACATAAAATCAATATAAATTTTTACATATTCATCGTGCACTCTTACATGCAAACTATCACAAAAGCCGATACACAATATATAAGGCACCAAAATGCTAAATATCACTAAATTCCTTCATTAGAAAGTGTATTGAAAGATTGCCTCTAGTCTGGTGAACCTTCTTTTCATCATCTCCTATGATGATGAGATTATACTTGTACACCAATACCATCGCCACTTTCCATTTCTATCTTTTATGAATAAGCTTGAATTTGTCGGCGTTACCTCTAACCATATATATATCCATGAATTTTGCTTCTAATTCCAGTTATACCCACGTATTTTGCCTAAAATTTCACTTATACGTATGCTGTTAAGGATCCGTTAAAGGGAACATTAGCATCCCTATAAAGGGATGAAAATGCTCATTACTAATTATACTTTTATTGTTAAATTTTTTTGATGATATTTATTGTTAAAAATTTATTTTCAAATGAATTTTGAACTTTTTATAGCTATAAAATCACATATTATTTGAATGTAGATTTTCAGTTTTGGGCAAACTAATCTTAAATTATATTAGGGCTTGACCATATTTGTCATTTTACAGGGCTGCTAATGGCTTCTTTAACGGATTCATAATAGTATGGGTATAAGTGGAATTTTAGGCAAAATTCGTTGGTATATGTGGAATTTTTGAAAATTCATGTGTATAAGTGGAATTATGAGTAAAATTCGTGAGTATAAGTGAAATTTGCCCTAACCTCTTTGTAATAAGAATTTTGCTATTTTCCTATAATATGCTTTTGGTGCTTGCTCTAATTTGCATATCTTAGGGGACGTTTGGGAAGGCGAAATCTTGTGGGATTGTAGGTTGAGGTGGGAAATGAAAAAGAAAATATTTTGAGAAATGTGTGATTGATAGGAAATGATAAGGGTCGAGTTGGGATAAATAGGTTTGATGGAGGTAGTTGGTAGAAAAAATGAATATAGAGGTAAAAGTAGAGGGTGAGAATTGGGGCGGGTCGACCTGTGACCTGACCTTGACCTGTTTTGTTTTTGACCGAGTAAAACCAATGTTTTTTTGACCCGAATTCAAAAATAGGGTCGGGGTGGATTGACCATGTCCCGACCCGCCCCGTGTATATTAGTTTATTAAAAATAGGGTCGAGGTTTGGCAAACCTTGACTTGGTACAATCTGCCCTGATTCCCACTCCTAGGTAAAAGTGGAAAAAATATGATTATTGGTAGAGTTAATAGCTACGTTGGGAAACGTGCTCCCACCATTTTCCATAGTTCCCCACTTATGTAGATTACCAAACGAGCCCTTAGTTTTGCTTTCAAATCCTTTGGGATGCATTTTATATATTTCTCAATCTAGATTGTCATGTAAGAATGCATTTTTGACATCCATCTGCCATTTCTAAAGCTTCTATGACTTGCTATTTGCAAGATCTAGTAGGACATGTATTGTTGTAATCTTTGTCATTCGCTAAATGTCTCACCATAATTTAGGTTATGGTTTTGAGAATCCTCAAGAAACTAATGGAGCCTTTCATCTTTTTGTCAATCCATCAGGTTGAGTTTTTACCTCATATGCCTATTTGCATGATATAGTCTGCATATCCTTAGGGCCATAACTCATATTGTCTAACTGCTTGGAGTTCTTCCATAGCCTTACTTCAGTTTGCGCTTTCTAAGGCTTACTCATATTTGGGTCAACTACTCGGACATCTTTCTTTGTTGTTGCATTAGCATATATGGTATTTGGCATCCTTTGCTTCCTCGATCATCATAGTGGGGGTTGAAATTTCCTTTGCTCTTCAAATTCTTCCAGTTTGTTAGGCCTTTCTTCTTCAGGACTCTCTTGACGTACTTCTGTTTACGGCAAATTCCTCGCTGTTTTTGGTGACTTAGACCTATGATCTTTTCTTTCTGCTGTTGACCCTTCTACCTCAATTGACTCTTGCCTTAGTTGACTCATATTATACTTGATTTGCTCCTGTAGCCTTTCCTTCGACTTCTCATCAATTTTATTACTTTAAGGCAATAAGACTATAACCAAAGGATGTAAAAGCTGAAGAAGGTTGAAAATAATCACATAATCAAGTACACAATTGCCTGGGTTGTTAACACTTAGTTACATTTTTAATATTATATATTTGTGATATAATATAACATATTTTAATATTGAAAAACCCCAACGTGTAGTGCCTTGTTTTACTTCACTTTCTATTTCTTCAACTCTTCAACATTAGTTGGTGGTGTGGTGTTTCTTCCACCAACAATATCCCAAAGGTCCTAACCTAGTATGTAGAATTACACGAGTGCACTCCAGTTATTATAGTTGTTGTTGTTCACCTTCTCGATGTTGTTTGCCAAAGAAAAAATATCCATTATCGAGACCTGGTGATGCCTGACACTCTCACAAGTAAGCCTAGTCCTTAACTAACCAATTTCATAATCCCTAACTATGCATTGGGACTCTCCTTGTACTGTGTAAGTTGGCAGATCTCTATGAACAATGGTTCCTAACAACCTGTCTTGACTACCAAATTGTTGAATAAATGAGGCTCCAGTATTGCAATCCTCGTAAAATATCTTTTACAAAGACATCGACACCCATGACATTTTAATTTTCTCACTTACCAACTGAGCTCACTCTGTTAGTGCTTACCACCAGGATAATTACTCACTCATAGCTTTACCTCACTAGTAATCATTTCTTACACTCGTATCTTACTCTCACACACACTCGCACTCTCAAACTGACTTCTTGCTTCTACACACTTGAGGAGCAAAGCTCCTTTTATGGACACTTAAGTTGGTTAACTCACTGACTTATCATTCAGTGGATATTTTTTTTTATTATTCATCAAATTCAGTTCTGGAGTCTTCTAGCAAACTCTAGGTTACCAGTATTAGAGTTGGCTATGTAGTTTTCTAGCAATACATAGGGTTGGTGATGAGTCTCATATATCATGTGGGTTCACCTTCGATATTGGTCATATATTGTTTTAAGTGCACATTGTAAGCACATCCATCACATGGGACTTTTTTGGGGGTTAAAAGTACTATATTATAAATTAGGCTTATTGTCAATAGTAGTAGTCAACTTCTAACTATTAGAGTTTATGTGTGCTGCAACCAAGCTCATTGACATCACTTATTGCTCGTTGCTTATTGTTATGGGAAAGGCACTCATTTCATGTGTCGGGTGGGACTTGGATTGCATGCAAAATTATGTGGATCATAGTTATGAAAAATTTTGTGCACCTCACATAACGCACACCCAATTTAGTGTGGATTCAGTTTCCTAATCCCACATGAATGTGGTTTATATAAACCTAGACCCCCTTCTATGTTATAAATAGAGGTTTGATCTAGGGTTTGGTGAGTGTGTGATTTTTTGGGGGATTTCTTCTATTTCCTGTGTGACATTTGTTTTTTCGAGGAAAGTTTATTGTGAATTTATTTTTCAAGGTTTATTTTTGGGAGTTCTACATTTCTTGTATCCCTTTTATTATAGTGGATTTCTCCTTTTTTGCCTGTGGTTTTTCCTTCATATTAAAGGGTTTGTTTAATGTAAATTTGTGTTTGCATTTACTTCTCTCTCTCTCTCTCTCTCTCTCTCTCTCTCTCTCTCTCTTTCTCTCTCTCTCTCTCTCTCGTTTTTCAACATTGCTTTGTTATTTTATAGGATTACTCCTAACATTATGCTTCAAAAGTCATTTTCTGCCATTGGATGGAGTTCAAAACATAGCCTTGAAAAAGAAACTATTTCTCGATTAAATGAAAATTTGACCATCCATTTAAATTACTATAGTGCCCCGACCCATGGGTGCGCCACCGCGTGGTACCTTATGTCATAGATCTTTTTAAGTGGTGAAGCTTGTAAATGAAACTAAGTTTCATGCTCATATGAGCAGAAGCTTTACCTAATTTGTCGAGAAATCAACCTGATTTTTTTTTTCTTTTCTTTAGAACCTACACTGGTTTCATTTTCTTAACTAAAATTTGGCAGCACGCCCTATGTATTTAGGACATTTGGGCAATACAAAACCTGATAGTCATTACAAATCCAACATTTTCTACTAAATCACTCACATTTACTTCAATTCAACTAATAAATCTCTTACACAATTACACTTCACACGAGAAATTAATTACTATATTTAACAACAACATAAAACATTTAAATATAATACATACTCACAATTGTAATAATTATAATCCAATGGCTCTAAATTCTTTAAAAATATTAGAAATCATACCTTCACTGCTTTACTAGCAGTGAAGGTTCTTCTATTAAATCTGCATCATCTGCATTCATTGATTAGCTGAAAACAATGAACATAAAATACTCGGTGAGCAAGCATTTAAAAATATTCATAATTTCTAAAACCTGTAGCTTCAACCGAAATCGTAAAATTTTTAAGTTCCCGTTATGCATGTGTGATAATGAGATGAATGTACACACATGTATTATTCAATGACATCATTCCCATGGGGTGATGACACTTATCAAGTGATTATTCATCTATAAAAACCTTTCTATTGAAAGGCGTTGGGTGCACCAACTTGGCTACATTAAGGGTGGACAACTTGTCCTTTTCCAACCTTTACAAATTCCCCTTAATTCACTTTCCATGCACGAGTTCCATTCACACGGGCATCATATGCATTTATGGCATGAATTGACTTTTTCCAAGTCAACATGATAATAAGGTTTGTACATGAAAATCAAATTATAAAATATATTTCAAACGCACATTCTTTTTGTAAAACCTATGCATAGGGTAATGACCATCCCTAAATGCTTTTATAATGCATATTGATTTAAGGAAGCATTTAAATAACAAAAATTCATTGACAAATAATCTTTCTTGAAATAAAATGGTAAAAATGAATTTTCTTACTGTATTATCCTTTTTGAAACGAAATCTTGAAGGGCTTGCTTACCTTTTTTTCTTTAGCCTCTTTCCATCTCTTCTTTACCCTTCCCTAGCATGACCAATAAAAAATAATTTTTAAGCATATCATTCTCACCATCACGCATACCAATCTACATGCCTACTTATTTCCTACTTGCCATTTCTGATTGGCTTTTGATAAGAAATTCAAGCATTTCTTTGCTTAAAAATCTCATTTAAATATAATTTGTTATACACTTGAACAAACCTCCTATTCCCTACTCTAAACTTCCAAATATGAAATTCATCTCGAATTCATCATAAAATTAGATTTCATAGGGTTTCATAAGCCCAATATGCTCAAAAATAATCTTTTCTAAACATAGACCAATTTGAGAACTCATAGACTATAGGCTATCTTAGTCTTTTAATCATTCTATAAATAAAATGTTCTTAATGAACCTTATAAATTTCGTGTATATTGCATTTAAAAAATTAAAAATACATATATAAGGGCCATACACACGATTGCCCTATTGTGGCCATCATGGCCAACCCACTTGTACATTTAAACTTTATCATATAACTCATAAATCATTCTAGCATGCTGTTAAATAGATAAATCAACTTCATCTATTTACACAATCTACCAAATTGCCTATTCCATGGTTGTCACCATCAATTTATTTAATTAAGAGAACTCCAAAACCTATTTAGCTAGCTATTATCATTAAATTCATTCCAGACTTGGTTTGAATATTGGAACTTAAAAATTTTACTACATTCCATTCCAACATCACATATTATCATTCACATTCAATGATTTCCCTATTATAGTAAATTATTTGCACTCGATTTCATCCATACCCTTAACTACCCATGCTCAGTCCTCATATAAGCCTAGTTTTTGGCTTCAAGATTTGCAAACTTTGATCCAAATTCATGTTCATATAATATTCAATTACTAAATTTAATGTTTCAAGCATCAACACATACTCGTAACATGTATACCCACCTGCCCTCATTCTTTCCAGCCAATTTCCACATCCAAATACCTTCAAAATTATTTATAAATCATCCCCTATGTGAATAATACAAAAGCCCTATGCCTATCCACGAAATTCATGGCTGCCCTATTTTAGGATTTGATTAAATTCAAACTTTCTTTCCCATCCTACATGATTTAGCCTCCAAACCATGCAATCTATATGATTTCATTGTCACTAACATGCACAACCCATGATTTAAGAGAAATTTTTGAAACCCTAACTTACCTTACCCAAGTATACTCAAATCGTTGGGATATACTTCATTTTTAGGTTTAATTTTCATGATTTGGGTTGTTTCCTTGAAGATCTAAGCATAAATCACAAAATCCCTATCATATTCCAATGATTTGGGAAGGGTTTTAAAGAAAATCCTAAAAAAGACCCAACTCTCCTACCTCCGGCCGCCGGTGTTGGAGAAGAAGACAACGTTGGTGTCGTGGGGTAGACGATGTTGAGGACATGTAGCCGGCCCCTCTTCTCCCTCCTCTCCTTCTCTTTCTTCTTCTTCTTTTCCTCTTTTTTTCCTCCCCCTCTGTTTGCTTGAACGAATGGAAAGGGGGCTCTCTTTTGTGGTCCCCCATTTGGGTAGTTTGCATGGACACATTTGCAGCTACCCTTCATATATTTTTTAAAATTTTTGTTATATGTTCATCCACATATTTACATGTGATGAATCATAATATTTTAAATTTTATAACTCATGATACATATTTAGGATCATGAAATTATGGCCATTTACCGCTTTAAGTAATTTAAATCAATTAATTATTTAATTAAAACCATTTAATTGCTTTTAATTAATATACTTTTCCATTTTTCATTCAATAATAGTATTTCGACTCATCATTACTTATTTATTATTTACCTCTTCTTTTATTTTATAATTTTAGGCCATTTATTTATGTTCAATCTCATTAATTCCTTGGCTCAAAATTTACATATATATATATATTATATGCTTAGGGTTGCAATTTAAAAATTGCAGTTACTACAATTACCAAATCTTTCTTTTCAGTTTGGAGGTGACAATCATTGAGATTCATTGACTGAGTTACCTCCTGATAGTGATGCTTGTAGCCATGCTCCCGGGCTTCAGCCTTTTCCTCGGTTAACACCTTCTCACTTTTCAGTCAGTTCTCTGATGTACCAAGAATTAACTATCTATTAGTGTTGCCTGTTTCAAAATTTATATCTTTTATCTCAGTTGTCATTTGTTTCTTTGTAGGTAAGGAATATACCTGAAAATTTTCATTCAGTAGAGGACTACGTTGAGTCCTATATCTTCCCTCTGTTGGAAGAAACACGTGCAGAACTGTATGCCAGTTTGGAAACAATCTCTGATGCACCTTTTGCTGAAATTACTGCCATAGAAGAATCCAAACATGCTTCAAGATTTTGTTACTCTATCAATGTCCGTGGTTGGAAGAGTGGATCAGGCATTGGAAGTGATGGAATTTACAAGCCATTACCTGGAGATATATTTATTCTTTCATCTATGATTCCTGAGGCACCTGAAAATCTTCTGCAATATGGCTCCATTTATTATCTAGCTATGGTTACTGATATTGAAATTATGTTTATGGATGAAGAGGAAAATCCAAATTCAGCTGGTTCAGTCAATGACTTCAAAACAGAAGAATCCCACAATGGCTTCAGAATTGAATTATCAAAGGGCATTGAAGTTGCAGAAGGAATGGGGAATTCTGTTTACGCTATTTACCTTTCAAATTTAACAACAAACAATCGGATATGGAAGGCCCTAAGCTCAGGGATTGACGTGGAGAATAAGAATCTGAACATGATCAAAGAAGTTTTATATGCTAAGCCCTCGGTACATAAATACTACTGTTTTCTTTAATTGTAATGTGTTGTTATACATTGTTAAAATGATAGACATACTCGCTAAAATTAACTGAGTAGCCGTTTGAATTTTGAAGGTGCTATGTCATTCGGTTTCCATTTTAAGTCATCCGCACAGTGCAAGTTGTTGGGCTTGCTAGTTCATGGTGAAAATGTCAAAAATTGATGTTCATTGTGTTCAATTTGTGACATTGTAACTGGTGGATGAAATATTTGTTATACATAGGGAAGAAGAATGTTCTCTACTACTAGTTTGTGGATTTAGGACGACACTGCAGGTGCCATGCGATCAAATGTTGGTTTTCTTTCGTTGAATTTAGAACTATACATGTTTGGGTGGGTATGATACCCTGTAACCTTGATGAAGGCTAAACAAATTTAACAAAGGTAGAAATACATTTTATAATGAGATATTGGTTAGGATACTCTTAATATCGCGGACTAGATAAAACTCCCAGTATCTTGTTGCTCATGCCTTGAGCCTGTTTATGTGAATTCAAGTGAAAAGTTAAATTATTCCCTACAGTGTGGGTGTATGGGAGTATAAGACCAAAGGCATGAAGACATGAATTATAAACTGTAAACATGCCCATATGGTGTAGTCTATCTAATAGTTGATGTGAAAATAGGCATTTATAGAGTGATTCTGAGGAATCCTTCTGCTTCTCCACTTAGTTTTGGAGAAGGCTTTGTTGATAATGATCTTGTTCAGAATTTAGACAGCAACATGGATAACCGCACGGATAACCGCACTAATTTGTCTACATTTGCAGCATGGTTGTTGCCTTTCATAGTTAAGCTGCCTTTTCTTCAACAGTGAGGCATGATCTTTTGTTCATGTTTTAATTGGTTTTGCTACCACATTTTTTAAACCAGGATCTGGGTACATGCAAAGCCTGCTCTTTTGATGAAACAGATATATGGTCTACTAAGTTCTATGATGATTTTACCTCTTTCAATTTGAATGAGTCCCAAAAGGATGCAGTATTAAATTCTTTAGCAAGCATACAGTGCCACCATTCACATTCATTCACTCTTATCTGGGGCCCACCAGGAACAGGAAAGACAAAAACCACAAGTGTATTGCTTTGGGTGTTGTTAGATATGGGATGCAGAACCCTTACATGTGCGCCAACAAATGTTGCTGTTACTCAAGTTTGTTCACGTCTCCTCAGAACAGTGAAAGATCATCGTGGACAAGATAATAAAAGTGGTTTCCTCAGCATTTCTTTAGGTGATGTAGTGCTATTTGGAAACAAGGATCGACTGTCAATAGATGAGGATTTAGATATTAAAGATATATTTTTGGAACATCGTGTTGATTCTCTTGCTAAATGCTTTGCACCTGCATCTGGCTGGAAGTTTATGATCCTTGCCTTGATATCTCTTCTTGAAGACTGTGTGCCAATGTACCATTCTTACTTGGAAGATGAAAAGGAAAAGTTTGTTATGGGTTTTAAAGAATTTCTAAGGAGGAGGTTGAATGCTATTTGGCAACCACTTTGTGACTGCATGAGGTTGTTTTCCATTCATTTAACAAGCACCCGTATTTCAATCAATGTTGTGGGAAACATGGTCACTCTTTATAATCTGCTTGAGGACTTCATGGAATTGTTGTGTGCTAAAGATATCTCTGATAGAGGAGTGGAGGAAATCTTTTCACCAGAACGTCCAGAAGGTGGATATTCTCTCGATACAGATCCATCAAGTCATCAGTGTTTTGCATATGAGAATACTAAAAAAATGTCGTTGGAAAAAATTAGGCAGGAAAGCCTACATGTTCTTGGAGTTCTAAGAGATACTCTTCATTTGCCTACTACTGCCAGGAAAGATTACATCAAAGAATTCTGCTTAAAGAATGCTACACTTGTTTTCTGTACTGCTTCTGCTTCTTCATCTTTACAATATCGTGGGGTTAAACCATTTCAAGTGTTAGTTATTGATGAAGCTGCACAGCTCAAAGAATGCGAATCAGTAATCCCACTTCGTGTTAAAGGTATAGAGCATGCTATTCTCATTGGAGATGAACATCAGCTGCCTTCTACGGTCGATAGCAAGGTTTGGTCCTCTTCTGTTTAAAAATGTTTCCATTTCTGTCTAAATTATTAATATCTCTCTGTCTTTTTCATCCGCTTATTTGTGCTTTTTGGGTATGGCATTTTCATCTAGGTATCTAAGGTTGCTGGATTTGGAAGAAGCCTTTTCGAAAGGTTGGTTTTGCTGGGGCACAAGAAACATCTACTTGATATACAATATCGAATGCACCCTGCAATAAGTGCATTCCCAAATTCCAAGTTTTACTATGGCCAGCTTTTGGACAGTCCAAATGTTACAGATGCCAGATATGAAAAGCACTATCTTCAGGGACCTATGTATGGTCCTTATTCATTCATAAACATAGTTGATGGTAGGGAGGAACAAGATGAAATCAGTAGAAGTTGGAAGAATGTAGTAGAGGTGGCTGTTGTCTTGAAAATTATCAGAAGCCTTTTCAAATGTATGATTACCAATATCCTTTAGTATGCCATATGATTACTATGAGATTATTGTTTCATTTCAGCCACTGTTGATTTCTGGGGGTACATGGGATTATCGTGACATTTTCCTTGTATAAGTATATCATCAATGACTAATTTGGTGGTTTTAGTTGTCTCATGCACCAAATATTTCTAACCCAAATGATAGAGGTATTATCTGCAGCAAACATTTAGACATAGGGTGTGTTTGTTTAGGGTAAAAAAGTGTCAACTAAAACTTTTCAATCTAAAACTTTTCACTCTCCATAATTATTCTTTTTTTTAATTATTTTTTCACATTTTTCTATACAAACTATCCTACTTTTCAATCATTTCTACACAACTACCCATACAACTAACCTATCTATTTTAACTTTATTCTCTTTACTCCTCATCATTACTCCTATTATATCACATCATTTTCTATTGATTTGACAACTTCCACTCTAAAAACTTTTCATCAAAAGTTTTACCTCCAACCAAACACACCCATAATTCTTACTTTTCAACTGTTCATTAATTTGAAAATGATGCGTGATGCTTAACTAAAGATATGAGGGTGCTTTTTACACTAGGAACCACAAATGAAAATATTAAGTAGGTACCCAGATTAGCAATGTTTCTTAATGAAAATATATTCTACGTCCCTTATTATGCTCCGTTTCTTTTTATTTGGTCTGGATGGTTCATTCTTTAAGTGGTGGGTGATTCCTTATAAGCTGAGCTCATTCAACTAAGCTATTGCATTCTTTTCTTTCTTGACCTTGGAATTTAAGAAAGAAGTAGCATTTGGGGTTTCTTCTTGTTATTCTTTTCTTTTGTTTTGTCTCATTCAGTTGGAAAATGCATATTGGATATCCTGTTATTGTAATTTAACCAATTGGCTTCTGTAGATGATGTCCTGACAAATTTGAGTTTCTATGAATGATAGTGGCTGCCTTGCTAGATAATCAATTTACTGAGTTCAAGTTTTGATATCAAAGTTTTATTTTCGATAAATTTTATTGAAGATATATTAGTGGTTACAAGTTCAAATAAATGAGACCCAACATGTTCCAATGTTATCAGAGCTCATTGTGCATTGGGTGAAGCTTTTTACCCTTTTTACCAAGGCTATGATCAGAGGACAATTTTTTATTATAATTTTACAAGTGACTCAAATGAAAACCTCTGGAGAGGGTAGATTGGAGCGAACAGTTCAAAATTATTAAGGGACAAAATGAGAGCTGCAAGGAAGTGAAAAATGGCACTTGGAGAAAGTTTGACCACAGTGTGTAGAGACATCAGTTATGTCACAGATGTTAGTATTTGATAAAGCTAGAGAAAAGTGGGACTGCAATACTTCTGCTTAAGGAATAGTTTTAGAAACCTGATAGCAATCCCTTGGCTAATTTTTCTGTTGAGGCATCCAGTCGGTGTCTTCAATGGTGCTGTATATTCTATTTATTCCATATTTTGGTTCATAGGTGTGTGCTGTGATCTAATATCTTGCTCTCATTTTTTTTTTTTTTTTTTTTCTTTTTCTTTGCCCTTTTGTAGTATGGGAGGATAATGGAGAAAGCCTTAGTGTGGGAGTTGTGTGCCCTTACAGAGCTCAGGCGAATGCTATCCAGGAGAAGATTGCAAATCGTTATGAACAAAAGGATGGATTTACTCTGAAGATCAAATCTATTGATGGGTTCCAAGGGGGTGAGATGGATATAATTATCCTTTCAACTGTAAGGTCAAATAGCAAGGGGAAAGTTGGATTTTTGGACAATTTGAACCGAACAAATGTGGCATTAACTAGAGCCAGGTATTTTGGCATCCCAGCCCAATTTGATGTCCTTCACAACATTTGACCGTTTTTGTTGATGATCATTGCATTGGACTCTTAAAGATTTCATATGCTTGAATCAAGAGCGTTTATAACTCAGTGCATTGCCTGTTTCTGCTGTAGGCATTCCCTATGGATTTTAGGTAATGCATTAACCTTGGTTCGAAGTGATTCTGTTTGGGAAGAATTAATATCTGATGTAAAGGGAAGAGGTCACTTCTTCAATGCTCATGAGGACAAAGGGTTAGCAAAAGTTATTTTACAAGTTAAAAATGAACTGAATCAGCTTGAAGATTTGCTTAACCCAGATTCTGTACTTCTCCACTCAGCTCGATGGAAGGTAATGCACTCAATCATTTTAGTGGTACTTTGTTTTGTCCATGTTTTGTGTAGGGATTTACTTCACAACTGGCAATGGAACTCTTGCAATTTTTATGTCCTTTCAGATTTAGTGGTATGTTCTTTTGTATAGGTATTTACTTCATCTCCAGCAATGGAACTATAGTAATTTTTGTCTTGTCAGATTTAGTGGTATGTTATTTTGTCCATGTTTTGTGTAGGGACTTACTTTGCCAACAGCAATGGAACTGTTGGAATTTTAATGTCTTGTCAGATTTAGCAGTATGTTGTTTTGTGTAGGGATTTACTTCACCACCAGCAATGCAACTCTTGGAATTTTTATTTCTTGTCAGATCAATCATGTTCTGCTTGTCAACATTAATGTCTACGTTTCTCTTTTGACTTTTTAGCACTCTTATATTTCCAACTATATCGAGGGCAGTAATTTGGTTGCTTACTTGTTCACAAGATTCAGTATATAAACCTTGTTGAAATTGGCTGGTTCTATCCCAAAATGACTAGTTAAGATAGGAAGCCTTTTTCCATACACATAAACCACAAACTCTACAAGTTACTTGAAAGTGTGAGACTTTTATACCCACATATTATAAATGGGGATAAGCATAAACAGGCTATACCATGTTAAAAATGAACTGGTTCTACATTCACATGAGAACATATGGCCCAAGGCTAAAAGGGAATACATTTAAGGGATTTCTGGTGTCTGATACAGTTTGCTTGAGCTGTTCATATCAATGGTATCAAGAGAGTGTTGGTGGGCATGGAATCCCACATTGTTTAAAGGCTTCCGGACTTGGCTTGTCATTTTGGGATAGAACCAGCCCATTTCAACAAAATTCCATGAATATCTTCTGTTCTAGGGCTTTGTTTTTGGACAGCTGCCAAAGCTGGATGACTACATTAGTTACATTTGATGGAAGTGGCAACTTGGTCTAAGCTGGCGGATAATTGCTGAAGTAAGAGCCACCAACATATGGAAATGGCTGTGCCAAAACACAACCAAAATAGACTGTTGCATCATGATACACAATAACTGCACCGTAAATTTCACCTTGCGTTGGTGCATTATATTTTCTATTCCAATTTTAGAATCTTCATAGAATTATAGATTTCATGATAAATTCAAAGCATGTGTTGTTTTTGTTGCACCTTTCAATTCTTTTGCACAACCTTAGTCTGTAATCTCTTAATGCTAGCCATTTGCGAATGCACAGGTTCTCTTCAGTGACGAATTCCATAAATCTTTTGCGAAGTTAAAATATTTCCAGGTCAAACAGGCAGTTATTCAGTTGTTACTGAAGCTCGCAGATGGCTGGCGTCCTAAAAGTAAGAGCCTTGAAGTTGGTGACTCCTTTCAGCTTGCAAAACAGTGCCGCATTAAGGATTTGTATTTGATATGGACAGTGGACATTTCAAAAGAGAGAAACTATATCCAAGTGCTGAAAGTTTGGGACATTGTACCACTGACAGAAATCCAAAGACTGAGCAACCGACTCGATAACATCTTTGCAATGTACACTGATGCTTATATTGAACATTGCAAAGAAAGAAGAGTCAATGGGTATGTGAACAAATTTTTATTATTTTTGATGCTTGAATGTTGCAGCCTGTCTTCCATTTACCTACCATGAAAGCTAAACAGCATGCCTTTGATTCTAATGATGCTTATAGACTGACATTCAGTTTTTTTTTTTTGTGTATTTTTACACTATAATATAAGAATATTTTGTTGAGCACAACATGTTCCTTTGGAATATTTATAGAGGTCAGATGTACACCACTTGTAATCATTCGACTCCTGCATTGTGAAAAATTTGTACTACTTGCCGCAAATGCTTCTTGAAACTGCTCTGCCAACTATAGGAGGCTACATTTATTGTTTTGATAAAATGCAACTATTCATGTTCATTGCATGTGTCTTAGGGCCTGTTTGGCCCAACAGCACATTTGTTGCTTTTACAGTGTGGTAGTGCTTATGCAGAAGCTTGAATCTGAAGCTTCTATTTGGCAGTGCCTTATAGGGATTGTTTGATTAGCATAGAGTATAACAATCTGAATGGGTGAATGGGTTTATGAAGGAATCATTGCTGTTAGGAAACGTGACTCTGATTGATACGGATTTGCAGAAGCATGCTCAATAAATCAGGATCAAATGAATAATAACAAAATTATTTACACAAGACACTAAGATTTATGTGGAAACGCTTCAATTTAGACGAGAGAAACCATGGGAGAGATACGAATCCACTATCTTCAATTTAGACGAGAGAAACCATGGGAGAGATATGAATCCACTATAATAAACAAGTTACGGAGAGACAAATCAGAATTGCTTACACTTATTCTTTAAATGCCTCACACATCCACCACTCTGGTAACCCCTCTATCGGCCCCATCTAGACATCTCTCCATGCTTTATTGAATCACTAATTGATAACCCTATAAAAAAAGCTATCATAGGCACTTACGCAAAACCAATGTACATTACAGATTCACCATGTACTCTCACATGCAAACCATTTCGCAAATAACCTATATACAGAATATAAGACGCAACTCTAACAAATTGCTGCTGTGGCTTGGATTCTACAACATTTAACTTGCTCATGGAGAAACTCATGTTTTCAAATCGATAACTCAAACATTAGTTAGTTCTTCAGTTCTCATGCTTCAACATAGCATGACACCACATCTCTCCACTTAAGAGATCACTCCACCTTCATGCTCAAATTAGCATGAATTCACATCTCTACTTAAGATGTCTACACAACCAAGCACTGTGTCTGCCTTCCATGCACCATCTGTTCCATTTGCTAGCACTCAGAGAGATCACAAACTTGCTAAAATCGAAGATCAAGAAGACCACCATTCAACGCGCATCTTTTGTCATACGACGTGCATCTTTTGTCTTACTTATCTCTTTGGTAGGGTCTTTCTATAAACTTTATTGCAACTCTTTGACTGACCAGTCATTATCTGTCATCTACACACCAAACCACTCAAGTTGTTACCATTTGCATTCTTGGATAGAGTAGGTCCAAAATGCTTTTGTGCTACTACCATGTGCACCTGCAACAAATTCCTTTGCTTAGATGTCACATGAGTACAAGAGTTACACCTATCGTTACACTCATGATCTCCATGTGTATGTCAAATTACACATATCACATGCACTCTCTAACCAGTGCGTTAGTGCATCAACCATGCACTCATTCATACACCGTCACATCAGCTACCAAACAAATATGAACTACATTTATTTTCCAACACCATTGCATTGATAAAACTCTCAAGCGGTTTGCACACAATCTAATGTCACACATTCTTAGGACCTATAGCCACTGTCTAATATGAAAGTCAGGAAAGCTAGTCTATCTCTATTAGGAGTGTTAATGGTCATGGTCATCCCGTGAATCCATTTCTCCACCTCGTTTATAAATGAGTTTGAGTTGAGATTTTTGAATAAATGGTTTATAATCCACCAACTCGTTCAATTATTTAATTAAATAAACGGATTAATATTGAGATTTTATAACCCATTAATACGTTTAGTAATCTGTTTAACCCATTTAACTTGTTTAATTCATTAAAGTTTTATATATATGAATGTAAACCTCTTGGTTATTTCCCTCATGAAGTCTTCTTTCTGCCATCTAATTTTCATTTTCTCACTGCTGCTCTAATTCCTTTTTCCGTTACTGCCCTATTTTCATGCCTCCCACTCCGAAAATATTCTCTCGCCTCTTCCTACGAGATCATCGTCTGCCAAAGGTTAGACCTTCAGGTTGTTTGCTATACAATCTGTTAACAACTTGCTGACCTGTTTATTAAATTAGTTGTAAATGGGTTAGGGTTGAAGTTTTTTAAACGAGTTAATAAACAGATTAAGGTTGAGATATTCTAAATGAGTTAGGATTAAGATTAGACTCCATCTAACCCATCCAACCCGATCCGTTAACACCCCTAATTTCTATATGCTCTCCATGCATCCTCAGCACAACATCATTCATGTGACCATACCATATCTACTCACAAACTACTACTTCAAATCAGATCGAACTTGACTCATCCCAATTAACCTCGATCTTTGTGATTTAACTTGGTCATACCGAACAATATAGCATTCTCTTAATCTACATTGTTTACATGAATCACAACAACTCAAAACATTTAGATCTACACATAAAGATTTTTCTAATAATCACATGATAATTGATTTGCACACCTCATTAGATCTACATTACTGAATCAAAATCCACCCAAGCTGACCCCACCATCATGTTTTTAGCACTCTAAAATATCGGAAACCATACCTGAAATACTAAAATTCGAATATAGGATCACCATATACGAGTCACACGAATATTTGTCCAATGCTCCGGTAGTGCACTAGAACCAATGCACCATCATCTACTAAAATAGGAAGACTTAGCCTACCATAGCCCTCCTCTTTTACAGCCTCCATGGCTATTGCCTCTTTGCTGTTAACATCAGCACCTCCGTCATGTTGTCTTGCATCACCCACTAGCATCCTCCATTGTCGTTCATCGCCATGGCCGCACTTGATCAGCCGCTTGCTTGCACTCGATTGTAGTCACTGTTGAAGTCATTTGTCATTTTAACCCATTTACAATCATCTTCACCAAATCTGACTAGAAGCTGTTTGCCACCGTCTCACCAGATCTCATCATCTAGCTGCTAATCTTCAACACTGTCGGCGTCATCTGCATCTATCCCATTGTTGTCGCTCAACACAACCATCCACGTTTCTAAGCATGGCATGTCGAAAAACCCATCTTCCAGTGCAGCTACCAACGATGCTTGTTGCTTCGACTATTGGGATTTTCAAAATCTATGATAAATATTATATAATGTCATAGATAAACTATAAAAATAATAGTGTTGAAGTGGTAACGTATTTTGTTACTACACAACAGGTCTTGGAATCAATCTTTGCTCTCTCATGTTTTTTGGCAAATTTTGTTGCAAAGCAACAGTTCATCAAAAGACAACGATTTGCATGTTTGAAAAATTCAAACATTCAAGTGGTAGCAACGAATTGTAAAGGGATGCAATGGTGATGTGGCATGCAACGATTAACAATAGATGCAACACATAGAATTTAATGGAAAATCTATAAATGGAGATGACATTTGAGAGATTTCAATCATCCACTCATCCTCTGCTCTCCTCAGACATCCTAATGTCCTATTTAAGGCATCTGTTGCTCCTGTCTTAATTTAGACATTGTGTCCTAGTTGTTGATTTGCAAAATTGCCATATAATTTTGAAATTCTCTTCATTCAACCGAAAATTTTGTTCTCAAGTGTTCTTGTGCTTAGAAGAGATGCTACTTTTTATTCTAGTTCAGATTTCACTTTTCGTATGCTTGGGGCAACTGCAAAATTACCCTAAGCAGCAAATAGGGTAGCAAAATTGCCTTAAGGAAAGCGACTTTGTAACACGCCTGAAGTGGAACTTGATTTTGTTTTCACTGTTAGCACTTTCTTTAATTTTCTCTTTCTTATATTTTGCACCAACATCGACTTGCCACCTACCAATCGTTGTTGCACCACAATTCTTCACCATCTCCGTTGTCGGTAGTCCCAATTTGGTGAATCCATTAGCTTTCATCATCGGCACCCTTGCTTTGATGTTGACGCCCAAGATTAGCCCAAATATAGCTGTCGCCAGTAGATCTAGTGATTCAGTTGAATCGCTGCTGTAGCCATGATGCCATTTACAATGCCACCGATCAATATGCCATGACTGCCCTAAATTCAGCCACTACCATGGCTAATCTTGCTACCCAAAATTTGACAATCACAATCAACACCATCATGTACCTTTCTCATGCCTTTATATCATCATCCATCATGATCTTGTCCATCTAACCCATTAATCCAACAAACCTGCTTGAATTACAGATGCATGACAATAGCTCCTATACTATTTGTTTGAAAACATGATTCAGATTAATGCAGATTGATGCATAAGCATACACAATAAATCAGGATCAAATAAATGACAACAAGATCATACACATAAGATAACTAAAATTTGCATGGAAAATCCTTCAATTTAGAACGGAGAGATATGAAACTACTATGATAAATAGGTTACAAAAATACAGATTGGAAATGCTTACACTCATTCCTTGGATGCCTCATACACCACCAAAGAAAGCATCTGTTAATCTCTCCCTCAGCCCCATTGGGACATCTTTATAGACTCTATTGAATCCTTAATTGATACCCTTATAAATAGGACTCTCTTGGGTCCTTATGCAAAACCAAGTGCACTCCACTGCACATTTACTGCACACTCTCACATGTGAATAATTACGCAAATAAACAATAGGCAAAATATATGACACAACCCTAACAATTACTAAATAGGAAAAGTTGAACGTATTGCACAGCCAAATAAGGCTGCCCTTAATTTGACTGTCTGATAAGCTAAACTTTCAGTAATGAATTCTTTTTGCTGTCAGTTGCTTCCCAAAGAAGCATACCTTTGCACGCACTTATTTACTGTTTGTACACTTAAATTTCATGGTCATTGCCTTGGAAAAACTGAAAAAACAAAATGCCAATGTTTCCTTGTCTTAATAACTGATACCTGTTAAACCTGAAAATTTTTCACATAAAATATCTAAAGAGTTACTAAAAAGTTCTGTGTGATCTTTTTTCTGTCACCTGGTTTGTGTGAAATATTTGAGATGATCTTCATGGAATATCTAAAGAAATAAGAATAAGTGGAACTCAAAAGTTTCTTTTCTTCTTGCTTTTTGGATAACTCATTTTCCTTTTAATTTTCTTAGTAACTTAATGTCTAGTCTAGTTTTTATATGACAGTTCCAAAATCTCAGAGTTTGTCTTCTGATTCTCAGATGTTATCTTTGATTATCCTGCTAATGGGAATTTGTTCTAATTGCCTACTCAATGATTCTGGTTGCTGTCAACTTTCTAGAAGAAAAAAATTTCTCCGAAATTTTCTTGTAACTTCCAATTTCTAAGCACAATTCTTTGCAGTTGAGGTGACGGCCTAGGTTCTGAACTAATGGTGTGTTTGGCATTGCTGCAAAGAAATTTTTTTTCCACCTCTTTTTCAACCCTTGCACACGATTTGTTATCTTAACTACCTACCTACTTTTTCCCATTATTACCTATGTTTTCAATCATTATTTCACATATTACACACAATTACCCTATTTATTCTTTTTGCTCCTAATAATTACCATATCACATCACATAATTCGCTTACCGTTTCAAAATTTTTCCCTAAAAATTCCTATTCTTAACCCCCTGCCCCACAATTTCTTTTCCCTCATTGCAAACACAGACAATTTTTTTTTTGTCTTATGTTTTTTTTTTTTTTTTGGCACAGTTTCTGTTATTTATACATGGACAAATTCATCCTTATTTTTTCTGTGGAATGTTACTAATGGTCCATTACTTTTCCTGTTTTAGAGCACTTGAAGTTCCCTTGTCTTGGAATTTGGGAAAAGATATCACTCAATATAAGAAACTATGCAAACCCGAGCATGCAATAAATGTACGAAGCATTGCAAGTGAAGTTGAAGAGTGCATGGAGAACTCAAAGGTCAGCGAAAGTTTGCTGCTAATGAAATTCTACTCGCTATCAACTGGAGTTGTTAGGCATTTACTCACTGATGATGAAGGAAAAGAACTTGATATTCCATTTGAAGTAAATGACCAAGAAAAGGAGATTATATATTTTCGAAGGAGTGCTTTTATATTGGGAAGATCAGGAACTGGGAAAACAACTGTACTTACAATGAAGTTGATTCAGAATGAACAACATCATCGTATTTCTAGGAAAGGATTATCTGATGAAAAGGGCTGCTTCCCTGGTTGTACTTCTGAGAATAATGAGCATGTTGAGGATCCTTTATTGCCAAAGGAAAATTCCTTGCGCCAGATTTTTATCACAGTCAGCCCAAAGCTCTGTGTAGCTATAAGAACCCACATATATCAACTTCAAAGGTATCCTTCCACCATGCATACACACATTGTTCTCAAAATTCTGTTTTGTGCCCATTTATTTAGTATTTCAGTTTTATAATTGATTGATGGTATGTTACTTCCTCTGATTCTCATGCTAAGGGACAGCTAATTTTAATGTCCTAAAGTTATCTTGATTTTACACAATGTATCATGGCTTGTTGAGTGGATATTGTACTTGGAAAACTGGTACTGATAGATTCTGCTGATTTTTTTTCTTTAGTTTCTTTATAATCCATGGTTCACTGTGGAAACTTCAAGAATATTGTGATTCAGATGTGTTTTCTTTTCAATTCATTTTTCAGAACTAAGCAGTCCTCATTCTCTTTTTTCTGTTCCCAGCTTTGCTTCCAGGAGTGGTTCCTCATTTCATGCTAGTTCTACTGACATGCACGACATTAGTGACAGTTTAACTGATTTTATGGGTATTCCTGACAGCTTTACTGATATAGCCAACAGGCATTTTCCTCTTGTAATTACCTTCCAAAAGTTCTTAATGATGCTTGATGGCACACTATCAAGCTCATTCTTCAGAAAATTTCATTGTACAAGGGACCTTCCCATGGAGAGAGGTGCTTCAAAGTCACTTGCTATGCAACAATTTCTCAGAAGCAAGGAGGTCACCTATGAGCGGTTTGCTGCATCTTATTGGCCCCGTTTTAATGCCCAGCTGACAAAGAAGCTTGACCCTTCAGTGGTATTTACTCAAATCATTTCTCATATAAAGGGTGGTACGGAAGGAGATGATGCCAGTGAGGGTAAACTTGTAAGAGAGAAATACATTATGCTTTCTGAGGGCCGGATGTCCACTTTAGGGAGTGAACAAAGGGAGAAGATTTATGAAATTTTTCTTGATTATGAGAAGAAAAAAGTAGAGAATGGAGAATTTGACATATCTGATATGGTGAATGACCTTCATCAGCGACTTTCCAATGAAGGCTATGTGGGCGACAAGGTGGATTTTGTATATATTGATGAGGTGCAGGACCTTACAATGAGACAGATTGCGCTATTCAAATATGTGTGCAACAACTTTGAGGAAGGTTTTGTTTTTGCTGGGGACACAGCACAAACAATTGCAAGAGGAATTGATTTCAGGTTCCAGGATATAAAATCTCTTTTTCACAAGGTGTTTCTTTCTGAACTAAGGGGTGGATGCAAAGAGGGAATGAAGGAAAAGGACGTACGAGTCTCAGATATCTTCCATTTAACTCAGAACTTTCGAACACATAAAGGAATTCTGCGGTTGGCTCAGAGTGTTGTGGATTTGCTCTTTCGATTCTTTCCATTTTCAGTGGATATTTTAAGTCCAGAAACTAGTCTTATATATGGAGAAGCACCAATCATACTTGACTCTGGAAATGATGAGAATGCCATTATAACAATTTTTGGTAGTACTGGGAGTAGTAGTGCCAGTGTTAATGTGGGATTTGGAGCCGAGCAGGTGATTTTAGTTCGTGATGATTGTAACAAGAAGCAAGTATTGGACCATGTTGGGAAACAAGCTCTTGTTCTAACCATTGTTGAGTGCAAAGGATTGGAATTCCAGGTAGTTAAGTTTGTTTCCTCAACTTTATTTTTCACTGGAATTGAGGATCCTCTGCTGTAAGACAGTCCTTTTTGTTTGGACCAAGGCTAATATTTGAATTATCCTCACCATTTATCTGATTAGATCCACCTTGAGGTGGGCCATTGTCTACATCTCAATTTATTCCTGTATTGCTAAGGCCATTTACTGAATCCGAGACTGTTTTTCATTGTATATGTCCTTTTAATCAACAAGCAGAAGTGTCGTCTGGCTCTGTGGATGTTCCTGTATCTGTAGGTATCCGTTGGATCAATGATCTGGGTTACAAAACTGCAGTTCTCTTTTTGTCTTTTGAATCATGGGCGTGGATTGCTTGTTCCTATGAGCATCATGCAGGTATGCATGCATTCAATTGCCTTTTAGTTCTAATACTGCTGTTTGCTGGTTCAGGACGTGCTGTTGTACAATTTTTTTGCTGCTTCACCCTTGAAAAGTCATTGGAGAGTAGTGTATAAATATATGGATGAGCAGAATCTTCTAGATAACAACAGCGTTCAACAATTTGACCCTGCAAAACACAGTATACTGTGCTCAGAACTGAAGCAACTATATGTTGCTGTTACTCGTACAAGGCAAAGGCTCTGGATTTGTGAGAGTAACGATGAATTTTCCAAGCCAATGTTTGATTATTGGAAGAATTTATGTCTCGTGCAAGTAAGGCACCTGGACAGCTCACTAGCACAGGATATGAGAGCTGCAAGCAGTACCGAGGATTGGAGGTTGAGAGGTATCAAGGTCTGTACTGTTGTGATGTCATGGTTTTAGTGTGTTATTGATATTTCGGTTTTCTTTTTGCAAACCTTGAAAACTAAGATTAAAATATTTAGCCAAGATCCAATTGGACCAAATGCCTTACATGTGAAAGGACAAAACATAGCTGCTCATATGCTACTTTCTCTCAGATTTTGAAACCAAATCCAGGTCAGTTTATGGTTATTGGCCTATAGCTGGTATGCTTGTTTTTGTATCCTTAAGGCTTGAAGTAAATAGGATTGATTGAACCTGTTAATGATGCAGCTTTGAGCTGAAGCAGCTGCTCCTCTGCTACTTTCTTTCAGATATTGAAATCAAATCCAGTTCTTTCCATGGTTATTGGATAATTGCTGGGATTAGTCTTTGTATCCTTAAGACTTGAAAGTTGAAAAAATGGGATTGATTGGGCCTGCCAAGTATTCAGCTTCTGGGTAGATCTATGATTCTTCTCATTCCCAACTGATTTCTTGCAACAACTATCATAGTTCAATTTCTTCTTCTTTTTTTTCTGGCAGCTTTTTAATGAAGAAAACTTCGAGATGGCAACGATGTGCTTTGAACGTGCTGGTGATGAATTTAGAGAAAAATGGGCAAAGGCAGCTGGGCATCGTGCTACTGGTGAGCGTATTCTTTCCACAAACCCTGAAAATGCCCGGCAAGCACTATTGCAGGCCGCTGAGATTTATGAGTCCATTGGAAAGCCAGATGCTGCTGCAAATTGTTTTTTCAAGCTGCACGACTATAAAAGAGCAGGTCTGGTTTCCTTTGATATTGCTTATTAGTTATTATGTTGTTGAGAAGCATTGGCTTTCTCTAGTAGCATTGGCATGTGTGGCTTGGAATGTGCTAGGTACAGGAGGTGTTCCGGAACGAACCTATTCATAAATACAGTCCCAATGTCCAAACATGATCCACCACTTTTTGAGTCTTACAGCTTGCCTTTAGTTTGAGCCTGTTCGATCTCTGGTTTCCTGCTTAAATTTCTTAGTATTTCAAAAACGTAATTGCCTCTTCCTTACATTGTTCTCTTATCAACTCAATTTACCTTGGAATGAAGTAAAATCATAGTATCCCAAAGCACAGGATTGCAGTTCTATTCCAATGGTACCCATGGAAATAGAGTGATTTTTTTTTATATGCTTGAGGTGTTTATTTAATCATGTGTTGTCATTGGTCTCCTAAACAATATGAGATTGGTATTTACTCTAATCTACATCAATTCTAATGTATTTTATTAATAACTTCTTATTTGCAATCATTCTACTAGTGAAAATATCCTCCTGAAAGCTGCAATCTGTTAGTATTGTCTCTTGTGCTACTTATACAGACGTTTGGGCAACTGCACCACTGCACCAGTTGCCCAAATAATGGGTACATATTAAAATACAATGAAACTTTATACAATCATTTATCCATATACAAATCATACTTTAGACGGTTTAGATGTCGAAAAAACCATTTTAAAGTTGTTATTAAAATAAAACTATTTTATTATGATGAATTTATACCATTTTCAGATGAGGTCCATACACATATTCGATAGAGATGAAAATTTGTATTGTAAAATGATTCTAAATACAATGGGTGGAGTAAATTATAATTTTATGATCATGTGGAGCCCATTTTGGCGCAACTGCACTATAGCGATGCAGTTGCGTTGCACCTGAATATTTCTCTATATTTTCTATACATATATATATATATACATACGTACATATATACATATATATACATACATATATATACATACATACATATATATACATACATACATATATATATATATACATACATACATATATATATATACATACATATATAGGATGGGCAGTGGGCCCAAAATGGGGCCCACATGATCATGAAATCATGATCTACTCCACCCATTGTATTTAGAATAATGTATTCTATTATCATACCAATTTTCATCCCAATCAGATACTTTAAAGTTGTTATTTACATCAAACTATTTTATTACGTTGGATTTGTACCATTTTCAGATGGGGCCCATATACATATCTGATTGGGATGAAATTTGGTATGGTAGTAGAATACATTATTCTAAATACAATGGGTGGAGTAGATCATGATTTCATGATCATGTGGGCCCCATTTTGGGGCCACTGTACCGTTGTTCCGGTGCAGCGTCACTGCACCGGAACAGCTCTCATATATATATATATATATATATATTACTAAGCTTCTAATTTGCAAGCTGAAGGAGATCATGTTTTGCCATGTCAAATTCTCATATACACTAGGCACAAGCATCGAAATTAGGGTTTATTTTATTATTTTAGGGTTGTCCTAATCCTAGTAGGATTTGATTTATCTAATTTAGGCTTAGATAAGCAAGCAATCCTCTTAGCTTTAGGATTAGGAAAGCGAGTAATCTTCTTTGCTTGAGGATTGCTTGAGTGTTATGCAGAAGCTTTCTTATAAATAGAGAGGTATGTTATTTGCTATAGAAATACTTTGATGATTGATTTAGTTCCCCAAATCTTTTTTTTTTCTCTTATTGCTTTTCTCTCTTCATAAATCCCTAATTTATCTATTCCTGTCCCTTTCTTCCCTTCTCATCCCATTGACAGGATACTTTCTTTTTCTTAAAATTTTTCCCTAGTGATACATTGCTTGATAAATATCCTTCTGAAAGATGCATTGACTTTTTATTTGTCAATATGTTAACATGTCACTTGTCCTACTCGTTACTTTCCACTCAGCTTCTTTTAACATTAAATTCTTTAACATCTTCTTGCACATGCGAAACAGGAACAATTTTTTCAGAGAGATGTGGTACGTCGAGGCTTAAGGAAGCAGGAGATGCCTTTGCTATGGCAGAGTGTTGGTCTGATGCTGCTGGAGTGTATGCTAAGGGAAGATATGTCTCCGAGTGCTTGTCTGTTTGCTTGAGAGCTCAACTTTTTGACTTGGGTTTGCAATACATTGAACGGTGGAAGGAAGATTCATCCACAGATGGTGCTAATCAGTCTCAAGAAGTTGATGAAATGTGTACTTCGTTTCTCGATAGCTGTGCAAACCACTATTTTGAACTTCGAGATGTCAATCTCATGATGAAATTTGTTAAAGCTTTCCACTCTATAGACTTGATTCGTAATTTCTTGAAGACGAGGAATTTAATTGAGGAACTTCTTGAGATTGAGGTTGAATCAGGAAACTATTTGGAAGCAGCAGACATTGCAAGAATTAAGGGCAATCTTCTACTTGAGGCTGACATGCTTGAGAACATGGGAAATTTTAAAAAGGCATCAAAATTGATAATTCTTCATGTTGTCCTGAACTCTCTATGGGCAGATGGAGGCACAGGTTGGCCCTTGAAGTGTTTCTTGCAGAAACAGGACCTTGTAATGAGAGCCAAATCGCTGGCGGAAAAAGTATCAAATGACTACTATCAGTCCATTTGTATCGAGGGAGACTTATTATCAGACCAAGAAACCAATTTGGAAAATTTGTTAGTTCAGTTCAATGATGCTAAGAGATTTCAGAATGTTAGGCTAGAAATATTTGCTGCCCGTAAACTCCTGGACATCCATTTACAGTTGGATACCTCAACAGTTCTTTGGAAATATGAGATAGACAATGAATTGGACATGTCTGTAGATGAAATGATGTCCCAAAATTTTGTGTCTGTAGAAACAATGACATATTCTTGGGAATTGTGGAAAGAAAGGATGCTGAATGTTTTATCTTATCTTGAATTAATAGGGGAAACTGTGCCAAGTGAGTATTCCATGTATGCAGATTTCTGTGCAGAATATTTTGGAGTGAGAAAAGAGGATGCCCAAAATACCTTCACTGTACTGAATTCTGAGGCTTATTGGTTTAAAGAAGGTGATGGTCATCCTCGGCATTGGGACAAGAACATAGTTCGAGTGAGCACTCATCAATTTGCTAAATGTGCACAAAAATTTTGTGCACTTGAGCTGATTTCTGCTCGTGTAAAACTTCTGGAGAGACTTGATATTCTGCACAAGTTCTGTACCAATAAACCGCAGCCATTATCTTGCCAAGTAAAGATTCTCCTGCATATGTTTGATGGTGCTAGGTTCCTCAAAGAATCCAAATATATTGATCAGAAACACAAAGCCATTGAAACTGTTAGAAGTTTCCATAATTCAGCTAAAAGGTGCTTTCATGACATAATTTTCCCCCATGAATTTGGAAAAGCAGTGACAAAGGGCATGGTTTCTTTCCGTGAGAATGAGATTGGTAAGGACATACTTGCAGAAATCCTTGCTGATAATCTCAGTTCTAACAATGGCCATTTAACACATGGTCAGATTGGTCGAGTTATGATGGTTCTTTTTGTCTCTGGAGGGTTAACAGATGAATTGTATGAGAAGATCAATGTTTCTTTAGATCAGATGCTGCCTTGGAGGTCATTCGTGGAACAGCTGAAGAAATACTTGGATATGGGTTTTGGACGAATCCCATTAATCTTCAAGTTACAAGATGCTCTGGAAAGTACTTATGCAGCATCATGGACAGAATATGATTACATGTCTCCCCAATGTTATATGTATCTTTTTGAGTGTCTTGTGTTTCTGGCCTCATCCTGCCTGCAGTATGGCTGTTTCTATACCACCAAATCAATTTTCTTTGAGATGGCTACCTCTGAAATTTGGAAGAGTTCCTTGGGTGCTTGTTCAGATGTTCCAGATGAACAGTTTCAGAGAAACATGGAGAAATTGCTGCAATTCTTAGTGGGAACTGCTGAGGAGCTCCTGAGAACAAAAGAGCAGACAAGGAAGTGGGTCGAGATGACCATGACTGTTTCCAGAAAGTTCCCTTACTACCAATCCATCTTATTAAGATTAGTGGTGGCAATCAGTTTAGTGTACCTAAACTCTAGGTGGAATCTTTCTCAAATTACTCAACTGATCTTTAGAGATGCAATTCTTTACAACTTGCCAAGGAAGTTCTCAGACAAGCTACGAAGAGTGGGGAATCCCACACTGAGAAATAAAGATAAGTTTTTAGAAGTAGTTGCAGAAGCATTGGCTGCAATTGATAATCACTTAATTGTTGTGAGCTCCCAAAGTAACTGTTCAAAATTTTTAAAACTCAATGCTTTGATTGTGACCCCAGAGCTGATACAAAGCAGAGAGCTTTTAATTGGCTTACTGTTCCCCAAATATATCGGACATGATGTGCAATCTCAAAGCTTCAGTAAGACTGATTTTCTCTGCAGCACTGGTGGAGATAATTGTAAAGTCCATGCAAATGATTCTAAGGAAGAGAGTCATACTTCAGAAGCTAAAAGTGAATTTAACAACAGTGATCTGCAAAAAGAGTACCAACAGTTTTTGAAGGCGTTTGATGTTTTTGAAGAAAATGGGATTGGTCCCAGTAGATGTGTGTTTGATGTCTCTGAAGTTGAGGTACTTGGAAAGCTAATAGATCTGTCACATAATAGATCTTCTGCTTTCTCTCTCTCTTTCTCTCATATAATAGATCTGTTGCTCTAATGACATTATTTATTTTTATCTAGTTGTACGTGGAAGGATCTATCTACTTTCTTGAAGTGTTGCTGGGCCAGATAGGAAATAGCCAAAATGGAGATGTGATGAGAGAAATAAGGAGCATGCTAAATGAATTGAAAGAGATCTCTAACATTTCAATTACAAGGTTAATATACTACCTAAATTTTTATCTTACTGTTCTAGCTATGTATAGTACTGAAACAGGCGCGACAAAGTTGAATTTTTCTTTTAGTAGTTTCTGAAATACAAAAAATTGATCTAAGATTGGAAATTGATACAAGAATTATTTTCGGATTTTTCATGGAATATCTTGACCTTAGTTGCTTAGTATATCTTTAGGTAGTTTTTTCTTTTTGTAGTTTCTGAAATACAAATCTTCTGCTCGTCATTCTGCATATTTCTCAATTTCTTTTCTTGCAAAATTTTGGGTAGCAGCTGACATCTGGCGCAAAACTAGATGAAAACTACAGATTTTTTATTGACCGATAATATACTGTTGGATCATGTCATTTACAGGGACGAAGAATTCAGGAAGAACCCTGAAGCGGTAATGATGCTTTTTCAGAAATTAAGGGAGCAAAAGTCACGGTTGCAACCCTTCTTGGACACATTGTTTTTACATAGTGGGGAAACTGCTGAGCACTCACCTCCTGCCGCTGCCAATTTCAATGACCAATATGGAACAAACAAGGGAAAGGAAATTGTGGAGGAAATCTCCTGGCATAATACTAGAACAATCAACCAAGGAAAGGAAAATAAAAGTAACAAATTGAAGCAAAAAGAGAAGGACGACAAAAGGTGATTTCTATTTTTTCTTCTTGTGAATTCAGTTGTGTAAATGAACTAATTTGAAAACTAAGATCCATTTTTGCAAATTCTCAGCGGAGAGCTTACTAAGCAAGTCGTTTAATATTTTTCTCAATTTTGGTCATCTCACTATCATGTGCAACAGTGGTGGGCTAATCTAAGGGATCTTAGTAGAGACATCTCTTCTTTGCAGTAGAGAGCTGCAAAGGGAAGTGTAATAGAATATTCTGTGAAAAAAATGAGAAAGAAGAAATGGTAACATGAGGAACATAAGGAATGATATCAGTGAGAAAATAAATAAAAAAATAGACTGGATTTTGAGAAGAAAGTTTAGATAACATGCAGAACTTTGCTGCAGCCATAGTTGGGAATGCCATTTTCTTATTCTCTTACCTTCTTTGCCCCATTTGGAGATTTATGATTCAGAGAAATAAACTTGTCATATACAATTAATCAGCAAATCATCTGAAGGTTTGGGTTTATATACAGATTAGGAGATCCTAGTTGTGCAATGCATTGCAGGAACTGATTACCTGGTGCATTCACGCTATGCAAAGGTAGATATTTTGGACAGCTAAGAAAGCTTATGACCCCTTTCTTCTTTCAAATATTCCAATCATCAGTGCAGAGGTTCTCCAAGAGGTTGCTGCTGTCAGAAGCGGATTTGATATGGGCGAAGTCAACCAGCCTCTTGATCCTCAACAAAGTCATCACAAGCCTGTCTTTTTGGATACTTCTTTTGTCTGTGCTTCGATCAAGGATGCCAGGACTGCTGACTATCCATTATCAGTTGCTCAGGAGACTGCAACGGTTGAAGAGCTTACCGAAGGTATTTTCTTTCCTTAATTTAAGATTTTATCCTCCTCGTTGCCTTTCACTGACTTGCATTGCTTTTTTAGAGGAGGAAGAAGCTGAGGATGATACAGAAATTGCAGCAAGGGGTTTGGAAGAAACTGTGGTAGAGCAAGCTGGTAACTTTGCTTCCCTTCGATTCTTTTGAAGTATTGTTTCATTTGCTTATAACTTTTAACTTTTTGCCTTTGCAATTTTTTCAGGGCATCTGCCTGCTGCTGCTGAACCACAAGGCAAGCCTATCTTTTCAGATACTTTTTTTGCCTATTCTTTGAACAAGGACTGTTGGACTGCTGACTCTTCATTATCAGTTGCTCAAGGGACTGCAAAGGTTGAAGAGGCTGCTGAAGGTATTTCCTTTTCTGAATTTAGGATTTTGTCCTCCTATTTGCCTTTCCACTGATTTGCGTTGCTTGTTTAGAGGAAGGAGCTGGGGGTGGTGCAGAAGTTGCAGTAGAGGGTTTGGAAGAAACTGTGGCAGAGCAAGCTGGTAACTTTACTTCCCTTCTGCTTCTTTTGAACTTGTTTGATCTGCTGATAATTTAAATATTTTTGGCTTTGCAATTTTTTCAGAGCATCAGCCTCCTGCTGCTGAACCTCATGGGGGGCCTATCTTTTCTGGTACTTCTTTCATTCGAGCTTTGAATGAGGACGATGGAACTGCTGACTCTCCATTATCAGTTACTCAAGAGACTGTAACAGTTGAAAAGCCTGCTGAAGGTATTTTCTTTCCTTAATTTAGGATTTTGTCCTCCTATACGCCTTCCACTGACATGCATTGCTTTTTTAGAGGAAGAAAAAGCTGAGGATGGTACAGAAATTGTGGCAGAGGATTTGAAAGAAACTGTGGTAGAGCAATCTGGTAACTTTGCTTCCTTCGATTCTTTTGAAGTATTGTTTGATTTGCTTATAACTTTTAACATTTTCGTCTTTACAATTTTTTCAGAGCATCTGCCTACTGCTGCTGAAACTCACGGTGGGCCTAACTTTGCAGATACTTCTTTTACCTGTGCTTTGAATGAGGACTCCTGGACTACTGACTCTACATTATCAGTTGATCAAGGGACTGCAAAGTTTGAAGAGCCTACTAAAGGTATTTTCTTTTTTTTTTTAATTTGGGATCTTCTTGTCTCATTTACCATTCTTCTGATTTGCATTGCTTTTTTAGAGGAAGGAGCTGAGGGTGGTGCAGAAGTTGCAGTAGAGGGTTTGGAAGAAACTGTGGCAAAGCAAGCCGGTAACTTTGCTTCCCTTTTGCTTCATTCGAATTTGTTTGATCTGCTTGTAATTTAAACATTTTTGGCTTTGCAATTTTTTCAGAGCATCTGCTTCCTGCTGCTGAACCCTATGGTGGGCCTATCTTTTTGAATACTTCTTTCATTCGAGTTTTGAACAGGGATGCCGGAACTTCCGACTGTCCATTATCAGTTACTCAAGAGACTGCAATGGATGATGAGCCTGCTAAAGGTATTTCTTTCCTAAATCTAGGATTGTCCTCCTATTCGCCTTTCACTGACTGGCATTGCTTTTTTAGAGGTAGAAGAAGCTGAGGATGGTACAGAAATTACAGCAGAGGGTTTGGAAGAAACTATGGTAGAGCAGGCTGGTAACTGTGCTTCCTTTCAATTCTTTTGAAGTATTATTTGGTTTGCTTATAACTTTAACATTTTGGATTTACAACTTTTTCAGATCATCTGCCCACTACTACTGAACCTCATGGTGGGCTTATCTTTTCAGATACTTCTTATATCCATGCTTTGAAGGACTCCTGGACTGCTGGTCAAGGGACTGCAACGGTTGAAGAGCCTGCTGAAGGTATTTTCCTTTCTTAATTTGGGATCTTGTCCTCTTATTTGCCTCTCCACGAACTTGCATTGCTTTTTTAGAGGAAGGAGAAGCTGAGGGTGGTGCAGAAGTTGTAATAGAGGGTTTGGAAGAAATTGTGGAAGAGCAAGCTAGTAACTTTGCTGCCATTTTTCTTCTTTCGAATTTGTTTGATTTGCTTTTTAAACATTTTTGGCTTTGCAATCTTTTTAGAGCATCCACTCGCTGCTGAACGTCATGGTGGGCCTGTCTTTTGAAGTTGTTTGATCTGCTTATAATTTAAACATTTTTGGCTTTGCAATTCTTTTAGAGCCTCCACGTCCTACCGCTGAACCTCATGGCCGGCCTAATCTTTTGGAAGCCGATCGTATGCACTCAATGCACCCGGACGTACTACACCTATTTTCTTCTAAATTTTGTTCATGAAACTATTAATCTAAGTGTATTTAACATGTACATCAATTTTTACTATTTTTGAAGATTTTTAGATTTTTTTTGAATTTTTAAAAAATCAGTGGTATTTTTAGTAATTTAAATTTACTAAAATGCTACTGATTTTTAAAAATCTGAAAAAAATCTAAAAATCTTCAAAAATAGTAAAAATTGATACACATGTTAAATACACTTAGATTAATAGTTGTGTAACAAATTTGAAAAAAAAAAAAAAAAAAAAATAGGTGTATGCGCTTGGGTGTATTGAGCCTCAATGCATCTGGGTGCATACAACTGCACCCCCTATCTTTTTGAATACTTATTTCATTCAATCTTTGAATGAGGATGACAGAACTGCTAAATCTCCATTATCAGTTACTCAAAAGACTACAACAGTTGAAAAGCCTGTTGTAGGTATTTTCTGTGCTTAATTTAGGATTTTGTCCTCCTATTCGCCTATCACTGGCTTGCATTGCTTTTTTAGAGGAAGAAAAAACTGAGGATGGTACAGAAATTGCGGCAGAGGGTTTGAAAGAAACTGTGGTAGAGCAAGCTGGTAACTTTGCTTCCCTTAGATTCTTTTGAATTATTGTTTGATTTGCTTATAACTTTAACCTTTTCAGCTTTGCAACATTTTCAGAGCATTTGCCTGGTGCTGCTGAACCTCACAGTGGGCCTATCTTTTCAGATACTACTTTCACTTATGCTTTGAACAAGGTCTCCTGGACTGCTGAGTCTTCATTGTTGGTTGATCAAGTGATTGCAACAGTTGAAGAGCCTGCTGAAGGTATTTTCTTTTCTTATTTCGGGATCTTTTCCTCCTATTTGCCTTTCTATTGACTTGCATTGCTTTTTTAGCGGAAGGAGAAGCTGAGGTTGGTGCAGAAGTTGCAGTAGAGGGTTTGGAAGAAACTGTGGCAGAGCAAGCTGGTAACTTTGCTTCCCTTTTGCTTCTTTCGAATTTGTTTGATCTGCTTGTAATTTAGACATTTTGGCTTTGCAATTTTTTCAGAGCATACACTTCCTGTTACTGAACCTCATTGCGGGCCAGTCTTTTTGGATACTTCTTTCATTCGAGCTTTGAATGAGGATGTTGGAACTGTCGACTTTCCATTACCAGTTACTCAAGAGCCTGCAACAATTGAAGAGCCTGCTGAAGGTTTTTCTTCTTTTCTTAATTCGGGATTTTGTCCTCCTATTTTTCCTTTCCACCGAGTGTGTTGCTTTTTTAGAGGAACGAGAAGCCATGGGTGGTGTTGAAGTTGCAGTAGAAGCGGGTTTAGAAGAAATTGCGGCAGAGAAAGCTGGTAACTTTGCTTCCCTTTGCTTCTTTGAAGTAGCGTTTGATCTTCTTATAATGTTCTCATTGGCTTTGCAATTTCTTCAGAGCATCCGCCTCTTGCTGTTGAACCTCATGATGGGCCTATCGTTTCAAATACTTCTTTTATCCCTGCCAACATTGCATTATCAGTTGCTCAAGGGACTGCAATGGTTGAAGAGCCTGCTGAAGGTATTTTTTTTGTCCTTATTAAAATTTGGGATTTTGTCCTCCTATTTGCCTTTCACGAATTTGCATCGCTTTTTCAGAGGAAGAAGAAGCTAAGAGCGGTGCAAAAATCGTAGCAGAGGGTTTGAAAGAAACTGTGGCAGAGCAAGCTGGTGACTTTGCTTCCCTTTTCTTCTTTCTTTTGTTGTTCAATTTGCTTATAATTTTAACATTTTAGGCTTTGGAATTTCTTCAGGAGCAAGTGCTGAGAGAGACGTAATTGAAAGTTTACCTAATGTCATAACTCGCTTCCTCAACCCTCTACGTGGCTTTATTTCAGCAGTTTCAGTGAAAGAACCAGAAGCCCTACCGAAGGTACACAAAAGACGATTGGAACAAGCTCTATGCAACTTCCGCACAGATGTGCTAGATTCGTTAGCTGATGTCAAAACTGTAGAAGATTTGGTCGGCCCTTTGGGGGTGTGTGAAGACTTGAAATCCACCTGCGACCGGATCGGCGCTCAGGTGTTGGGACTCGAAGATGTCATCCTTATATTATCCGACCTTAAGGATCATTGGATCGAGTCGGAAGGAATGATGCACCCAAAGGTGTTAGAAGAGCAAGTTAAGGCGACAAGGGCACAACTGCAGACCTTAACTAAGAGCCTTTTTGCCGTTGAGCATCTTCAATCCTCTATTGCGGAGGAGGTGGCACGAATGGATTCGGAAGCAACAACCTTGGCTTTGGCTCAGGAGGCAAGGAGGGCCGAGATCCGGCGACTAGAAGCAGAGCTTGCCAATGGTGACGCTTGTCTGGATGTCTTGAAGGAGAGTCGGCAATCGGCGGCTACTCGTCTGGAAGAGAATGGGAGGAGGATATCTTCGCTTCGTGTTGAGATTGACGCTACTGAGGCTCTCTTGGTCGCATCTGCCCCGCCGAGCAATGGGTTGCACCCTCTCACGATTCCCATCTTGCTCCGTGACTTATGCTTGACATTTCTTTTACTTTTTCTGCTTGGAGATTGTGTGGATAGACTTGCATGGATATTTTTTGGAATAAGATAATATTTCTTCTTTTCTTTTTGCTGCCAGATTGTATTTTTTAAAGTTAATTGTTACCTGATTGGCTAAAAAAATACTTGGTTACTTTCTAGCTTAGGTTTCCTTAGACTAAACTCTAGTCTGCATATCTTGACCCTATGATCACATAGATTGTAGCCTGTGAGTGGCCTGATAAGGTACTTCCCAAGTCTCTTTCTTGGTATGGATAAAATCTCAGTTGGGTCCTTGAACAGGGGATATTTCATTCTGCCGCTCTAGATTGGATTCAACAACTACCTTTGGCTTGGGTATGCTAATAGACTCATCTACAGTCATTGGTATATCAGCAGACTTGGGCAAATTCATCACTTTGGGTGCGACAACAGGTTGTGACTCAGGCTGTGAAACAATAACTTTAGGCCAAGCAGAGGTTTTTTTAGGTTTAAAGGACTTATCATGTTTTGGAATTTTAGCCTTATGAGATGGAGGCATAACCTTCTTAGGTATATATTGTGATCAGGTAGTGAATGTTTGTAGTATGAAAAATGATGTGTAGATGTCTTGAATTTATGAGGTAATGAGATAATTGTATTTATGAGGAAGTAACCCAGATTGTACGTTTTAATGTAATCGATTGTGGGATAGGTGCTTATATCTTTTTGGAATGTACTATTTACAAACTAGATGCTAATAAATTTTTTATAGGTATTATTTAAAAAAATTATTATTAGACCACTGTAGACAAGCTATAGGCTTTTTTGTTTTAATGTAAAAACATATGTGATATGAGAAATATAATGTCACTTTTCTTTCTCTTTGTTTCTCCCTTTGTAAAAATAGATCAGATGGTGCAATCTCGAAGTGAAAGGTGTCGATTATAGGATGAAAGAATAAAGTGTTGGTTCTGTAGGCAGGAGAAATTAGAGTTACATGAGCAACTAGGTTGTTAATAATATCTTCGCAAGTGCAAGGGTCATACATGTTAGTATTTGAAATATCTATCTCATAAGGAATTTGAGACTTACGACATTATTTTTAAGTATTTATATCAAACATAAAGAGAATAACGAAAGAAGAAAGTTAATATTAATAGTGTGAAATGAGAATTAAAAGTCAAGGAATGCAAGTACCTAGAATCTAGGGTTTCAAATGCGGCATCTACAAAGGATATATAGAGTGCTTATTTAATTTGGATATTATGTTTTTTAGGAAAACAAACTTTAAATTATTCTTGCGTCTTCTTTTGAAACCTGCAAGGTGTAACTTTAATATATTTTTAATCATATATTCTCATAGGAATAAGTCAATTAGGATTTATTAAGTTCTATGACAGTTTGTAGAATATTTTAAAGTCACCATATCTATTCTCATAGTCTCAGATTTTCTGGTTAAATATTTTGATTGTCGTATATTAGACTTTCGTCTCACGGTTCTTTTACCTAATACATGAAATCATGTTGAAGTGTAATACCATATACCCAACAAGTGTTGAGAGAACAAAATATAAAATTAACATACAATATCTTTAATAATCAAACCACAACAACTGCAACATTGTGCAAACGCTACCTCCTAAATTTTAGATAATGGGTTGAGCCATGCATGCTTATAATCAAAATCAAACACAACATAATATCGTATCTAATATTCATATAAACAAGATAATCAAAAATCAAATGAAAGAAAAAAGAGAGTTTATTGATCGAAAGCCCTGATAATGTCTTGGCTGCGCTAAGCAACTCACCGCCTCCTTTCTTGTCTTGTACTCTTTACCTCTCCTCCCTCTCAAACTTCAAAACCCTAGCTCAAGAGACGTTCTTAGAGCCTTTAGGACATTCCCAAGGGGCGATCACATAGAGGTGGGAAGAACAGAGGTGGGGAGAACACTTGCGTAAAACTTCAAAATTGTGCATTGATTTGTGATGTGAACTATAACGCGTAATGACTTATACAGTGTGTGAACATTGCGTAAACAATACATGGATAGTACGTGAACAATGCTTGCATGAAAAATGAGTCTTGAATTTGCATTTTAAATGTGCTTTCATCAAGACTTGTCAATTTGTTCATATTTTATACTGAGTATTCCTTTTGCTTTGCATTAATTGGCAAATATTTACACGAAATTAAGTTTAATTAATTAAAATATGATTCAAACCATCTTAAGCACTCCAATTATCATAGAATTATTATCCGAATGAATAATATAAAAGTGACTTAACATAGGCCCTCCACTAGAGAAAGTACACGACGAGATCCCGATGTTCTTGACTCAAAATGTAATGACTCTTATAGGAAATCTTCTTACA
This sequence comes from Annona cherimola, assembly GCA_030490835.1. Classification (NCBI taxonomy): domain Eukaryota; kingdom Viridiplantae; phylum Streptophyta; class Magnoliopsida; order Magnoliales; family Annonaceae; genus Annona; species Annona cherimola. The sequence continues at coordinate 1,940,922 of CM059973.1, read as the reverse complement.
ATGCTTAACAGATTAGAGGAGAGGCATATACATAATTTTAAGAAAGAACTCGTACACCTAAGAATCCCAAGCAAGGGCCTATATATAAACTCTGACATTGTCTCTGTAGGTTTGGGCATAAGGCAACTATTGTAGAAATCACTTTTAATGAAGGATAATTAGCGTAATAATTAGTAGAGACGTAGGTGAGAGGTGAGCATATAATACTTTTAGAGGATGGAGACTCAGAAGTCCTCACTTTTACTAATGATCTGGTTGAAGAATATAAAAATGCCATTAGGAGATGAGCAAGAACGGAATGACCTTCTTGTTGGGGATGAAAATAACCTAATGGGATCTGAAGAAGAATTTGAGGAGCCCAAGGAACCTGAGAATGAGCCAGAGGAGCTTGAGGAGCCCGAGGAGGAGCCAGAAGAGGAGCTTGATGAAGAGCCCATGTTCGAAGAAGAAGTTGAGAAATAAATGCAGAGTAAGAAACCCCATCTACTGGTGACTCTGAAGGACTCTAGCATGGGCTAAAGAAGGTTGAATATAGGGTGAACATGATACACATGATTCTTTTTTATGCAATAACAAATGTTTTGGAAATGTATTATTATACATTTTTTTGAAACTAAAAACATTAAAAAAAGTAAAACATGATTCATTTTTTGGTACTATACCCGTATGACTTTCTTTATAAGAGATATGACCACATACGCACCATGTATGTATAACACACTTGTAAATTATATACATTATTAAAATAATGAAACGTGAATCATTTGTGTTATGGTGTGTTACTATAAGAAAATTTTACTAGCTATTTTGGATATTATAATTATAATACATGTGTTTATAATTGAAATTTTTTATATAGTAAGTGAAAATGGGGGGAGGATGAAAATTAAGACATCTCAAGAAATAAAAAGTAGCAAAAATCCAAATACCAGAGCAAAATCGATAAGAGATCACGCAATCGGAGAATGGAGTACCAAATTCACCTGCAAGAGTAAGATTGATGTCATCATCATTAGAAAATCTGATAAAGTAGTAGATAAAAGAATACATGAAATAGTACATGAAACAATATATTAAGCTATGGATGTTGTGGAACAACAATGGACAACACGATCAGCAGACATGATAGAAAACTTTATGCACTATCAAAGAAAAATGGAAGAGCAAATGTGCATTAATATAAAGGGTGATGGTAGATCTACTTAGCTAGAGGATATGATGGGAGCTGGCTTAGGTGAAGTAGGAAGAAGAAACTTCTAAAGCGTTCCTAAACAAAATCAAGGACAAATCAAGTGAATGTAAATCTTAATAAGTTGAATGCAGGACATGACGAAGTGAGATTAACTACAGAAAACAAACAGAGGCTAATCGAAAAGACTATTTCAGCATTTTTAAAATAACATCTCCCCAAGTTTGCAGGAACATTTGATCCAGCAATAGCAGAACAATAGCTAAAGGAGATAGAGAAGTTATTCAGGATTTCGCAATGTACAGAAGGTAGAAGGTAGATGGTGCTATTCATTTATTGATTGACAAAGCCGATGAATAATGCACTACCTTATTTAGTGCGATGAAAATATATAATTATAGAGAAGTTTAATAAGGAATATTTTTCTAGTACTCTAATAGATAAGAAGATATCTAAATTTGAGATGTTACATGAAGGTAAGATTAGTGTAACAGTATATGCCACAAAACTTAATGCATTGGTAAGGTATTTGTCGTGTATTGCAAATTCTCTTGCACAAAAGCATGTCGTTTTCATGAAGGATTGAGAACCCATCTTACAAAGGGTTTAGATCTCTTTCTGTTAGGAGATTATTTTATTGTACTAAAAAGGGCACGGACATTGGAAACTACGAAACAAAAGACTTATGAGATTTAGCAAGGTAAAAAATCGAGTAAAAAACAAGTAGAGTTCAATTTGAAGGAGAAAGATGCTAGGGGAAAAATTAAAAAATTAATTATTGGAAAGGTAAGAAAGAAGAAAAGGAAAAAGAGCTTCTTGTATGCCCTAAATGCAAAAAAAAAAGCACAAAAGAGAATGTTTAAAGGACACTTATCAATGTTATAAATATAGTCAAACCAATCACTAAGCTAAAGATTGTGATATCATTCAAGAAGTAAGTCTTAAACCTTTCTTGTACAACAAATCCGATCACAGGATGACTGAATGTCTAAATTTAAATCAGAACACTCGAGGGAAGACTACTCAACAAAAACCAACTTCAACTTCGAATCAATAGGGAACTCAAGCCCCGTTGCATATATTAACTTAAAATAAATCAAAGCAATAAAAGGAAAAAGTGGTAACCAGTATAATTCATATTTTTAAATTTTCAGCTGTGCATTATTTGATTTAAGTGCCACAAACTCATTTACATTATGTCAATTTGTGACCATACATCACTTGTTATTAAATGAAACTGATACAATTAGAATCACATGTGTATAGATCACCTAATGTTACTCAAGAATTTATAGATTAGATAGGGTTATTTAATAATAATACATGCATCCTAGTAGCGTATTTAATATTGATTCCTATAATAGGATTTGATATAATACTAAGAATGAATTGGTTAAGTTGGTGGAGTGCAACTATAAGTTGAAAACAAATAAAGATTTCTTTCTCTATAACACCCAGATGAGATTTTTATTGAGAAATTGAAGGAGCTAAACGAACCTACGGTATTGTTTTTAGCAATGAAGGTTGTTAAGCTAATACGTGAACAATGTATAATTTTCTTGATTACAATGTAGTTAGTTACAAAAAATCAATCTAAGTTGGAATAAATTCTAGTGGTTAGTGAGTTTACTAATGTATTCTGAAGCAAGTTATCAAACTTACCCTTAGAAAGAGATGTTGACATGATCATTAAAGTTTTACCAGACACCACACTAATGTCTAAAACATTGTGTCACATGGCCCTATAGAAATGGCTAAATTAAAAATACGATCGTAAAATAGCAATCTGAGCTCTCATTCATTAACAAAATTAACGAGACAAATCACTTCACCAACTAAGAACAACCATCCACCACCATCCATAGAATCAAGAAAGAGTTCTTAGTTTGTTAATCCTTACTATATTTGGACATGGTAAGTTTCTCGTATTGAATCAATTCCTTTATGTTTCAACCTTGCAACCATACGCCTCCTAGAAGCCAAAAACTTTGACATACCATATGGTGTTGATGGAGTCTTAGAAGCAACATTCATCGATCTCCGATCGACAACATTTATAGTTGAGACTAAGATGGTATCTAATCGTCTTCGAGGTCCAAACTTTTATTCTTGGTTAATGAAAATTTCCTCTGACTGAAAATTCTGTAATGTTATCCTATGCTAATGTATTCAAAGCTTTGACTAGCTTTGAACACTCTAATTTCTTCAAAGTAACAGTGCCGGAGGCATGACTCAGCCAATTAAAGCCAAGAGTATCACTAGCAGCAGGGAGAGATAGCCCGTGTGCACCGAGAGGTGGACTAGTCGGCTTATTTGAAGGTCCAATTGCGAGCTTTTAAACTATAGCAATTTAAATATACGCTATTGGAGTTGAAATTACCCCGGCTTTTGGCACCAAAATTGCCCTCCAATTAATCATCACTAAAGGATTTAAATTATAATAATTACAATTACCTGACTTGAAAAGCCCAGTATTATTATGTATTGTCACTACCCCCTTATTTCATGATTGGGTAATTTGCATGCCTGCTACCTTCCTTGGATGTGAAAGCCATTTCTTAGGCTCGTTTTTCGAAATTGAATCATAATTCTCCCTCACCCATCACCACCATCGTAGGCCAAAATCCTACCATCAAAAGTTGATAGGAAAAATTTTGAATGATGCATCACTGGCACGAGGGTTGTGTGATCTGCCAAGTTATCATGAATCATCAGAGTGATGGGACAAGTTTGCATTGGCCTTTTATTTATTAATGCATCTGATTTAGGAGTTGAGGTTTGTTTCATATATTAGCTCCAGAATTATTATGGTTATTCAAATAGCAATTACCAACAAACGAACTATAAATGATTTAATGTTCCATGCGCAGTTTCACTGTCCAAAATTGTTCATATTTACACATACATGACTTAATCTTTAAGACAAGAATATGACTACTAGTAGGATCAACTAGATAGCAACCCTCAATGACGCTTATGCAGCCAAGGCCTCGATCCACGAAGTCCCATAATGGAGTAGGGTGCGTCTTTATATTAATCTGAAAGCCGAGTACCACCATGTGGCAGCCGTCGATAAATGCCCATCGCATGACGATCCCAGAAGCACAAAGAGCTCCTAAGCATGGGCGGCTAGCTGCAACGCTCTCTCAACCAACAGCAGTACATCTCAAACAAGCACAAGGTAGAAAGTACAAGCAACAAATACATAGACCAAGGGGAAGCATAGGCATCCTTGTAGGAGCTAATAGAATAGTTGCAAAGTCCTTACTCAGTTGGCTGTAGGATCCTACAAGGAGCCCATGAGCACATGAACACCTAACAGCACTCACACACACACACTAACAATTGGACGAGGTGGCATGCCCAAGGAATCCAACCGACACCATGATGCACCGTTCACAACAGCGGATCAAGTGTGATTGGAACCGAAGGCATGCACGCCGAGAGACGCTTGCTCGACATGATTGGAACCGGTTACAGGTGGGCCCATAACTCGTAGGTAACATGATCATTTTTTAGTCTGAGCATTACAAGTGATATCTGAGTGAACTCCCTTCAGTAGATTTGATTCAAAGAATCGAAGAGTTGGACCATTATAAGCTAGGGCTGCGAACAAAAGCCTAGAGTTGAGTTATGGTATGACGGCAAACTAGGCAGAAGTTGGCAGGTCTATAATATTTTATAACCTAATCCCACATCGAAAAGGGGAGAGTTCCTACGGGTTTATAAGTGGGTCTCAAGTTAAATATGGTGTGATGCATTTTAAAATCTATGGTTGAGCTGTTGGGCCAAAGCAGACAATATCACATAATAGGTCCATAATCCACGGGCCCAATAGTCACTTTTCTGGGCCTATGTGTTACCGTCTATATACACATAAAATTAGTAAATCAGACAGTTAATTTTAACCCATGTCTTTCTAGCTGGCCCAATACAACCTATTTCAAGCTATTTAGGCCTAGAATCTCTAGTTGGGCCTAAAACCTTCTAGTTGGCCTAATTAGGCATATAGCCTTCTAATTGACCTTCTTGGGCCTAAAACTTTTTAGGCAGCCTAATTGGGCCCGCATCATTCTGATCAGGCCCAATTGAGCTCAGAACTCTCCTTACAACCCAGTTGGACTTCAAACTTTCTACCTACTCAACTTGGTGATTTTCTTCTTTAGGTTCAAGTCATTGTACTATGAGATAATTAATAATGGGGAGCCACCAATCTTCCCACTTGTTTATACTGTGTGCCTTGTCATGTGAAACTCATACTCATATTCGTGTCATGCTCTTAATTTTCATAAAATAAATTTTATTTATTATTATCATCCTATGTTTCATGCAGTAAAACACGACCATGATTATCATGAAAAATCTAAATAAGTTAAATAACTAAGAAAATCAATTTTTACTTATCTCAAATTTAAGTAAGTTAAATAACAAAGAAAGTTAATTATTATTTATCTCCAACTTAAATAAACTGACTTAGAAAATTAATTACTATTTATCTTAAAATTAAATAAATTAATTGAATTAAATAACTTGAAAAGCTAATTACTATTTGTCTCAAAAACTTAAATAAATTAAGTTACTAAAAAATTAATTACTATTTTTCTCAAAAATTTAACCAACTAGAATAAATAATGACGAAGGCCAATTTTATCTCTATTTTACATAAACTAATTAAATAATTTGAAAGGCTAATTTCTAACTTGGAAAGACAGTTGGCATTAATTTAAGATAATTAGATAAGTAATTTTTATTTACTAAAAGTTTAAATGTGTGTTACCACCAAAATTTTTCATAATAAAAATTTTTACTCTATGGAAGTATGCTATTTTAATTATTTATTCTTATCTCCATACACAACTATTCTACTTTTCAATCATTTCTCTACAACTACCTATACAACTAATCTATCTATTTTAACTTTATTCTCTTTACTCATCATTATTACACATATCATATCACATTATTTTCTTCCATTTCAAAAATTTTTACACTAAAATTTTCCTTAAAAATTTTATCACTTCCCAAACACATCCGAACCAAATATCTTGAAAAAACGATCTTCACTTACCTCAAAAATACTTGGAATCCGAACATTCTTCTAACTTTGATTTTGCTTTTATTATTTTTCTGTAAAAAATCATTTCTAAATATCCCTTTATAAATTTTTGTAAACGCTATCTGTCTCCATGGATGTGGGGCAAAATTAAATAAACATGGGACCTTAGATTAGAAACGTTATTGTTGGATGTGGAACTTTTGGATATCAAATGGATTTTTTTTTATATTTATGCATACTGCAACATTTAATATTACAATCAAGTATTTTCACAACTTTTATACAATGAAGGATGCTTTCACAACGCGCACACAATGGAGGAACCAATCTATAAAAACCTGACTATTACCTTCACACAACAGGGAGACTGATATGTAAAAAAAACTCGACTATTAGGAGGGGACCTGCCGGGTTTCGAAACCGTGACCACAGCAGTAACTGGCGTATCAAATGGATTTGAATGATAAAATATGGGTTGCACACCATTTCCATTTAAATTGGACAACCAGGCCACTGCTATGAATGGTCCCAAACAGCCTCATTTCCGACCAGTAAAAAATAATATTTTTAAAATTTTTTTTTTATGAAACTGATAATTTAGGTATATATATAATCTATAAACTAATTTTTTTCACAAAATTTCAAATACGGGCACTTTCATCATTTTTAACTTGTAAAATGACCACAAAACTGTTGCGTTCCAAATTCAAAAAAAAAAAAAAAAAAAAGATAAACACGTCAAAAAATGATAAAATTTGCGAATGAAGGAGTAGCCTAGTGATTCACTTTCAGGTCGTGCCTGTATAATTAATTCGGAATTTGAATCTAGGGAGAAGTCTCGTCTTATATGTTATAAAATATAATAATAATTCATTTTATATCGAGTTAACAGTTTTTTTAAAAAAAAAAAAAAATTTCTTGAGAAAAAAAAAATACTATTTTTGACCAATAGGAAACGGTGATGTTTCCGACCGGTCATAGAAGATCGGTCTTGGACAACCAATCTAACCCGACCGCTGATTGGTCTCAGAAGTTCCGCTCCGGGGCAACCAATCTGACTTGACCGTAGATGTTTACCTTGAACTTGGACGAACAACCGCCGGGCTTAAAGTAAAGTTTCATAAAAATTACCCCTGTTAAAGGATGAAATTTAGTGGCTGTAAAATAAAAAATGTAATTTGCTAATATACACCCTTAGTTTGACACTAATTGCTAATATTCCCTCATTGTTTTACAAATTGCATATTACCCCACAAAGTTTCACCAAAATTACGTGCATACCCATGACACATTTTTGTCGCTAAATGTGCATTAAAATTTTGGATAAATGACCAAAATGAACCAATTGTGCAGGTAGAAGGAGATAACATATTAGCAATTAACATGAGTTTTTTATAAATTCCTTCTACTTGCACAACTAGGTGTTTTATAAACTATGAGATTCTAATATATCTTTAAATATGTACATTTTTGTCATTATCCAAAATTTTAATGCACGTTTGGTGATAAAAAAAAAAAGGTATCATAGCTATGCAAGCGATTTTTGTGAAGCTTTATGGGGATAATATGCAATTTGTGAAACAATGTGGGCATATCAGCAATTTATGTCAAACCAAATTACAATTTTTCTTTAACAGCGGTTAAATTACAGCCATTAATAGGGGTACGCAAGAAATGTTTCTAAAAATTTGTAGGGTAATAAGCAATTCGTTAAACAATTAGGATATATTAGCAATTAGCGTCAAACTAAGGGAGTATATTAGCAAATTACCTTGGGCTTAAATAATGATCTCATGGACGAATGGGACCTTGGCATGTGTAATTTAAATGGTTTAAAAAATTTTATTTAACAACTTTTTAATTAAGATTTTTGTGATATAAATTGTTCATATTAAAGAGCCTATCTAATTTTACACATCAAATTTTATGTTAAACTGATTAATATTATATATTAAAAGTAAATAAATGAGATAAGAAACCCTCAAATATCTCTCTTCAACTAACCATGTGTGTAAGTTGTTATTGGTGACATGTTTTTTAAGGTTTATTAAAAATTATTTAATTTAATATATTTCTATGATTTAATTTATTTAAATTAAAATTATATTAATCAGTATTTCTTCATGAATTCTCACGTTAATTTGAGTTATATATTTTAATATCTAAGCTACAAAATTTAGATGAATGTAAACCCTTAGCTGCACTATAAGCAAAAATTTTCAATTTATTTTTATGTATGAAAAAATCCCTATATTTACAAATTTAATTTATTATGATTCAGATTTTAAAATTTTATTCTAAGAAAAATTCTTTAAAAAGAATCATACTTTACCTTTGCTAAATTAATGTTTTACTCTTTTTTGGGTTATTATGGAACTCAACCCATGTGAATGTATCTCCATTTCCAAGGTAATTATTTCAATTTATAATAAATGCTTTACGCTTTCAATACATATCATTATAGTCGCATCCTATTTCTCTATCCCATTCATGCTTTCCCAACTGACCTTTACATTTGAAATCATTAAGATGGATGTAACTATTTCAATTTTTGTTTAGTATGGATTGTTAAGAAAATAACATTCATAAACAGAAAGGAGAGGAAATTTTACTTAGTTTGGTTTTATCCTACTCCATGAAGGTAAACCTTATTCAATCATGCTCTTAGGGATGCTAGATTCTACTATTTATAACTAGATACAAGGTATAGAAGATAAACTCTATATAAATTATATAATGCACCAACTGCTGAATTTCGCAAGATATGCTTGGTTGTCAACACTCCTCCTAGTGTAAATGAGTAGTTATCTATGAAACTCATTTTCTACAGCATTTGTTCAAAGCCTCTTTTTAGCAATACTTTACTAAAGATGTCAGCAAGTTGATCAAAACTTCTTATATATAGAGTTTCAACAATCTTTGCCCTAACTTTGTTTAAAACATAATGATAATTTTCTTCATATTTGGTTTTTCATGAAAAATTGAATTTGATGCTAATGTGTTGTTGCTTCATTATCACAAAACGATTTCATTAGCCTTTGTTTCTTGAAGCCCAATTTCTGTAAAACAGATTTCAATGAAATTAATTCACATGCCATATAGGCCACGACCTTATACTCTGCATTAACACTTATTTTACCACAACTTATCTTACCACAATATTCTATTTTTTACTTTTCTAAGTTACGAGATTCCTAACAAAAGTAAACTATTCTATGGTTAATTTTCTATTTTTTGGATTTCCTACTCAATCTACATCTATATATCCAATAATCTTTGGATCACGATCTCATGCACCCAGGTGTACCTAAAATGCCATTGATTTTCAAAAAAAAAAATCTAAAATACTCAAAAAATGGTAAAATTGATACACATGTTAAATACACTTAGATTAACACTTGTATAAAAAATTTCAAAAAAAAATTAAAAAATGAGTTAATGCACCCTGGTGTTTTGAAGCCAAGTGCACCCAAGTGCAAGGGATCGCAATCCAGAATCTTCAAATGAAAAGAATTATTAGTATGACCATTTGGTTCCATTCATATTTCTTTTCTCCGACAAGATTTCAAATAATAGAAAATGTGATTTACCATCTTCATATGTTCTATAGTAAAAGAATGCATGAAGTGACTAACAAAACTTGCTGGACATTGAAAATAATAGTAAGATAGATTAATCTTTCTACAAGTCTCCGAAACTTTCCAAGATTGTTCAGAGGTTCACTTGCTTTAATAAATTTGGTAGCATAGTCTATTAGAGTATCAACTGATTTTGCCCTCAAATTTTCAATTTCCTCTAAAATATCTAAAGTATATTTTTTTGACTCAAGAATAGACCTTTCTTAGAATGAGCAATTTCAATTCACAAAAATATTTGAGCATACAAAGATCCTTCATGTCAAATTTTTTGCTAAAATACCTTTCGAGATATGAAATCCTAGAATTGCTGTTTTTTGTAATCATTATATCATCAACATAAATTAAGATAATTATTATCCCAAGATTATTTCTTTTTACAAATATTGAAGAGTTTGAGGTACATCTAACAAAATCAAACTTAATAAGTGTAGTGTTGTGTTCGTTGTACCATGCGCTAGAAATTCCTTCAAACTATATATTTCCTTATTCAGCTTGCATACTAGATACTTCCTTGTTTCTAGCTTGTGTCCAAGAGGAAGATTGATAAACACTTTCTCTTCTAGATGTTCCAGCAAAAAAGTACTTTTGACATCCATTTGAAATAGAGACCATCCACAATTTACAACTGCAGATATTAAAATTCTGATTGTATTCATTTTCACAATTGGTGCAAATGTATTTTTATAGTCTACACCATAGGTTTGAGTAAATCCTATTATATCTTTCAACAAGTCTATCTTCTTTATATTTAATTCTATACATTCATTTGCAATCTATTGGCTTTTCCCCTTTAGTAGTTTCAAAATATCCTATGTATGATTTTTAACAAGGGCTTTAAGTTTTTCTTTCATAGCACTCTTCCATTTTTGCATGTTAATAGCTTTTTGAAACTAGTCCACTCCTTTTTAGAATCAATGTTGGTTAAGAAGGCAAAGTAACTCATTAAGATATTGTCATAGCATATACAATCTCAAATTGTAAAAGTGTCAACATGATAAGTGTAGAAATCTTTTAGTTTGGAATATAGTTTTAAAATTCATGAAGACGTATGAGGAAGGGCTATAAGGTCTTCAGGAGGTTCTTCCCTTGCAATTGACTCTGATATCTCCTCAGGAGGTATATCCCTCGCTGTTGACTCTAGCATTTCTATATCATTACTTTTAATAATTTTTATTTGCTGCCAATGGTCTAAGGAAAAATTTGTTATGAGAATATTTACCCCCTAAATTTGGTCCTATTTTTGAAAAAGGATTCATTTTCAACAAATAAAATATTTTTAGAGACAAACAATCTTTTTATATGAGGGGTGTAACATTTGTATCCTTTTTCAGTAGAGGAGTAAGCAAGAAAGACACATTTTTTGTATAAGAATCAAGTTTGCCACTTTTTGAATATGGACATAGCAGAGACAACCAAAAACATAGAGATGAGAGATGTCAAATTTTCTTCCTTATAGAATTTTTAGAAGGTTTAAGATTTCAAAATACGACTTAGCAAATGGTTAATAAGGTAATAGCAAGTAAAAATAGTATCAGATCAATATTGTTTAAGAATTTACATTTGAAATAACAATGTCCTAGTTACTTCTAGTGTAAGCCTACTTCATGTAGACACAATAGATGAAGTAGATTTTTTATTAAATATTAAAAATAAGAAACCAAAAAAAATTAAGTAGAAAAGGAGTTCCGTAGAATCAAAGTAGCATGTCAGACAAGCGATATTACAGTAGTGTTCCTTACAAGCGGTGTTCCATAATTTAAATAGACTCTTCGTGTTCTAAAGTATTGAAGGGGCTTAAATGGAAATGAAATAAGAATGAAAGATGTATCTTGAGAATGAGAAAAGTGATATTAAAACGTAAAAAAAATTATTTTAAAAACTGAAAAATTATATTGAAAATTAAAAAATGTTGCCTTGAGAATAGAACTCATTAGCATTACATTTAAGTTCTTGTCGGTGAGGTCCAATTTGATCAAAAGGACGAGCCAGGTTGCTTTCGATTGCCTTCTTTGCATTAGACTTGAAGAAAAAGAAATAAACACGCAATTTTTTCTAGAAGTGCAGCAAGGTTAGTAGCCTCTTCAAATCCAGTTTATTTTCTAATCTTTTATCCTTGAGGAGTGATTCTATTAGCCCGGGCTAAGTAAATGGCCCACTTAGCCCACCTCAAAAAATATATTTACAATAATTTTTTTTTACTTTTTTTTTCATGTACTTGTTTATCTAAGTGTATTTAACATATAGACCAAGTTTTACCATTTTTGAATATGTTTATCTATTTTTTTGAGATTTTCAAACATCTATGTGTATATATGCATTTAAAATACCCTTATTTTCAAAAATCTAAAAAAAATATATGCACATTTCCAAAAATGGTAAAACTTGGTCTATATGTTAAATACACTTAGATAAACAAGTGTATGAAGAAAAAAACAAAAAAAAGTTGTTTTAAATAGGTTTTTTGAGGTGGGCTAAGTGAGCCATTTACTTAGCCCGGGCTAATAGAATCACTCCTCTTTATCCTTTACAGTTGGCGACATGAAGGACCTTTTTAGCAAGCTATTGAAAGGATTGCTCCCCGTTGTTGAAACATGACTAAAATATTCTTATGTTCAAAAATCCAAAATAAATATATATACATCATCAAAATTGATAAAAATTGGTTTACAGATTAAAAATAACTAGATTAACCATTTTGCAAAACAAAAAATTAGAAAAAAACAAAAAGAATATGTTATTAGATCGGTTTGAATTTTGCTCTGGTAACAATCATCCACAAAGAATCAGAATGGAAGCTTAAACAAGATTGCTAGTCCAGCAAAATGGCAAAAACCATATGAAGGATTTGTAAAACTAAACATGGATCAAGAATCAATAAGGGTCTTAATGTAATTATGATTGAATTTGGTGGTCTGATACGCGAGGGGAATGGCTTTCTTTGTGGCAGCAAGGTGCTGATGGATGGATGGTGATGAGCAGCGATTATGAAATGGTTAGTTGATATGGGCTTCCATCAAGTGGTGATAGAATCGGATTCTATGGTGCAAATCCTGAACAGCTGCAGCATATCAAATCCTGCAAAGTTATGCTCGTATAAAGTGTGCTGCATGGACTGTGAAGTGGGAACTCAGTAGATCAATCAACGGCTTCAACAAAATGCCTTTTGGGATGTAACGCGAACCTGTGCTTATATAATTCTAACTAAGTACATGTCCTGCTTAGCACACTTCATAGAACTTATTTAAAATATTTTTCTTCTTTATATACTTGATTATCTAAATGAATTTAACATATAAACTGAGTTTTATCATTTTGGGATATGTGTTTATATTTTTTTTGAGATTTTTAAATATAGAGGTATTTTACATATTCAAAAAGAAAGGTGTTCCTCTGCATCTCGGTGCATGGGGCCCTCATGCGTCTAGCCATGCGACCCCACTCCCAAAATTTTTTTGATTTTTTTATAAACGTGTAAAGTTGTATGTATTTAATTTAAAAATCAAATTTTACCATTTATGGATGCTTTTAAGTATTTTTTTACTTTTAAATACAGTGACATTTTCGTAATTTTCTATCAAAAAATTAATAAATATATTTTTTGGTAGAACACATGGAGGCAGCCATGCATCTAGCCACACCCGATCACCCTTCATTCGAAAAGGGTAAAACTTAATTTATATGTCATGAGATTTTTACAAATATGCCTACAAAGTTTGACTAATATTGCATTTGTGTCCCTTCAGTATTACAAATATTTTTACAAAGTTTGTATAAATTGCAAGTGTGTCGCTTTCGTTAGGACGCCATTAGAAGTTTCTATAAAATGACAATAATTCCCTTTAAGCCAAGTAATACACTTGCAATTTTCAAATATTGTAGATATATTTTCTATTTAATTATTTTATATATTTTTACACATATTATTATTTTAAATTTTTTTGGCAAATATGTTTATAATATTTGAAAAAATTGTAAGTGCATCACTTGGCTTAATGGGTATTATCGTCATTTTACAAAAAATTTTAATGACATCATAAAGGAAGGGACACGTTTACAATTTTATACAAACTTTATAAATATATTTGCAATATTCGCGAACTTAAGGATACAGATGCAATATTGGTCAAATGTTGTAGGTATATTTGCAAAAATTTCTTATAAATACGTTTAGATAAATAAGTGTATGAAGAAAAAAGTAAAAGAAAGTGTCGCAAATGAGTTTCTTGAAGTGGGCTGAGGAAACATTTACTTAGCCTAGGCTAACAGGATCATACTTCTATTATTAATATTATCATTTATATGGGTTCTCATGTTAGTATCTAATTAATATATTGTCATTAAAAAATTTAGCCACGAGCCATTCTACCATAGTGCGGAGGCGAGTTTGAAATACCATGTGAGCATTTGCTGCATTTGTCTCTCTAACTGGTGAGAGTGTCCATAGTAGGCAATGTAAGAAATTAGTTGTCAGGAACAATACAGAAATTTGTAGATAATTGTAGAATTGTGTAAGAAAATTGTAAGAATCTTTAGGAGCCCATTGTAAGACAAATATTGAGATGATTGTAATATACATAGATACCAATAAAAAAATTTAGCCATTTTGATTTTTTCCAATAGTTCCGCATGCATGATGGATACTGATTGCTAATTGGGAGCTCGAATATTCCTGTCCCAGTCCACAGCTGCTAGACATGGGTGAATGGTTAGGTTGATATGTGACAGGGACATTATATTCTCCATCCAAGAAAATTTTTCCCCATCTCCCACTATATTTATACAGCCGACACCCAGTTTTCCATGTTCCCACGACATTTGGGATATCTTATTATTCTTATGAAGTAAAACCTTATTTTTAAATGATTTAAGGGATTAGGATAAGAATAGGATGAGGTTACACATTCTTAAGAAAACATTTTGAATTTTCAATACAACTTTTTCAAATACAATTTTTTGATACTTCCAATACCATTCTTTAGTATTCTCGATTCTCATCTCATCTTTCCATGCCTTTATCATCCCATCCTAATTCCTTATCATTCCAAATATGTGCTGCAATTTCTTTTCTAACATGTTATTCTCCTGGATGGCCAGACAATGGATGAAAGACAACTTTAGGAAAATGGTTAGACGAGGCAAGCACCTTTACCCCCATTTCAAACACTAGACTTCTCATCGTCCACACCTTTATACACACTCACGTTTATATTGCGCTCATCATTTGGACCCTAATTATTTTGGCATCTAAAAGACTAACCGTGTATGCATTTGGAGCATGTTAGCATGCGTCTTTTTTTCTTAGTTTTTGATAATTTTTTGTTTTTCCATTTATATGTCGGCACAAGTACATATATTTCATATATCAAAATTTACCAAGTTTGAATTATTGCACATATTTTTTATAATTTTTTAAAATATAAAATTTTCACCTTTTCATGTGGTAATAATGTTTGATGAGTAAAAAATATTGATTTTTGAAAATTTATAAAAAAATATATACAACAATTCAAAGATTGCAAATTTTAGTATATAAAATATATATACTCGGACCCACATATAAACCAAAAATAAAAAGATTAAGATGCATAACATGTTAGCTAGTTAGCATGCCATGAATCCTATGCTATCATGCCTCTCTACATTTTTATATGAAGATATTCAATTATGAAAAAATTAAAAATAATTTTCTTTGTGTATGTAAAAATTTTTGAATTAGGAGAAAATGGTGAATGTAATATGAGTAATGATGAAAAGTAAAAAGAATAAAGTTAAAATAGATAGGTTAGTAGTATGAGTAATTATGTATACATAATTGAAAGGTAATGTAGCTGTATAAAAATATACAAAAAAAGATTTAAAAAATAAGATAGTTATGAAGAGTAAAAAGTTTTTATTTAAAAATTTTTGTGTGTTAAATAAATATGTCCTTTATTTAAAACTATGTACAATCCAAAATCCATGAATATGATAAGCATGAAATGGAATTTCTATTTTTTAGATAAAACTTTTAAGCATCAAGATGGTTTTTTATTTTTAATTTTCAATACAACTTAGAGGAATGATTCTGTTAACCCGGACTAAACGAATGTTTCGCTTAACTTGCCTCAAAAAATATATTTGCAATATATATTTTTTATTTTTTTGCACACGTTCGTTTATCTAAGTGTATTTAACATATAAACAAATTTTACGATTTTTAGATATGCGTATATATTTTTTTGAGATTTTAAAAGATAGAAATATTTTAAATACATATATACACATAGATGTTTAAAAATCTCAAAAAAAATATGTACACATATCTAAAAATGGCAAAACTTAGTTTATATGTTTAAATATACTTAGATAAACAAGTGTATGAAGACAAAAGTAAAAAAAAAATGTGTTGTAAATGAATTTTTTTAGGTGAGCTAAACAAAACATTTACTTAAATTGGGCTAACAGGATCACTTCCATACAACTTATCCTATTCTTGTATCTCCTTGCTTGCTCGGCACAAGGCAGATACTGATCATGTACATCGAGCTAAGCCTTATCCCCTTCCCTAACAAATAAGCCTGCACACCTGCTAATATTGCAACAACTCTTCCACCTATGCAATGCAATTATTCAAAATAGAGGTGCAATGGTGCAACTTGGATTGAATAGATCCGGTTTGGTTTTTAACTCTACTATATTCTATTTTAGGTTGAGTTGGTCTTAAGCCTATCATACCTTATATTTAAGGTATGTGACTTGGTTACAAATCAATTTTTTAAAAGAGGCTTGATCATTTCAAACCTATTTGCAATAAGGTCATTTTAGACCAATCTAAAACACTTACTTTTTTTTCAATTTTTTTAACAAAATTGTTCATCTGGTTATGTTTAATCTATAGCCACTTTTTACCAATTTTGGAGGTGGTATATATTTATTTTAGATTTTTAAACATAGGAGTATTTTAGTTATTTTAAATTATTGAAATACGACTAAAATATACTTACGTTTAAAAATCCAAAATAAATATATATCTCCAAAATTTGTAAAAATTAGTTTATAGGTTAAACATGACTGGATTAACTATTTTGCAAAAAAATATTTTTGAACCAGTCCGAAATGATCATTTTTCTTTTTAAAATAGCCTTTGTATTATATTTGAAAACTATGATTTTATTGTAAATCTTAGTTAAAAACCTACAATCAAGATAATAATACATAAATTTTAAAATACATTTATTAAATCTACTATAAATAAATGAATTAAACAAATTTTTATGTATTTAAAAAACATATTCATATCTTTCAATGTAAAAGATATTTAATAAAATATATAAGAAATATACATTAGAAATTCAGTGTGGCTCTAGTTACTTAGACTTTGGAACTTATCTTAACATCATTGAACCGAGTATTTATTTTTTAACTTAAACCTATCGTATCTTATTCTATCCTATGAATAAAAAAAATCTACTCTACTTGTTTTAACATATCCAATGAGTCAACACATGTCACACTACAGAAGTTGTAACCCTAAACATCAGTGCCACAAAGAAGATTTTTCCTATTCCCACTCATCAACTGATGTCCTCAATATTCCTTTTCTCTACACGCGATTAATCAAATATTAAATTTAAACTATTTATATTATTCGTGCATTTATGAGTACTAATTATGCCAAACATCTTAAAATTTTGAACATTTTATATATTATATACGGTACATATGTCCTACTCTCTCAGTTTTAATTCTTAAAATTTAGGTTAAATTCCATGGATACCTATCAATTTTACCTTTAATTTTACTAATACCCGTGAACTTTTAAATTTTCTAAACATATCTACATATTTTAGTTAAAATTTCATTTTTTTTTGATAACGGGTCTATTCTATACCTACCCTTTATCAATTCGAGAGGGAGTAGGGATAGAAAGATCCAAGTAATTCATAGCCAAAAAATTGTCTGTACAAATTTTCCCAACAACAGCATTGGGAGGAGTACCCCACCACGACAAAAGGTTTGTGGTAGACACCGGGACAAGGTCAGCAAGGGAATGCGCCACAGCATTTCCCTGCCGTAAAACATGATGGACAGAAAAGGACTCATTTCCTTTAAGAATAGATCTAATATCATCAATGATAAAACCCGCAGGGGAGGAGAGAGGTTCATCATTGGACAGGTAAGCACAGAGCAGAAGAGAGTCCGTCTCAAACAGCGCAAATCTAATTTTTAGTTGAACGGCCCATTTGATCCCCAGCAAAAAGGTGGTCGCTTCAGAGAACAACGGCTCACACGATCCTTGACGCCTCCAACCTCGTGCAGCAATAAAAAGCCCCCTAGAGTCCCTTATCACAGCCACACAGCCAAAACCATCCATTACCCCACGATTCCGAGCATCCGTGTTAATCTTGACGAAACCAAGAGGTGATTTAAGCCATCTGGTTACAAATGCTCGCGTTAGCGTCCCCGATTGGATTAGCGCCTTCGCCGTTTGGTATCGATTGCGAAATTCTGTGCACCAAGCAATGGTATCCGAAATACACGGTAGAGAGACATCCACTCTAAGCTTGTTCCTCAGAAACCAGATCCTCCAGCAGCACAGGATAAAGAAACCCAAGTCGTCGTGTCTCTTTGCCTGCACACGAGCATCCAAAATCTCTAGAACAGTCGACCCATGAGGACCCGGTCCCGCCGTAATCATACAAACCCCACCAGTCTCACCACATTCCAGGAACAGGTGATTTATGTTTTTAGACTCAATTCCGCAGAAGACGCAGCGTGTGTCAATTTCAATGCCCCTGTGATTCAGATTTTGTCGGGTCGGAAGAGCATCCCTTGCAAGCCGCCATCCAAAAATGAGCACCTTTTTGGGTAATGGTAACCGCCAGATTGCCCTGAAGATCTCCGGGGCACTGGGGAGTGCGGTCCCCAAGCATGGCAATCTGTAAGCCGACCTCACCGTGTATTGTCCGTTAGGTTCATGGGTCCAACATAGGCAATCAGCAACTTGCCCCTCCGGGATGGGGATCCCGCAAACCTCCTGCCACCGATCCTCACCCAGCGCCGTAATCACCCGATCCCTAATCCAAGACTT
Organism: Annona cherimola; assembly: GCA_030490835.1. Classification (NCBI taxonomy): domain Eukaryota; kingdom Viridiplantae; phylum Streptophyta; class Magnoliopsida; order Magnoliales; family Annonaceae; genus Annona; species Annona cherimola. The sequence goes on along the minus strand of CM059973.1, from coordinate 1,921,969 downwards.
AGAGTCGCTGTCGATAAGGTGACTGACCAACATATCCTCTGGTAAGTATGAAGGAAGGGGCCCCGCTTTCCTCACCTTAGAATCCAACCAAAATACACTTCCAAGTAAAGGAGTCCGATGGTTTTGTCTTGCAGCTCCAGATGTCAGTAGTTGGAAAGTATCTGGCCTTCAGAACATTGAGGCAAAGGGAGGTGTTACCCGATACAAGACGCCAGACTTGCTTGGCAAGGAGAGCTAGGTTGAAGTTGTGGAAGTCCCTGAATCCCATCCCGCCACCGCGCTTGGACTTGCACATGTCCTTCCAGGCGACCCAGCTCATCTTCCGTTTGCCATCATTCTCCCCCCACCAAAATTTACTGAGCAGCCCGTTTAGATCATTACAAAAAGATTTGGGCATTAAGAACAGGCTCATAGCGTATGACGGTATTGCCTGACACACCGCCTTGATCAGCACTTCTTTCCCGCCTGCCGAGAGCAATTTGCCTTTCCACCCCTGAATGCGGCTCCAGACCCGATCCCTAATACTTCTGAAGAAATTCCCTTTTGATTTGCCTAACCATGCTGGGAGGCCCAAATAATGGTGAAGGTCCCGCCCGGAGGACCTAAACATTTGGATCAGCCTTGTTCTTGTGTGAGAGTCAGTATTTGAGCTGAAGAGAATAGCCGTTTTGTCCACATTTACCATCTGGCCCGAGTCGCATGCATACTGGTTTAAAAGTTCAAGTAGGTGTCCCACCTCTCCCACATTTGCCCGAATAAAGATGATTGCATCGTCCGCGAACAGTAGGTGGGAGATCGTCGGGCCCCTCTCCTTTAGTCTGATACCATGAATGGCGCCTCCAGCAACCGCCTTGTAGATCAGAGCCGAAAGCCCCTCAGCGCACAGTAGAAACAGGTAAGGGGAAAGAGGATCCCCTTGTCGTAGGCCCCGTTGGGAGTGGAAGAAAGAAGACTTGAAGCCATTGACATTCACCCGGTATTTAACAGTAGAGATGCAACTCAGAATCCAGCTTACCCACACAGGGCAGAAGTTCATAGCCACCATAACCCTCTTTAGGAAGTTCCATTCCACCCTATCATAGGCTTTGGACATGTCTAGCTTGATTGCCATTTCGTGCTTGCGCCCCCTCTTCCGCATTCGCAGGGAATGAATAACTTCATAGGCGATGAGCATGTTGTCGATGATGAGGCGACCCGGGACAAAAGCGCTTTGCTCGTCGCCAATGATGACATGAAGGATCGTCTTGAGTCGATTAGCCAACACCTTAGCCAAGATTTTATACACAACATTGCAAAGACTGATTGGCCTGAATTGGGAGAGACTTTGAGCATCGGCAATCTTTGGTATCAAGATCAATGTGGTTGTATTCAGATCCTCGATTAGTCTGCGTTGCCGATCCATATTCCTTTCCATCATGAACTGTTTGCACCACTTTATAATGTCAGCCCCCACAGTGCTCCAATGTCGTTGAAAAAAACCTACCGACAGTCCGTCCGGTCCCGGCGCTTTTGTAGGACCCATACTTTGAACCGCCTTGGTTACCTCATCTGCCGAGAGAGGTTTAGTTAGACATAGCCTTTGATCATTAGAAATTCTTCTCAGAATGCAGTTCTCCACCCATGGCGCCGAGGCGTGGGAGGTCGCCGAGAAGATATCAGAGAAATGCTTAGTCGCCAAATCCAAAATCTGGTCCTGCCCCCTTACCCAGTTACCACTAGAATCCCTTAAAGCATCGATGGTATTTTCTCTTCTTCTGTTGGAAGCCATACGGTGGAAAAAACTTGTATTTCGATCACCCTGGTGGAGCCAATGCGTCTTTGCCCGGACCCTCCACATTTGCTCTTCATCCTCCAGCAGAAGGTTGATTTGGCGGTTCAGTTTCTGAATAGCGTAATCCCTTTCATCACTTGGGTCCATTGCGGAGAGATCCTCAACTTCTTTGTTTTCGCGCTCAATACTCTTCCGAAGATTACCCCTTTTCCGACGATTCCACAGAGAAAGTTCTGAAGAGAGCCGCTTGGTTTTCCAAAAAATCTTATCCCCATCATGCAACCCCCTTGGCATCTGAGATTCCCACACCTGGTTCACAATTCTAGTAGCCCCATCATCTCTATTCCAGAATAGTTCATACCTGAAATCCCTTGGCGGTCGTCTTCTACCCATGTTTGAATCAAACACCAATAGTAACGGACAATGGTCAGAGGTCGGGGATTGAAGGTTGGTGATCTTCGCATGAGGATGGAGGTTAAGCCATGATGGGGTAGAAAGCCCCCTATCAAGCTTCGCTTCCTCCCTTTGATGCCCCCGTCTGTTATTTGTCCATGTCATTTGCGCTCCTGAAGATCCCAAATCCATTAGGTTGCAAGAATCAGTGGTTTCGCGGAAGCGATCAAGTTGGGCTTGGGGCCAAGGTCTTTCGCTAATGTACTCGCCATGTGATAGTACCTCATTGAAATTCCCCATTACAAGCCAGGGGTTCGTGTCTTCATAGCTCAGCTGATTGAGAGTGTGCCAGCTCAGGTGTCGTTGGTGAGTTTCAGGGTGTCCGTAGAACCCGGTGAATCGCCACCCGCAAAAATCGGCATCAATGTGGTGGATGGAAAAGCTTCTGATAGTAGCAGCTTTGTTGTTATTCCACAGAAGGGCCAGACCTCCCCTCCGCGCTTGAGGATCCACCACAAAGCACCCGTCAAAACGAAGTCTTCTTCTGATGCCATCCATCTCCTTTGAGTAGCATTTTGTTTCGCAGAGGAAGACCAAACAGGGCTCTTTTCTCCTTACCAGATCTAGGAGGTTCCGAATTGCCCGGGGGTTCCCAAGCCCCCGACAATTCCAAGCTAGGATCGCCATATTAGTTGAGGCGTGGCTGTCGGCTACCCGCAGCCACCGCCTCATTCATATCGGTCCGCAACCCTTGTCTGCTTCTCTTTTGTATTCCTCTCGAGTCTTCCCATTCGCTGGACAGGCCCCTCTTTGTGGAGGTCGCATGCATAGGTTGGCATTCCATCCTTTCAGTTATGTGTAGTTCATCCCGCATTCGGGCCCTCCTCTTCCACTTGTTGCCTCCTTGCTTCTGGGTCACACAGCCCTCTCCCTGTTCCTCCATCCCTTTACCATCCCTTATCTGAACCTCATACAGTCCATCCATCTCCCCCTCGGTGTGACGCTGGTCATTCCCCATCTTCGACATGCAATTATGGTTTGGGCAGTCTCCCTCAATCTCCCGCCTTACGCCAGTCCCATAAACAGATTGGGGGTGCTCCTCCTTTCCTTCTTCCTGCTGATTTCCTAACTGCACACTGTGAGCAAGCTGCATATCCTCCCTACCCCACTGCCGCAGATCCATGGTTTCAGCCTCCAGGATCACAGCAGTCGATGGCGCTGATTGGTGGTGCTGCATAGCCTCCAGGATCACAGTAGTCGTTGGCGCTGATTGGTGGTGCTGCGTAGAAATGGCGATGGAACTCTGATTGGGCAGATCGTCACCTACAGCCGTTGCAGTCGCTGGCGCTGGGCTGTGGTGCTGTGTAGAAAAGGCAGTGGAGCTCCCGGGTAGAACGTCACCTTCAGACGTCGTCTCACCATGGCGTTGCATCTGCCCAACAAGCTGGTAGTCCTCACCTCTGTGCTGCTGTTCCTGTTCCATATCAGCAGGATTCTCTCTGCTACTACAGCAGGTTTGCTCGTCTTCCACGCGCCGGTCCCCTTCAACTGCTGGGCTATCCCCACTATGGTCCCATTCACTGCAAGGAGTTCCAATGTATTTGATGGGATTGGCCCTGTTACCTCTTGAGGATCCAAAACGCTGCATTAGATGTTTGACCCTAACTTTGAGCCAACTGCCAAATGGCATATCTTCCTCAGCTACTGACTGTTGGAGGTTTGATTTCAAAACGCAGTCACGATGTGCGTGACCCATCCTCCCACAGATGTAGCAAAACAGGGGTAGCTTTTCATACTGGAACGAAACCCATTGCTTTTCCTGTGTTCCAATTTTTATGAACATACCCCTTCTTAGAGGCTCCCGGCAATCAACCCATACATTCAACTTGATTTCTGTTTCTGTCGCTTCCAAATCGAACCAGCTATAGAAAGAATTCCCAATGCATTCCCCCAGAATTTTTTTGTCGACGATGTATGGGGCTCCCATGACATGCAGCCTCAGTGGCGTTTTCACGAGCATTACGCGGGCGAGGTCAGTTTCTTCCCTGACTTCAGAGATGAGCACGAGGTATCGTTCAAACGTCCACGGACAACCTTTCACAATTCTGTCTTTGTCCTCAACTGCCTCCAACGTGATCAAGTATAGGTTCTCGCCTACTTCATTGAACTGGTACGACCCCACTGGCTTCCAAAGCCTCCTCATCATCCCCTTGAAGATGTCTTTGTTGTAGGTCTTAGTCGACCATAGAGAACAGAGTAGAGAAGCTCCTTGACCCGGTGAAATCTTTTTGATGGCTGCCCCTGAAATCGCCAGCGTCTGAAGCTCCGCTCCAAGCAATTCGTTGATACTCGGTTTCAGTCCCATCATTCCTTGCATACCTACGCTTCCGATGCCTCGTTCACCACTAACCCAACTGTCTTGAGCTCCCAACAACCTCCTCTCTCGACTGCCCTTAGACCCCAACACACAGCCGCCACCGAGAGCCGAGCGCACCACCGGTGCCTGTCGGTCCTTACAGGGGGAGGACTTGTATCCAGTATGTGATAAACGAAATTAGTTAAAATTTCATTTATACCTACGCTGTTTGAGATCTATTGTTAGGTTTCTTATGAAATGATGAATATGTCCAGTCCCTAATATATTTTGAAACTTATTTACTCAAAGTTAAAGATTCATATTTAAGTAATACATGATTTTATAGTTGTAGACTTTCTAAAAATTCATTAAAATACAATTTTTTAGCTATAAAATTATAATTTAGATATAAGTATATTTGTCATTTGGTATAGTATTAATGACCTCTTTAACAAATTTCTAATATTATGAATATGAGTATAGGTGAAATTAGGGATATGACTTATGCATATATGTGGAATTTACCCTAAAGTTTATAAAATTCTATATTATGTATTTATTTGTTAAGAAAATGAGTTGTTAAATGACATGATTTTTGACATCTAAATGTATCATAATTAAAAAAAAAATACTATGCACAGCTTAGATTCTAAAAAATATTTTTCAACTTAAGAAGGTGTTTGTTTTTTAAAAAAAAATTTCAATCTAAAACTTTTAACTCTTCACAACTACTCTATTTTTAAATTATTTCTTTGTTTCTTCCATACAACTATCGCACTTTTCAATCATGTCTACACAATTACTTTTATATATAACCTATTTATTTTAACTCTATTTCTCATTATTATTCCTTTCATACCATGTTTTCTCCAATTTTAAAAAATTTTATACTAAATTTTTTTATCATAAATTTTATCATATTTCAAACATACCCTAAAAAAAATACGAAGATATATGGAATTTTGATACATGCAAGGTGACATGGAAATTGCAAGCAACAGCACTAGCTGCATTATCGGCTATCGTTTCCACTTATATTCATCGGTCCCTTGCATGCTGCTCCCAAGTCCTACCTTTGCCATTGGTCCATCGAAGACATTTCGGATGAACAGCTTTTTGCGACGAAGGTACTGCGAGCATGCGCTTTCTTTACCTCTCTCTCCACTTGTATTTCTTGATTGATTGCATTTCACTGCCGTTTTCTTTGCATTTAATGATTTGATCATGAAGCATTTGCGGGCAGTTCAGCAATTAGTCGTAGCAAATCAAATGTCGGTGCCAGGCCTGCATGCCCGGCGTCTTATTCCGGCGTATGAGCTGGAAGTTGACGACCGCAGTACTGCTTTTAGACTGCCGCAGTTTTTTAGTGAATTAGTTGACTCCTAGTCGTTTCTGGTATGTACGGAGTACGGCAGTCCTGGGGTAGTATTGATCAGTGTTATTAAAACCGGACCGGACCGGCCGGTCCGACCGGTCGGACCGAGAACCGGTCCCAAGTCCGGTTCGAATACCCACGGTTCGGTTCAAAAGCAGAAAACCGCACGAACCGGTGAACCGGCGGTCGAACCGGTAACTACGGTTCGACCGGGTTCGACCGGTTCGTAGCAAAAAAATAATAAAATACATATATTAAAAAAAAATGGGCGGAACCGCGGAAGGGCCGAAGGATCGATCAGCACTCAGCAGCAGCCGACGCCCGATTCCCGAATCGCTGCAAACCCTAGCCGACGCCCCCTTCTTCCTCGTCGCCGTCCGCTGCAATCGCGGCCATCCAGGCGCTCATCGGCCATCGGTGTCGTGACTGTCGTCTTCGTCGCTGCTCGGGTCCAGACTCCAGAGCCATCGTCTTCGTCGCCGTTCGCATCCGCATTTCCGCAGCCGACGCCCGAATCGGCGAATCCGTTTCTGTCGTCTCCGTCGTCTCCATCGTCTCCGTCGTCTCCGTCGTCTCCATCGTCTCCGTGCAGCTGCGTTATTTCTGCCTCGCCTGTGCAGCTGCGCTGTTTCCGCCGCCCGCCGTCTCTGCCGACTGCCCCTGATTGCTCCGGTCGCCATCTCTGCCCGGACTGCCCCTGATTGCTGCGGTCGCCCGTGCCATCTCTCCCTGCCGCCGTCTCTCTGTCTCCGGTCAGCAGCTAAAAGCCTAAAACATGAAATTGCAATGAGCATATTCTGTATTTTAATAAATTTTCATTATTTCAAACTGCAACGAGCATATTCTGAAACTGCAACGAGCATATTCATTATTTCAAAATTTCAATGCTTTCATCTTCATTTAATAAATTTTAACATGTTTAGTAGTCTGTAACTCATTTTATATTTTTTGTAATGAATTTGAAGTTAATAATTATAAAGTGATCAAAAATAAATTGCAAATATTTGTTGAGAGGATAAATGTAAAGTGTTAATCTGAATTTCAACTAGAACTCAATTTAAGACTGATTTTTACTGAAAGGTTTAGAATTTAGATTTTACAAATAGAATTAGAATTATGGTTTAGCTTTTATAAATAAATTTAGGGTTAGAACTTAGAATTGAAATAATCTAGAGTTTCATAAGTCCAAATTGTAGTCATACTTGAGATGATTTTTTTATTAGTATACTTGGGAATTTTGAGTTGTAACTTGTAAGATAAAAGAAATAAAGAAAATTTTAAAAAAAATTTCAAATAGAAAATATATCATATTTCTATTTTCTACACACCTTTTTATACAGGTGTCCTATTTTGTAATTGTTTTTACTTATTCTTTATTATGGGAATGTTGATTGAATGAAAATTTGGAATGAAAGTGTATTAAGAAGGTAAATAAAATATATTGAAATTAAGAAAAGTTGTATTAAAAATGAAAAATAAGATGTTATTTTTTGAAAATGAAAAAAGGTCAAATGACATGATAAATATGAATAGTTGATTATAAGAAAGATACTTCTAAATTCTAATTATATAGAATGGTTGATTATAAATATTGAAAAAATAAGAGACTCTTTTTAAAGGTGTTAGCAACTTAGCATTGATTTCGTGTGTTTATGAGCTTCACTTATAACATTTATAGCATTGATCTGTGAAATTCATCACATGATTTACATGATGTAAATGGTGGATTTTCAGACAAGAATGTGTGTTTGAAACTTTGAATGTTTGTAGACTTTTAAAATTTTATGTTTGGTGGGAATGATGTATTGTTAGACTTTTAAAATGTTATATTTGGTTGAAATGAAGGATTTATAGACTTTTAAAATTTATGTTTGATGAGAATGATGCATTTAATGGTTTATAAACTTCTAAATTTTCATTTTTTGCTAAACATAAGAGATATTCTTAATTTTCATATTATTATAGGTTATTTAATTATACAAATTTTGAACACTTACTGATCTGTTTTATTTCTTATTTTTTCAGGTATGTTTATAGCAATTCATCAAGGTACCGAGATAAAGAGAAAGAATTCAAGAACCAACAACCAAGCAACAACGGTCGTAGCTTATTATAAGTTGAAGTCTTTCAGGTCAGTTAATGTATTTAATTTTTTAAAACTCGCTATTAATTTTTTCCTGCATGTTTTGTTCTTATATTGTGGTCATTAAAATCCAACATATATATTTTGAATTTATAAAAACATAAGTTTATCAATATATTTATTTAAAATTTTTAAAAAAAAATTTATGATGTCATAAATATGTCATGCTGACGTCACCGGTTCGAACCGGTTCGAACCAGACCAGTTCCTTTACCGGTTCGATCACCGGTTCGGTTCTGACAACATTGGTATTGATTCGTTACCTTACGGTGGTCTTCGGAGCATGTGCATGACATGCACTTGCATGGATTCCTTTTCAGCCGCGTAGAGTTGAGTCGGCGACGTTGATCAACCCAGCCTGCTTTTCAGGAGACAACTGCTTCTCCTTTTAAAAACATTGAGGGCATGCTTGAGAAGCCATGAAATTTTTAAATAAAAAATTTTAGTGTAAAAATTATCAAAATAAAAGAAAATAATATTATATAATATGATAAGGGTAATGACTAGCAATAAAGAGAATAAAGTTAAAATAAATATGTTAATTATATAAATTATTGTATAAAAATAATTAAAAAGTATAATAGTTTACTTTCGAATCTAATTTATTTGCTATTCTTTCATCTTTTACAGTTGATGACATGAAGGACATTTTCAAAAGGATGGCTACCCTTGTTGCTTTTCTTAACAATTTGTTGGCCGATTCAGCAAATGGAAAATAAGTTAGCAGTAGAGGATGGACCAATCAATTTTGATGAGGTGGTGCCATGGTTTGTGAATTACCTCTGCCGTTACCAATCATCCACAAAGATTCAAGTTCTTTACATGTGTGTCCAATGAGAAAAGTATTATTAAAATGTAAAAAGTTTATATTGAGAAATGAAAAATCAAATTAGGCAAGTGAGAAATGCGTTACGCTCATTTTGGGCAAATCGAAACCCGCAAAGTTACGCTCATATAAATGCGATGCATGTTTCATCAAAAAAAAAAAAAAAAAAAAAGTGATGTATGGACAGGGAACTCAGTAGCTCATCAATGGCTTGAACAAAATGCCTTTTGGGATGGAATACTAACATATACTTCTATAATTCTGACAATTTCACTTATTATTATTATCATTTATATGGGTTCTCAGGTGAGTGTCTCACTAATATATTGTCACTAAAGAATTTATCTCACTAATATATTGTCACTAAAGAATTTATCTCACTAATATATTGTCACTAAAGAATTTTCCTGTTCCAGTCCACTTCTAGGCATGGCTGAATGGTTTGAATTTTCCCCATAAGCTAGCACGCGAGTAGCGCAGCTAAAATGGAGTCTCCCCTTGAGCGTGAGAGGTTTAAGTTTGGTCCGAATGGAGGAGTTTATCTTTCATTTTCAAAGCAATATTTTTATAATTATTTTGGGGCTGTTTGGCATTCACTAAAAGTTTGGGACTTTTTTTGAATTGTTGGATTAAAGCCGGTGCGTGGCAGGGGCATCTTGGTCATGAGTTTGACCCGCTTTTTTCATTGACAATGCTGACTAGATTAGACACGTGGCATTCTGCTATTCATGGATTTAGCATCAGCCCGTACGGCTGGCAGCTCTAAATTGAAATGACAGTTTTTCTACTGCCACCTCCACATTGAAAATTTTACAAAAAATGGATAGATTTCGTTTTTGCCAAACAGTCTTTTTGTTGGTAATATTGTTAAATTTACACCTTTGGAGCCAGAATTGCAATACGTACTTTCTTTTTCTTTTCTTTTTTTTGATGGAAATTGCAATACGTACTTAGGTTAAGTTGTAAATACATATAGGGTGTGTTTGGGAAGTTGTAAAACTTTTGATGAAAAGTTTTTTATGTAAAACTTGTCAAATTAGTAGAAAATGATGTGATGTTGTAGGGGTAATGATGAGGAGTAAAGAGAATAAATTTAAAATAAATAGGTTAGTTGTATTGGTAGTTGTGTAAAAATGATTGAAAAGTAGGGTTGTTGTATAGAAAAATGTGTAAAAAATAATTTAAAAAATAATAGTTATAAAAAGTGACAGGTTTTAGATTGAAAAGTTTTAACTTGACAACTTTTCTAATTTGCCAAACACACCCATAATAATAAAAAAAAAAATTCCCCATCTGCCGCGATATATTATATACAGGCCACACCCAATTTGGAATCTTCATACAAAATTTAATTTGGATAGATTATTATTCTTATGAGGTAAAAACCAATTCTAAATAATTTAAAGGGATTGGGATCAGATGGGACTTTTCTTAATAAAAAAAAATTTCAATAGAACTTCTCGTTTTTAAAAAACGATTTTTTTTACACTTTCAATACCATTTTTACTACTCCCACCACATCAATTGTCTTATCTCATCTTTCCATGTCATTATTATCCTCTCCTAATTTTTTATCATTCAAACATGTGGTGTAATTTTTTTTCAAACACGTCATCTTCTTAGATGACCAAATAACTGACGAAAGATAACTTTAGAGGAGTAGGTAAATGAGTGCTTCTATCCCAACTTCAAATTGCAGGGAGGGCATTTGATAGGGGTGCAACTTGGGCCGGGTTGAGCATGAACCCAGCCCGCCGAACCTGATTTTGAACAATGTTGAAACTTGCTCTTTCATAACTCGAACTCGAACTCGAAATCCCGAGCCCGAGAAATCCAATTTGTAAATATGATAGGATTAGAGTTCAAGTGAACCCGAACCTAAAGAACCTGACCCGATTTTTCATTTTATATTTATTATAAAATATATTATAAGCATATTATTTAAACAATATTTCTTTATATTGTTCATATTTTATGTTATTATATCTATATTTGAATACACATTAGACATATTGTAATGTTATTGTAAATCAAGTATATTATTTTCATTTATATTTATCTTTTATTTCTATCATTTACTTTTACACTTATTAATTTTCTTCCTTTATTTTAGTTTAATGTTAAATTTTTTTCTAGAAATATTCTTTATATTATTATTTTTTAAAAAATATATAGTTTGATTATATATTATTATGTTTACTTACATGATTTGTTATTGTTATTTATTCATATGAAATTCTAAACTTATCATTTTAAATAAAATGTAAATTCATCGGCATAAATTTCAACTCGAAACTTAACCGGAACCCGATTTTCAGAAATAAGGTTAAGGTTTAAATTTTACAAATAAAGTTAGCGTTAGAGTTAGAGTTGATGTTTTATAAATAGGGTTAGGGTGGGTGAGCCCGAGTTGCACCCCTAGCATTTGTGTAGCACCCGCCGGGAGCGCTACGGTGGGCTCGGAATGGGTTTCTCAGGCCTTAAAAATGTGGATCGTGTTGAAAAGCAACGTGGGCTTAGATTTCCTGCATTCACATGGGGTAAAGCGCATTAGGCTTCATATCTTTTAGGAAAGTTGGCGTGTGGGTATTTTCTCGTGATTTCGGCAGCATAACGGCTAAGACGGGGCTTTCCGTACACGGGTCAAGTCACAAATCCGGCAGCATAACAGCAGTGTATTATGCTTGGATCCGTGGACCCGCGTGCACCCACCTTGCCGGGGCGTTAACTCAAACACGCACACACAAAAATAAAGAAAAACGGAGTCGCCACTGATCTTTAAAGGGAGATCAGACCCTATTTAAAGAAATAAGGCACTAATAATACAGAGATCGGGTTCCGGCCTACGGATTGAAGCAAATATGGAGAAATCTGCCAACCCGAGGCGGTTTACACGGCGTGAAAGGGGGAAAATAAAAAGGGTTTAAGAGAATGGGAGAGATGGAAAGGGGGCGTGGAGGAGGGAGCGTGGCTTGGAGAGCGTGAAAAGCCGGGACGCCGGGGTGTTGCTGCAGACTCCCGTCCTCCCCTTGGGATGCCTCTCTTCAAGTCTCCTCAAATGAGAGGGGTGCCTCTCCTTTTATAGATGTAGGAGTGGGCTTTGAGCTCCCTTGAGTCATGGACTTGGTCCATGGGCTTGGACTTGTGTTGGGATCGTGGGCTTTTGGGCCCTCTTGAGGTCATGGACTTGGTCCATGGGCTTGGGCTTCTTGAAGAGTTGGACTTGATCCACATTCTTGAGCTTGGGTTGAGGTTGTGGGCCTTGGGCCTTTTGAAGGCTTGGACTTGGTCCATATACTTGAGTTTGGTGGACTTGAGCTTAGCTTAAGCCCGTTTGCTTTGGGTGGGCCGTTGTAGGGGCCCATAATTGTAGGAAAGCCTGCTTCTGAGGCTTGGGCTGCATTGTGGAGCCCGTTGAGGTGGCCTGTAAGAGCTTCACTCTTTTGTGGGCCTGGTCTGGTTGTTGAAAAGCCTTCTTCGAGACTTGGTGGAGCTTCGCTCCTGTGGGTTGAGTGCGGAATGGCCCGCTTAGCTGACTTGAACTTCCTTTTGTGTCTTGAATTTGCTTGGACTTGTAATCCATTTCAATTTATCCATATTTGGGCCCAACGGTGGGGTGTCAACAGCTGCCCCCCTTTGCCAGAGGCGTCTTGACGATGAATAGCAAAGTACTTGACATCCCTTTTGGCATTGACCTGAACACTTTCTTTTCTCGCTCTTTTTCTTTCTCCCTTTTTCTTTCGTTCTTTCTCTCTCTTTCTCTTTTTTTTTTGTTTTTGTTTTGTTTTGTTTTTTTTTGTCTTCTCTTTCTTTTTTTTTGTTTTTTTGTTTTTTCTTTCTTCTCTTTTTTTTGTTTTTTTTGTTTTTTTGTTTTTTTTTTGTTTTTTTTGTTTTTGTTTTGGGTCACTTTGCAATTTCTACGAACTCAAGATGTTTCTTCCGGGAGAGTGGTCCTTTTTGAAATTTTGTGGACTTGCTGGCTTGTTTTGCACTAGTCTTGAATCCGGATGATTTCGCAATTCCTGTAGATGGCGAGGAGCTTTCTGCAATTTTATCAAATTTTAGGGTCTCCGATAGGGGGTTTCCCTCTTTCGGTTGCTCTTTTCCTCTTTTCATCGCCGCCGCCGCCACCGTTGCTTGATGTCGCCGTTCAGGGTTTGCTTGCTGTCGTGGTAGCCTTGCGAGCGGCGCTGTGGAACCATTTCCTCATGTAGCTTTGCCTCCCGGGTCCCAAACTTTGTTTGTTGTAGAATGGAACATGATACAAAAGTAATATGTGTCATTTTTCTTTATAACCACATGCCCCCATGCTTCGGGATGATGTAGATGCATTTTTCTCCACCTTTTGCTCTTCAGCCTTTGTTTGTAATTTTTCCTTTGTCGCTTGAACTTATTGCTTCTATGGCGTGCGGCTTTGGTAGGCTGTCCCCATGCTTCTCTGGCATGCCCCCAGTTTTTTGCTTTTTGTGCGCTTTTTGCCCCTTGTGAAATATTGTCTTCACTGGTTGTTGGCATTTTTCCTGCCAAGCTTGATGGAAAGACTGTCTGGTAGCCATTTTGAAATATCCCTTGTAGAGGTGTTGACGGAGATGTATTTGTGATGGTGGGTTGATAGACGATGGTTGTGTGCCCTGCGCATTCTGTGGCTTCCGGGGCTAACCTTGTTGGCTGTTCGACTTCATCGACATTGCCTGTGTTGATGATGGTTGGTTGAGGCCTTTTAAATGCCTCTGCTTGATTGTCTGTGTGAGGGATAACTTCATTTGTGACTTGTAGATGGTCTTTTCCATTTGGCTTTTCTTGTGCAGGAATTTCTTGAGATTTGTGCTCCTTGGTTAGCGTTTCCTCTTTTGAGGTGCTTGTCTGCTTTGTTGATAAGATTAATATTTCACCTTCCGTGGCCGGGCATGGTTGTGCAGATGATGATGACGATGACTGCTTTAGAGGAATGCTAGGAGTAGAGGTGTAAGGAGCTTTGAGGTTCTCTTTTGCATCTTTAGACTGCGGGCATGTTGGTTGGTTGACTGGAATGAAGACATTTTCTGGAGAGAAGTGGGGCAAAGTTGGTTGACTCGCTACTTTGGGTGGAGTTCCCGGGTTTGTAGAAAAAGTATTGGAGGATGCTCTTTGAACAATAGGGGTTTTATGCAGAATAGGATTCTCTTGCATAGGCTTGACAGATTTTCCCAATAAAATGACCGGCTCAACCCATTTTCTTTGAAAGGTGATCGAGTTGGCATTTCGGCCTTGTAAAACGACATGAGCATCATGGGGTTGGACTTTTGTTATGAATATAGAGGGGTCAAAGGTTTTGGCATTACCCTTGATAAAATTGACTTCCATGTCGATGTCCGCTATTTGAGATTTCGGGCTTGCTTGTTCAAGAAGAGTTGCATTTCCTTGTTGTGGCCATGGGGAGATGGTGTCATGTCTGATTCCCGCCTCCACTTGGTCCCCGGCTTGGAGGAGTTGAGTGAAGTTGACATATGGGTGAGAGATGAGGTAGCCCGAGATGCTCGGGTGTGTTGAGTTGATGATGATGGAGATTTGCTCGTCCAACGGCAACGGGTTTTTCATCTTCGCCGCCAAGGCACGCCATCTAACCACGTACTCTGAGAACGTTTCATCCTCTTCTTGCTTGAGTGCTTCGAGATCGGCCCTTTTGGGAGTCGTGTTTAGCATATATGAAAAGCGGTCCATGAAGGCTAAGGAGAGTTGTTCCCATGTTTTGATTTGCTTGCAGTCGAGCGACGTATGCCATTCAAGGGCGTCTTCTCTCAAGCTATGTTGGAATAGCATGACCAAAATTTCCTCTTTTTTTACCAAAGGGTATAAAATACTGCAAAAGGCCTTGATATGGGCATGTGGGCATGAGTTTCCTTCATAGATAGGGAGGGTTGGCATTTTGAAATTTTCAGGTAGTTGTGCATTTGGAAATGGGCATAAGTCTTCAATTTTTACCAAATGAAGGTCTTCCTCTTGCTGTCGCTCGATTTTTCTGTGCAACTCTTGGAGTTGGCTTTAAAACTGTATCTTGACCTCTTCTATTTCGCCTTGCACTTTCGCTAGGCCATGTGATCTTTGAACTGGGATGGATTGTGAGCTCGAACTCGTTGTTTGTTGATGTTGTGATGAAGAGGATGACACTTGATGTTGTTGTTTTGCCATTGATTGACGTTGCTCTATTATTTTGTAGAGCATGTCCTCCATCCGTTGCATTCGTTGCATCATCTGATCCCATTTTTCAAATGAGAATGCAGTATTTTCCTTTGAAAGATGATTTGTCGGCTCCATGTATGCGATCTTCAGCTTGAAGGCAATTAGAACTTTAAGATATATAATTTCTTTACTCTTTTTTTTTTTGCCTTTTCTCTTAACTTTTTTTTTTTGCTCTCTTTTTTTTAACTCTTTTTTTTTGCTCTTTTTTTTTAACTTTTTTTTTTAGTAGGAAGTCAAAGTAAAATTACGGAAACATGATATGATGCCCCCCGGTTTCAGAACCAAGGGTAGAAAGGTTGATTAATCATCTTCGAACTTGAAAAGTCATTGCTAGCTTACTGCCGCGTCGCCGTGATGCCTCTGGACGTTGTTGTACCTTTATGCCATGTCTGTGCATTTTCCGTATTGATCTTGTCAGTGCCTTTATGTCATGTCGATTGTCTTGTCAGCCTATAGTTGACTTCTAGGTATGTAAGCTTTATGTCACATCAATGGTCTTGGGTCAACCGTTGACTTCTAGGCACGTAAGCTTTATGTCACATCAATGGTCATTTCAGCGCCTTTATGTCATGTCAATTGTCTTGTCAGCATACAGTTGACTCTAGGCATGTAAGCTTTATGTCACATCAATGGTCTTGGGTCAACCATTGACTTCTAGGTACATAAGCTTTATGTCACATCAGTGATTGACTTACTTTGCCTTCGAGATATGGTGAAGAACCTGAGCAATCAATGAAAATGGGTTAGCACTTGTAAACAGATACTAAAAAAAAAAAGCCAACCTTTGGATGTATACTCGCAAGTCCGGGTCCTTTTGTATTTTTTGAGATTTTATTTGTTTTAAGTTCCACGCGTGAGAATGTTCGTGGTCCACAGATTTGGGTTTGCCTGAGGCGTCTCTGGAAAAGTGACCAGTTCGCTTGAAGCGTGTCTGGAGAAGGACCAGTTCTCTTGAAGCGTGTCTGGAGAAGGACCAGTTCTCTTGAAGCGTGTCTGGAAGAATGACCAGTTCGCTTGAAGAGTGTCTGGAAGAATGACCAGTTCGCTTGAAGAGTGTCTGGAAGGAAAACCAGTTCGCTTGAAGCGTTTCTGGAAGTGTGACCAGAAAACACTCAGGTTATGAAAAAGAAGTGATTTTTACGCCGGATTTAACATTAATTAGCTTCATTCTTGCTGGAAGTTGTTCCTTTTGGCTCGTATTAGGTGCCTTGACAGTCACAAGGCGGTATCCAGCAAGTCTTCACGAGTTCTGTCCGTTTTTTGAGCTGGACGCCTCTGGACCTAAAAACTTTTTAGGTTTCTGCACGATTTGGGCAGAAACTTTAGAAACTCGCTGCCGGATGACGGGAAACCGCCCGGAACTCGCTGTTCAGCGAGGAAGAAGCTCCGATCTTCCAGTTTCTGACCCCCTTGCGCCGATGTAGACCTGCAACGTCGTCCCCAGCGGAGTCGCCAAGCTGTAGCACCCGCAGGGAGCGCTACGGTGGGCTCGGAATGGGTTTCCCGGGCCTTAAAAATGTGGATCGTGTTGAAAAGCAACGTGGGCTTAGATTTCCTGCATTCACATGGGGTAAAGCGCATTAGGCTTCATATCTTTTAGGAAAGTTGGCGTGTGGGTATTTTCTCGTGATTTCGGCAGCATAACGGCTAAGACGGGGCTTTCCGTACACGGGTCAAGTCACAAATCCGGCAGCATAACAGCAGTGTATTATGCTTGGATCCGTGGACCCGCGTGCACCCACCTTGCCGGGGCGTTAACTCAAACACGCACACACAAAAATAAAGAAAAACGGAGTCGCCACTGATCTTTAAAGGGAGATCAGACCCTGTTTAAAGAAATAAGGCACTAATAATACAGAGATCGGGTTCCGGCCTACGGATTGAAGCAAATATGGAGAAATCTGCCAACCCGAGGCGGTTTACACGGCGTGAAAGGGGGAAAATAAAAAGGGTTTAAGAGAATGGGAGAGATGGAAAGGGGGCGTGGAGGAGGGAGCGTGGCTTGGAGAGCGTGAAAAGCCGGGACGCCGGGGTGTTGCTGCAGACTCCCGTCCTCCCCTTGGGATGCCTCTCTTCAAGTCTCCTCAAATGAGAGGGGTGCCTCTCCTTTTATAGATGTAGGAGTGGGCTTTGAGCTCCCTTGAGTCATGGACTTGGTCCATGGGCTTGGACTTGTGTTGGGATCGTGGGCTTTTGGGCCCTCTTGAGGTCATGGACTTGGTCCATGGGCTTGGGCTTCTTGAAGAGTTGGACTTGATCCACATTCTTGAGCTTGGGTTGAGGTTGTGGGCCTTGGGCCTTTTGAAGGCTTGGACTTGGTCCATATACTTGAGTTTGGTGGACTTGAGCTTAGCTTAAGCCCGTTTGCTTTGGGTGGGCCGTTGTAGGGGCCCATAATTGTAGGAAAGCCTGCTTCTGAGGCTTGGGCTGCATTGTGGAGCCCGTTGAGGTGGCCTGTAAGAGCTTCACTCTTTTGTGGGCCTGGTCTGGTTGTTGAAAAGCCTTCTTCGAGACTTGGTGGAGCTTCGCTCCTGTGGGTTGAGTGCGGAATGGCCCGCTTAGCTGGCTTGAACTTCCTTTTGTGTCTTGAATTTGCTTGGACTTGTAATCCATTTCAATTTATCCATATTTGGGCCCAACGGTGGGGTGTCAACAATTTGATAAAAAGCTAGTCTCACCTCTTGCACAACATAATCCAATCAATGGAATTGAATTGCTTCACGCGTTCACGAAGAAAGAATTAAAGCCTTTGTTGGGTGTGGTCATTGTAATATGTTGGAAGTTATGGTATTACCGGAATGCTAGCAGACGTGGGCGTATCTCAGTTCCGGAGACTGACGTTTATGACTGGAGTAGGAAGTTTATTCACCACTATAACTCTGCCTGTGGGATGCTGCAGATGAGCTGGAGGGAGCATATTACTCGGGGTACATGGCTTCCACCCGTTCAAGGTAAGTGGAAATTAATGTTGAAGTAGGTATGCATGCAAAGGATAATCTTTGTGGGATCAGGCGGTAATAAGGAGTTGGAATGGGGAGTTGGACATGGTCTGAAATGGCTAACCCTTTTATGGCTTGAAGCACATGCATTACTGTCAGGGGTGCAATGGTTGGCGGAACTACACTATTCAGAGATTATTTGCGAGATTGATTCCCTCATCTTAAAAAATATGATTGAAAGCAACAAATCCTATCGCCAGTTGGTCGACTTTTTGAAAGTCTTAAAGAAATATCTAAAGGACTTACATTCCGTGAATTTACACACGTTTCACGGGAGGATAACAAGATTGCACACATACGTACATGGTGGGAAGAATTTCCCCGTCGTATTCTTTTTGAAGCATATAACGACATTAATTTTTGAAGCGTGTAAAGACATTAATATTTTGTTAATTGAATGTGGAGGTTCATTTCCATTCGCATAGCCGTTCTGCTGTCTATTGGGAGGTGTTCCTTTTCCACCCCTTTTGCGAAAAAAAAAAAAAAAAAAAAAAAAAGAGTAGTCCTTTTTGCTTGCTGCTCCTGCGTCCTACCTTTTCCATTGTGGAGGAATCAGGATCCCAAGGTGGTGTCTTTTTCGTCTACGCTGGCAGGAAAGAGCTCCCTCACATTTCCGTTTCTTGCTTGCTCAATAAGCAACTGTTCCTGCTCTCCTTCCTCCGCCTCCTTTTTTTACGTTTAAAAGCCCCTTTTTTCGATTCGTCCTCTGTTTTTCTGCATGCTGTAGATGCGGAGTTCGACTTCGCCAAGGCTGGGTTTCGAGCGCGCGGAGGAAAGCATTAGCCAAAAATGCTGAAATCGGCCGGTCGAAAAGACGCGTTATTCAGAGACCGGGATCTGAACGATCTGGTAGTGTCGTGGCGAGGGAATTTGGCGAAATCAGATGGTCGACGAGCCAAGACAGAGCAGAGGATCCCTTCTTTGATCGATTTGGTGCTTTCTTGGTCCATCGAAGACATCTCGGATGAACAGCTTTTTGCGACGAAGGTACTGCGAGCATGCGCTTTCCTTTCCTTTCTCTCTCCACTTGTATTTCTTGATTGATTTCTTCTCACTGCCGTTTTCTTGGCATTCAATGAGTTGATCATGAGCATTTGCGAGCTATTCTGTAATCAGTCGTAGCAAATCAAAAATAGGTCCTGGGCAATAGGCGCGCATGCCCGGCGTTTTGTTCCACTGTATGAGCCGAAAGTCGAGGAACCGGAAGACTGCTGTTAGTCTCTGCCGGAATTTTTTTAGTCAGCGTGGTTGCCTCCTAGTTGTACGGAACATGGGAGTGGTGGGGGGTACTATTGATTCGTTACCTTACGGTGGTCTTCGGAGCATGTGCATGACGTTCACTTGCATGGATTATGTAAAATTACTAAAATTGCCACTGACTTTTAAAAATAAATATTTAAAAATTGCTAAAAAGGATAAAAATTGATACAAATGTTAACTACACTAATATTAAAAATTTTATGAAAAATTTTAAAAAAATAAAAAAATAAATTAAATGCACCGGGTGCAACAAGAGTGCACTTGTGCACCTCCACAAAAGGGTTGCGATCGCAGGCACATGTGTGCACTGAGCTTTGGTGCACCGGGATGCAAATATTTATTTTTTATTTTTAAAATTTTTTTATAAAACTATTAACCTAAGTATATTTAATGTGTTTATCAGTTTTTATCATTTTTAGAAATTTTTAGATTCTCCGGATTTTTATAAATTACTAAAAATTTCACTGATTTTTAAAAAATTTTAAAAATATAAAAATAGTATAAATCGATAAACATATTAAATACACTTAGATTAATAATTTTATAAAAAATATTTTAAAAAATATAAAAATAGGTATTTGCAAGGTGCATACGATTACAACTCCTTTACAATTACTTTTCAGCCACGTAGAGTTGAGTCGGCAACTTGCTAGGAAACATCTGCTTTTCGATTGAAAAACATGAGTTTATTTGAGTTGGCACCTCGGTTTTTACGCGAATTGCATCTATCTCAGTGGTTTGAAATTTATTGCTAATATCTAGGATAATGAAAATACTTACAATATTGCTTATGACAAGTTCAACCTGAGAGCTTTTATAAACATTATCAACCTCTTTATAAATCTAAATTAACTAATTTGTTTATTAACGTGAATTTAGTCAACATACCAAAAATTACCTTAATTGGATATCTCAGTAGGCCATAATCAATCTTAAAACAACTTTCAGATATGAACACGCATTTATAAAAATGAAAAGTACTTCAGCATATTTTTACCTTATTTTCAAATAAGATAGTAAAATTATGACGTTCACTTGCATGGATTATGTAAAATTACTAAAATTACCATTGACTTTTAAAAATAAAAAATAAATATCTAAAAATTTCTAAAAAGGATAAAAATTAATACGCATGTTAAATACACTTAGATTAACGATTTTATAAAAAAAATTCAAAAAATAAAAAATAGATTAAATACACCAGGTGCACCAAGGGTGCACTTAGGCACATCTAGAAAAGGGTTGTGAACGTATGCACCTGTGTGCACTTAGCTTTGGTTCATCGCACTTAGCTTTGGTGCATCCGGCTATAAATATTTATTTTTTTATTTTTAAACTTTTTTTTATAAAATTATTAACCTAAGTATATTTAACATGTTTATTAATTTTTATCAATTTTAGAAAAATTTTTATTCTTTGAATTTTTATAAATTTTTAAAAGTGTTACTGATTTTTAAAAATTCAAATGAAATTTAAAAATGGTAAAAATTGATGAACATATTAAACACACTTAAATTAACAGTTTTATAAAAAAAAATTTAAAATATAAAAATAGGTATTTGGAAGGTGCATACGATCACAACCCCTTTTCCGTCACTTTAATCGGCCACTTGTTTGGAGACATTTGCTTTTCGATTGAAAAACATGAGTTTATTTGAGTTGGCATCCTTGTTTTTTATGCAAATTGCATCTGTCTGTGGTTTGAAATTTATTGCTAATATCTAGGATAATGAAAATATTTACAGTAATGCTTATGACAAGTTCAACCTGATAAACATTATCAACCTCTTTATAAATCTAAATTAACCAATTTGTTTGTTAATGTAAGTTTAGTTAACATACCAAAAATTACCTCTTTATAAATCTAAATTAACCAATTTGTTTGTTAATGCGAGTTTAGTTAACATACCAAAAATTACCTTGATTGGATATCTTGGTGGGCCATAATTAATCTTAAAACAACTTTTAGATATGAACACACATTTATAAAAATGAAAAATATGGCCGCATGTTTTTACCTTATTTTCGAATATGACAATATTGTTAGTTTTTTACCGTATATTTTTACAAAAATATCTTAAGCTAAAACCTAATTCTGAATTAAAAAAAAAAGTTTTTAGCATATATGATTATAAGGGTGTGTTTAGTTGGAGGTAAAACTTTTGATGAAAAGTTTTTGGAGTAGAAGTTGTCAAATCAATAGAAAGTTATGTGATATAATAGGAGTAATGATGAGGAGTAAAGAGAATAAAGTTAAAATAGATAGGTTAGTTGTATGGGTAGTTATGTAGAAATGACTGAAAAGTAGGGTAGTTTGTGTAGAAAAATGTGAAAAAATAATTAAAAAATAGAGTAATTATGGAGAGTGAAAAGTTTTAGATTGAAAAGTTTTATTTGACACTTTTTTATCCTAAACAAATACACCCTAAAAATGTGAAGCAATGAAAATGCATAATAAAAATTCATCATGTGAACGAGAGATATTTGGGTGCAAATACATGTGGTATTGTCATATTTAGAAATATGATAAAAATATAAAGTTATATTTGCCGTTTTATAAATATGTGGTTATACATGAAAATAGGAGTAAAACTTGTGATTATCTTTAGATTTAACCCAAGAGTTGATAATGTTAACAAAAATCAAGAAGTTAATAATGTTAGTAAGTTAATAAAAATCAAGAAGTTGATATTTGTATAAGCATAACTGAAAATATTTTAAATATTCACAGACATATTTATAACGAGTTTCAAATCAGGCATAAACACAGTTTATGTGAAAAACTGTGGGTATAAGCAGTGAATACCTAAAAAACATTATTTAAGAAAAAAATATTGGTATTAAATGATTGAATGCAATTGTAAGTTATCTTTTGCACGAAAGAGAAAAATTTGTGCTCGATGGCATGCTTGAGCTCCAACTTGATAATTTTAAATTTTTAACGGTTGATTATGGTGACACATGTTGGTCCCAAGTTTATGGCAAAACCCAAGAGGGGAAGGGTGAATTGGGTTCTTGAAAAATTCTTTGGTAAATTAAAACTTAACCCCTTATAATTTCAATTCTCTTGATGAAATGTGATATGAGATAGAATGAGAGGGTGCAAATTAAATATAAAAATGTAAACAATTTGTGGCGCCCCAAACCGAGGTGCCTAGAAGCCTTACTCCGGGATCGTTTTGATTGGTAAATGTGACTCAGGATTGTTGCCCTGATTACACGGCAGGATTTTTTTTTTTTATTCATCCATACATGGAAAATTTCCATCATTTGTCTAACATGAAATATATTTCACATATCATAGTCATAAACCCAAGATTGTTTCATAAAGCAAAAATATTCATTTACATCTCCAAATTATCATCATGGTCTTTACATAAAATTTTACATACACAATATTTCATCAAAACTGCATGTCATTTTACATGCGACTTTCATCATCTTTTCCTGTTTGTCGTTGAAAAAGCATGGGTGAGTAATAATACTCAGTAAGCAAGCTATACATAATTTTTCAATCATTTTCATGCATTTCATCAAATGCAAGTGCAATGCATACATAGCATTCATGACATTCCTTTGGATGCAACGCTAGCTAGGCGCCCATCCCATACATGCTCCCATCTCAGGGAGGTCGCCGCCGGCCTGGGCCTATTAAGCGACTTGGCAATAGCGAGGGGGACATCCGGTCCGCTTACTACCTCGACTAAGGCCTATTCCTCGTGCACATGCTCATTCAAACACATGCCGGCATGATATTTGCAAATCATAAACAATTTCTCAAAAAAAAACATTAAATAAATAATTTCACAAAACGAACTTCAGTTCATGTAAAGCAGTTATAGGTATGGCCAACCTTAAATAAATTTCATAAAGCAACTTGCAAACAATTTCAAGCATTTTAGAAATAATTTGCAAAACATATAACTTGCTTACCTTCTTAGGAGGTGTCTTCGACCTTCTCTTTTCCTTTTCCTATTCAAGGATAAATGATATTTTCATTTCTTCTATTCAAGCTGCTTCCCATGCATGCTCTATATTATTTGGGCATTATTTCTTTATGTGGATATTTTTATCCATAGGTTCTTCAAAATTTTCATCATCATATTTAATTATAAATCTCATAATTTCCTTAAAATTCACGGTGTTTACTGTAGCAAATCATTGTAGCAAATCACTGTAGCAAAATCACTGTTCACCGTGGTTACTGTTCACAGCGACGTGGTTACTGTTCATGAGTTTCAAAAATTGATATTTTTTCCAAAAATAAAAAATACCATGACATACCTTATGCCTAGTATATCATTGGATATTTCTTACATTTTGAATTTATCATCATTTACTTGGCCAAAAAAATCATTTTCTCCCTATACTAAAAATCATCATAAATTCACTTAAGCATAATACTTAATTCCAAAAATTATGAAATTAATATATCATCATTCCAACATCATATTTATCATAATCATACATCCCAAATCATCATTTATCATTTTTGGAGCATTATTTTCACATATCATATGCTATCTTCCCGATTGCTCCATCTTCGCTCCAAATTTTTGATGTTTCGGCATAATTCCAATTAAGCATTATAACTTTACTTATTTTCTCATGATTAGGCATTATCTAAGCATGATTTTATCCTATTTAACATCCAAAAAAATTTTGGAAAGAAATCACTTACCCGAAGCGGAGATACGCCTCTTTTTCTCACACTTTCTCTCTCCAACCTTCGATTCTTCAAGGCTAAAACGTATGGGAATGGAAAACAAAGTTGCTCAAGTGATTTTTGAGCTGGGAGGGCTGTGAATTTCGTCCATGGCCTGCTCCTCTATTTATAGGGGTCCATTTTTCATAAATTTGGAATTTACCCCCTTGCTTGAGGTATTAAATTGCAAATATATTTTTTTCTAATTTCCAAAAGGTGCATGGAGCCTTGTGCAAACACCCTAGGCCTGCTCCAGCCCCCCTATAGCAGCCCTAATTTTCTACCTATTTTTTTGATTTTTAAAATTAATTAAATTAAGCTAAATTAATCTTAGCCCTTGATTTATGATTTGGATGAATTTTGACCATTGATTTGGTCATGATACACCCCCTGCACGACCTGACCAGCTGCTGTATTGCATTTAATTTTTTTATTTTTATTTATTAATTTTATTTAAAGTCAAATACATAATTAATGAAAAAGTGAAGTTACTTTTTCACTTTGCATTTGACGTTTCATCTTGACCTTTAATTTGTAATTTTTGATCAATCTTGGACCACTCATCATGTTCATCATCATATTTTGGCCATCCATAAAAAATTTTATCGAATTCCGACGCCCGGTTTGCAATTTATGAATTTTTTTCTATTTTTTCACAAAAATCCAAACTTGGATTAAAATATCCAAAAGAATTGCTATTTTGTCTTGTAGTGATTAAATATCTATTTTGTCTTGTAGTGATTTTGTGTTTTTGTGATTAAGTTAATCCAAGTGATTAACTCTTAATTACGTGTCTTAGCCCTTGGTTACTATTCACGTACACTATTCACGGGTTAAATTCCTAATTGCATTATTTCAATCTCCAATACACATATTCATTAATATCATCCATGAATTTTCATTTATTCATAAAATAATTACAAAATTACAAATGTCGAAATGACGCGTATACGGTCAAAGTAACGCGTATACGGTCAGGGTTCCACACACAATTAATCCACACAAGAGACAATAATGTATAGTAGTTCGGACAATCTTCCCTACTCCACTCTTCCAAGCACACACTCGTTGTGTCTTGGGTTTCACTATTGTATATTCAATACAATTTAGAGCACTCGCTCTCTTCTAGATTCTAGCTCTAGGAGGCATATACAACAATTACTTGTTAGTGAGACTAACTCCAACTAACCAAATTTAATATGTTGGTGAGACTAACTCAAACTAAACAAGCGAAACCCGTTAGTTAGGCAAATTCAAACCAACTCCTTGTTTTGATTCTTCTTGAATTCGGTCTCCAACACCGATTCGAGGCAACAATATAAAATAAATAGATAAAAGAGAAATTACACTTTGCAATGTGTATTTGATAGGCTCTGAAAGCTCCTTGTCATGTGGAGATGATACTTTTGTAAGCACGCTTGGAAGTAGCAGCACTTGAAGCTTCAATAGTTGCTCAAAAAGACTTTAACACTTTAAAATAATGGAAGGTGTAAGCTCATCTTGTGTTTTTCTCTTTCTTTCTTCATTCTCTCTTCTCTTCACGTTCATACGTTAATGATATATATAGAGGAAATATGATCTAGCCATTCGGAGTGGAGGTTCGCGTGCATCTAGAGCTTCAATGTTCGAATTTTAGACCGTTACGAGTTGAAGTCGCAAGTGGAGTTAACTTCGGATGAGTGGAGTCGACTTCGGATGCGACTTCGTCTTGTTAAAACTTGTTGTCCAGCTACTGTCCAGAATTCTGTTTTGAAGTCTCAAGTGAAGTCGCCTTGGGATGAGTGAAGTCGCCTTGGGATGAGTGAAGTCGACTTCGAATTGGTGAAGTCAACTTGGGATGAGATTTCACTTTGCTGTCTATTTGAAGTCGCAGGTGAAGTCGACTTGGGTCTGAGACTTCACCTAAGTCGCAAGTGAAGTCGATTTGGGCTGAGACTTCACTTTGTTGAACTTACAATTCATGAACTTGAGCTCTTGAAACTTAAATTATTTCACATTTTCATTTTCATACACATAATTAGAGATAAAATATTTGAGAACACTTAAACAAATTTATTAGATCCTTTTTAATGATATTTCAATTACTTGTTAATAATCAAAATCAAATTACTCATTCTTAAAGCAAGCATATGATCAACAACACAGTCACAGAGGATCTCTTGCTTGAACATGCAAATTTACAAAACTAACCCTTTAGGTTTAAGAATTTTGCAAATCTACCCTTTATTAAAAATTTACTGTTTTACCTCACCTTTTTTGGTAAAAAAAAATTTTGATAAAAGAAAAATATGACAAAAATACATTAAAAATAAAAAAAATTTCCAAAATTATTCCTCCTATTAAATAATTTAGTTTGCCATCTTTTAGACTGTGTAAATAATTTTCACATTTTATGTTACTACATTATAATAGAAAATACATGGAAACATAAAGTTATTTAGATTTTGTAAATTCTCATTCAATTCCGAACTTCTCTTGAAGGATTGTGTTCTATGATTCATAAATAAGTTTCACAATTGATTTTACTCCATCTTTTCAAAAAGTTTCCCATAATTTTCTCCACTTTTTCTTTGTTCCACTTTTTCTTGGTTATCAAACACGCTCTTAAATAATTGTTTATCGGTTTATTAGCATGGTTTGGTTGAGTGAAAAGGTTGAAAGGGTGGATCCTGACCACTCATTCTGCAAGGCCAGGATATTTAGTTGGATGGAAAGTTTACTCACTGAGCAAAAGTACTTAACAAGTGTTTTATTTTCTGTTTGCAAAGAATTGTAATTAATGAAATGGGGCAAGAGGGATTAGAGAACAAATAAATTAATGCAAATTATATTATGAGTTCTGCTTCTATTAAACCCCTCTTATGGTTACCCCATCCATTTTTTTCACCTCGATAATTAATGACAAATTTATTCCATCAATTATATTTAGCATCATTTATGTTATCATGGAAACTCCATTATTTTGCTAGTATCATTATGCATGACCTCATCTAAAAATGTGTAAAATCAATGTAATAAAATGGTTTGATGCCAAATATTAATTTCGAAGTTACATTTTCAACAATTGAACTATTTAAAATATCATTACTATACAAATAAATGATTTTATAAAGTAGTATACATTCTAATACATATATCAATGGATCTAAGCATTTTTCATAATTTACACATAAATATATATTTTTAAACAAATGTAGCTTATGCACATTTTTGATTTTAATGAAAATTAGTCCAATACCTAAACAAATCATGCTACCAATAAATCATGCTAAATATAATGTATGGAATGAATGTACTATCAATCACCAAGGTAAGAAAAATGAATGAACCAAGGTGAGAAAAATGAATGAAGTTATATAAAATCACTTCTATGTAACCTAGTTATACGGAAATGAGACTCAATATCATGCTTCACTCCTTGTAATGAAAGACATTGGCTCTTTACTAAGACACCTTTACCAAGTCTATAGTACGTCAGAATTGCAAGATGTGAGTGCATTGTCAGGACGTATCAAAATTTCCATTTTCTGACCATTCCTTGCATCATTGTCTTTTTATTATGGTCCCTCGTGGTGCTTTGACTGAATTAAGGCTCAGCAGTCCTTTCCAAAGTTATTCTGTCATGCTTTGATGTTATTGCAGATGATTTCACGATTTTGAGTCTCGAATTTATTTTCTGCTCAGGTTGCCGACTCTTGTATCACCACTGTTGTTTTAGTTGCAAATATTCTAACAGATAATCCAAATTTGTTGCCTGGCATATCAAAAGGTAAGTGGTCATGCCTTTTATCAATCCAATCTTTGTAGCTTTTTTCTTTCCTTCCCTATCCTCTACAGGAATAGAAATGACATTTTAGTCTGTCTAGATTTGTCTTTCCTGCATGGCCTGCTAGACATCCTGCCCTTTGTTTCAAATGATTCGCAAGCGAGGAGTGCACTGTGGAGAATCTTGGCCAGGGTATTGTCCACAGCTGAAGCAAACGCAATGAGAAAGTTGGATCTGCAGCAGTATGCCATGCTTCTTGTGGAAAAATCCCATATCATTAATGAGGATCTAGATGATCATAGAGGAGAAGACTTTGCTGAAGATCATACGGACGCAGGCAAATCAAATGCCAAAAAAGGAACTGTATCCTCATCCTACTAAACATTTTTGGCTTCTTTCATTCGTTTATTCTTTTTTCTTTTATTTGGTTTTTTCCATGCGGTTGGCTTGCGAATACTATCAAAAGCCGGTGATGTTTATCGCGTCAACGAATTGCTGTGGGAATTCACATAAAAATATGCCTCATTTGAGAACGACTAACTGCAAGTTTGGTTCTTGTACCTTGTTTCCTTGATTCACAGTCCAGCTCAGAAGAATTGCCAATATCTTAGATTCAAGATGTGACAATTAACAGAAAGATGCTAGTACTGATGCTAACGTTGAAAACTTTTCAATCAAAAATTTTTCACTCACTATAACTACATTATTTTTTAATTATTTTTTCACATTTTCTTATATAAACAACCATATTTTTCAATCATTTCCACACAAATACTCATACAACTACCCTATCTATTTTAACTTTATTCTCTTTATACCTCATTTCTTTCTCCTATCAAATCACATCATTTTCTATTATTGACAACTTCTACTCTAAAAAATTTCATCAAAAAATTTTACCTTCAATCAAGCACAACCATATAAAATTATCTAGCAACCAAGTCACCCAAATGACCGCCATTGGAATTTTATGTCGTCAATTGAACATGGCTTGCATTTAATGATCGACAGCAGCCCGACAATGAATCTGAGATGGCAAGCATGACCGAATTGATACCTGCCACCAAATTCGGGAAGATGATATAGGGATGGTATTTTTGTCATTTTGAAAAAAAATTAACGTCAAACACAAAACCTTAACCACAGCTTATATTAAATGAGTATAAGATGAGAACGGGGCAGATACTTTAATATACAAAAAGTATTATTGCATATTGAGAATGGAAAAATGTATATATTTTTTTGATTAGTATATTTACATAATCTCAATTGATATTATAATCAGCTTTTGAGACATTGTTATAAATATTATTAACATGTAGACACCATCCTCCTTTTACAAACTTCGGAATACATAAGCTCCCCCCTTACCACAATTCCTACCAAATAGGGGAAAAAATGACACATAAACTCCTACTTAAAAAATAAAGCCCCGAAGCATGTGGGGAGATTCAAACACCTACCATTCGAAGAAAGTGTTAACACCGAGTGCGTGTTTGGAAATAGATAAAACTTTTGATAAAAAGTTTTAAAGAGTAAAAGTTATCAAATTATATGATATAATAAGAGTAATGATGAACAGTAAAAAAGAATAAAGTTAAAATAGATAGGTTAGTTATATGGATAGTTGTGTAGAAATGATTGAAAAGGAGAATAGTTGTATAGGAAAATATGAAAAATTAATTAAAAATACAATAATTGTGGATATTAAAAAGTTTTAGATTGAGGGTGTGTTTGGCAATAGTTAAAAAATGTCAGGTTAAAATTTTTCAATTTAAAACTTTTTAATCTACACAATTATTTTATTTTTTAATTATTTTTTTTACATTTTTCTATACAACTATCATACTTTTCAATTATTTTTATACAAATGCCCGCACAACTAACCTATCTATTTTAACTTTTATCCTATATACTCATCATCAGTACTCCTATCATATCACATCATTTGACAACTTTTACTCTCCAAAACTTTTTACCAAAAAATTTTATCCATTCCCAAACACACCCTGAAAAGTTTTAACTTGATATTTTCTACTCATGGTCAAACACACTCTAAGTAGCCTAGAAAATATATATTGAGATTGAAACAAAATAGTACTATAAATAAGAGGTCTGATTTTATCGACGCTCATCCTATGCGCCTGGGAATATTGATTTATAAAATCATAAATCTAAGTATATTTAACATATGTATTAATTTTTACCTTTTTAGAGTGTTTTTAGATATTTATTTTTTTATTTATTAAAATCTGTGACATTTTGCCAATTATTTTCAAAAAATAAAAATAAATATTTAAAATACTCTAAAAATTATAAAAATTTATACACATATTGAATACACTTAGATTAATAATCTTATAAAAAAATTTAAAATAAAAACAAAGAGTGTCTGCGCCCAGGCGCCTAAGATCAGTGTCTTGATTTTATACGATGAATCGATAGTAGGTTAACTTACGACTTCTAAATTTGAATCATCGATTGTAAGGAGTGCACTACAGCAGGCTGCAACAGTCACGCATGCATTAGGCTATGTCAAACTTGCTGCAAAAGCATTGAATGCATTAAGTGCTAAAGAGCAAAGGTTGTAGCTTGACATAGCCATGAAGTAGCACTGAGCACGTGACGTCGTGCCACGTAAGACGGAGAGAAAGCAACACACGATACCGTGCTGCCGGAGGAGGAAAACAGCACCTGAGAGGGATAAGAGGAAGCTGTAGAATAATTGTGTTTGATATAGTTATTTATGTGTTATGTCGAGAGCAGGTCTGTTTGTGACTGTTGGTCGTTAAAGGTTATAATGTAAATTTTTTGTCAGCAATAACAATATTATAAGCAAATTTCCGTTCTCTGTCTTGATATTAGGAGAGCAGTTGCTTGCTTGCTTAATTTCTGAATTCCAATTCGGGTTGTCTCTCTAACATCTTACATATCCTTAAAAAAATTTTAAAACTCTTCTCATATTTTGGACGTGTTTTTTATTTCCATTGATAGCACGAAAACATTGGTGTGAGGAGGCCTATTGCAGTCTGCCGCAGATCAACTCATGAAGGCAGTTCTGATTTGGATATTTGGTGTTATTTTTCGGACCCCGAATGCATATGCTTGGGTTTTTTACAATATTGTTAATTTATATTTATTTAACATATGTATAAATTTTTATCAATTTTAAAGTATTTTAGATATTTATTTTTTATTTTTAAAAATTAGTGGCATTTTAGATAATTTAAAATAATCTAAAAAATAAAAATAAATATTTAAAATACTTTAAAAATAGTAAAAATTTATACACATATTAAAGATGCTTAGATTAACAGTTTTATAAAAAAAATTTGAAAAAAATTAAAAAATAGGTGCATGCGCATGCGATCAGGATCCTCATCTTCCCCCCTAACGAGAATTAAGAAGTCGATATCTATAGGAAAGAAATCAAAATGCAGAAAAATTCTCTGGTATTGCAGTAGCTTCGTCTTCTCTTTCTCTGGCAACAAGTGGGTTTTTTCCGGCGATTTTTCCCCTCTAACAATGGCTGCCACCACGCTCTCTCTAGTTTGCTTGCTAATGGGTTTCTATCCACCGAACCAGTAGCCGATCTATTCATGCATTTAATGCATGACAGTAAGTACTTCTGTGCAGTTGTGGCAACCTAGCACAGTTAATGATTGATCAAACGGTTGTGCTGCATTCGATCCATCCAACGGTTCAGATTTTAAAATCGTAAGTTAGAAAACTAATGATCGGTCGTATAAAATTAACTCTTTGTAAATAAGAATATGTTTGGTAATATGCATGAGATGAAGGTAGGATTAAAAAAATGATAAAAAATGATATGCATATTAAATACACTTAGATTAACGCTTATATACCAACCGAGGCTAGCTCGGTTGGTCGGTGTCAGGGGCGCGGAATGCGCGCCGGCTGGAGGGCGGAGTTTCGAATCGCGCGGGCGGAAAAAACAAGCGTGGGAGCAAAAGTGGTCTCCCGGATGGTGGAGTGTGGGAGCGGGTGGTCTCCCAGGTGGTTCGTTGGAAGCTTTGTCTTCCTTATTCTTTCGTGGAGCTGTGTCTCCAAATTTCTTTGGGAACATGTGTCCCTTATATTTGTAAGAATGTCTCAGATCTTCAAGTATAATATGTGTTGAGATATATGTAATTGTACCAATCAAAAAAAAAAAAAAAAAAGATTAACGCTTATATAAAAAAAATTTCAAAAAAAGTTAAAAAAATAAATTAAAATGACTTCAGTGCAACCGGATGCATAGAACGGAATCCATAAGCCAGGTCTTGTCTGAGCATGGTACTAATGTATCACCCTGCTGGTCATGCACTACCCTGATGCTGATAGTGTCATGCATGTCAAGCCCCTATTCACTTGTTCATGACATTCCCATTCTTGAACCGTATATACTGTATCAAACAGAGTTTTCTATGTACATGACTGTCATCTGACATAGCAGGTTCTCTTTACCATTTTTAGACTGATTTCAGTTCTGATTATCTGCAAAATTGACAGAGATGCTGTGTCAGAGTTGACAGGTTTGCTCCAGCATGTCTGCAAATATTCAGATCTGTTGTTCTTTCTTCAAAATAATGGTTCTATTGCCAAGAAAAACTACCCTAAAAATTTTGCAGAACTACTTAAAAAAATCATTTCTTTTAGATGATTTATTCCACTGTTCATGAAATGCAAAATGAATTAAGTATAATTATGCGAGCATGGCTTTTCTCATTGGCTTATTCTGATGACATTGCTGCAGGTGGGTTTCTGCACGAAGAGGAGGCACGACTGTTTTAGGGAAAATTTCAGCTCCAAAGCCTGTTAATTTGCCTAGTCAAAGGTATTCTTTTTTCTATTGAAATGCATTTGGAGATATTTCCTGTGCTGTCTCCTTCATGTTCACTTTCAACTGAACTTTTCTTGTTCCGTTTCTAGGTTGGACAACCATGGTCTGGACCCTAATGTGGAAATTGTACCGAAGTAAGCTATTCCTTGTTACCTAGAGGCTAGGTCACTTCATATCCTTTCATATAAGAAAGAAATTTTTCATGGCTTACATCATTATCGGCCTATGCTTGGAATAATAAGCATTGTGCTCCAAAGATTTCCAACGATTTACAACAACCTAAGTTTTCGCCAGACTATTTTCAGTTGTTTTACCGTGTGATGCCATGTAGCTAGAAACATACCAATCAGATAGCGCTAACCATCCGGTGAATGATAATCAACCACAAGTGTGGAGGTCGTCATCTCCGTGATCTCTTGAGTCATCTAGCTGTAGGTCCTATTGTGGATTTCATGGAATTTGAGATCATTGGTCTGAGAAATTGGGATGGTGGGGAGCCAAAGAATAAAGTCTTGATTTGATTTTAGTGAATTTGAGAAGGCATGAGACGAACTCATGACCTGAGAGTACATACAAGGTAATGTTGTTGCAGTCTTGCTGCTGATTCACTAGCAGGTGAAAAATAAGTAAGCTCTAAATGGTTTAGTCATGCAGATCATGATGCAGGTTACCAAATTGATACAGAACAAGATGGTTTGATGCTGAATTTGGAAAGGAAAATTTTGGAAGAAAGGGGTAGATCTCTTCAATGGGAAAGGGAAGTAGAGAAGAATTTTGGAAGAAAAAGAGAATTATGGAGCAAGGGAAATATGAAACTCGTATCCAGTAATCAATTAAGAGAAGTCCAATGCTTGTGTCAAACTCTAAATTAATTAATTGTGCAAAACCTATATATAATAAATAAAATGGTTCTAAAGAATTGTTTACGCTTTGATCTACATATGTTCATCAATTGGTCATCTGCAACAAAAATAAGTGAGGATGTAACCCAATGTGACAGCATGTCTTAGCTGATGCATCCTTGAGGGCATGGCTTTGGGTTATAGAAATAGCTTCTTTAAGAAATGGGGGTATGACTGCATAAATCTTGTCCTCCCTAAAACATGAGTTGATGAGACCTTTGCTTATTGGGCATGCCCGCCCTTTTATGATGATAGATGATAGCAATTGTAAAAAATGGAACAAATTGTCCAATGTTCATCTTACCATAATCATCTCATGGTGTTTTCTTCAGATAGAGTGATTGAATGTGTGTGTATGTGTTATGAACTGACACAAACACATGCATGCATTGATAAAAATGTGATGGAATTTTGTAGAAGCACATGGAAAGAGTGAGGAAAGGATAGGGCAGTTCTTTAACAATCAGTAATGACTAATGACAAGGCACTCTCTCATGAAGCAATGCAAAATTCTTATTTCTGATAGGATGTGCCCACTTTGTATGATTAATGCTGCAAGTTTCTGATCTGAGCAGGACTCTAAATTAGGCTGAATCTTTGACTTGTATGCTGGTAGATCTTGATGCCATGATAAATTCACTTGATTTAACACCAACAGGTAAGTTTAATTTGGATAGTTAAATGTAAATCTAAATTCGATGAATAAATTAATTTGATATTTGCCTAGCTCATTTCTCTAATAATATTTCCCCACATCCTTGCCTGTATTTCTGGTCATTGCTTTTATTTTGCCTTTATTCACTTTATGATTGGCATCACCTTCTATCTTATTGACATCATTATTTAGCATTTCCATTACAGTCACACTTACATATTCCGTCATCCAAATTCACCTTTTGATTTTTCTGCTTACTTTTTATGCTCTATTAGATTTCCCTTCATTCTTTCTTGTGAAATAGTTGCTGCACTGTTGAATGAATGTATTTAAAAATCAGGTTGGGTGTTCATTTTTTGTCTCATCCATCCATCTTCATCAAATTGTAATTACTTTTAATTTTTAACTTAAATTTCAAAAAATTGCAATGATATGGTTTCTCTTGCATTTAGGGGCACACTTAGCTGGGGCAGTCGTCCATCTTCTTCACAACCGAATGCATGGGGTTCCTCTTCACAGTCTCATGTGAATGGAACTTCTGGCTCCTCAGGCCAGCTTAGCGGCCACCCTTCATCTGGTGGAAGTGGTACTCGGCCATCTACTGCTGGTAGTGATAGATCTCATGAACCTTCTGTAAATGCGTGGGGTTCAAATTCGCGGCCATCATCAGCATCTGGAATACTGGCATCCAATCAAACATCAATATCATCGCCACGCCCACACAGTGCTGAAACAAGACCAGGCAGCTCCCAGCTATCCCGATTTGCTGAATCCGTAAGTGAAAATTCTGGTCCATGGGGAGGATTGACAGCTGAAAAACTGGTATTCCTCTAGTCCCACAAACTCCATTGCTGCTGTTAATTTGAATAATAAACAGCTTGAAGTATGTTTGTACCCTACTTTTGCTATTTGATTGTTTTTGTGCAGTGTATCAAATCCTTTTAAGTTGAAGTTATGCTAAGCTTTTATTTGTTCTTCTTTTCTTTTCAAGTGTTGGTTTGATAAGCTTTTGTTTTGTTCTATCATATGTTTTTTTAACTTCTGTTATTGAGCTCTGCAGGGAACTGCATCCTCTAGGAGTAGTGAGTTCACTCTGAGCTCTGGAGATGTTCCAACGCTTGGCTCTGAAAAGAATTCTGAGTTCTCTTCAAGACAAGGTGCTTGCTTTCTGACATAGTTCTGAAATAATCTAGTTTTGAGGATTTTGTTTTCCTTGAGGTGCTTGCTTTCTGACATAGCTCCAAATATTCTAATTTGTATTTTTTTTTCTTTTCCATATTATGGTGTTTATACTTGAACCTATTTTCACCTCTGTGTACAAGTGAACCTGTCATTATGTTATTTGGTGGATTTTGTCTTGGCCTTTGGCAAGCATTTCTGGACTTGCAGTAGACTGTAAGGTTTGAGTCTTCTTATAATCACTTGTTTAATGCTTATAAACAGAATAGTGTTGCTTTGCATGGATAGCTTGGAAATAATTCTTCATGTGTGAGTCCACGTTGCTCTTCTTTGTCCATTTTCTGTTAACCTGTTGTTTTTCTTTAACTAAGTTGATTTTGATGTATGAGGAAACAGTAGGCTATAAAAGACTGGAGTTCTTGTTTCATGGCTATGAGAAGATAATTTCTTGTACTGCTGCTCTTCTAAGAATCAGTTCTTCTTGAGGGCGTTCAAATACTTGTATCTATCCATACTCATGTATTAAAGACGTCTTACGTCTGCCGAGATCTAAATTTCTTGTCAAGAATGATGCATACGTTTTTATCTAAAATTGTAACTAAAACAGAAAAGTAAAAGATGAACCATGTCCACATTTCAAAATGTTAAGTTCCATTTCATTACAAATATCCTCCAGAGGCTCCAGACCCAACTGACATGTTAGATTTTATTTTTTTTTTGGTATTTTCGCTATATTTTCTAACATTTTTGAGCAGTGTATTTGCAAATGACAATTAATTGTGTTCATAATGGTGCATTATGTCTCCACTGTCTTCCAGAGATGATGTTAGCCGCATCAATATTCTTGCTTACCTGTCCAGGACATTTTGCCAGGTCACACTTCCCATGGACATCCTGGTTCATCTTCTAGTGGAACACCAGTCCAAAAGGAGAGTGCATCTTCACCAAATGGTAAGAGATCCTTTACACGACATGAATTTTTCATAGAAAAATGGCAAGTTTTCACACGGAAACAGTTCACTTGCAAGATTGTAGTACCTTTCTATATGTCAATTTACTGAAAACATGGTTTTCTTATGCTAGAAGATGGACCTGTAGATGCAATTGATGTGAAGGTGAGTGTAAATACATGGAGAAGGGACGCATCCCCATACAATGGAGGGGGTACTCCACCAAGCATGGAGAAATGGCAGAGGGATCCTCAACTGGCACACCCATATCCCAATCCAAACATGCCATCACATCATTTTGACCCATGGCATGGAACTCCGATTCGAAATCCTCTCGATGGTGTATGTTATAGGGGTGGACCTCCAGGTGGTCACTATGGTCCTGGGGGCCCTCCTAGTAACTATCCTCTTGAACCTTTTAGGTATTATCACTTCCAGATTCCAGCTAGGCCAATACCCAACTCACAGGCAGGTCCATTTTCCTATTTCCCCCCCCCCCCCCCCCCCTCTTCCAGTTCTCTTTTTAATATAACACACTGACCAATCACTCCTTTTTTTCACTGTATTTGCAGATCCCAGCCAGGCCTGTACCCAATTCTCAGGTTGGCCCAAGGGCAGGAATTAACACAACTGGTTACAACCCTAAACCAGGAGAAACATATCATCCTCGCATGTCTGACTCATATAGTGTTCCTGCTCCTGTGATTCCAGTTAGACCTGGAGTTTACCCTGGTCCTGTGCCCTATGATGGATATTATGGTCCTCCCCCTATGAATTTCTGCAATCCTAATGAAAAGGACACCCCTAATACAGGAGCAGTGCCCCCCGTGTTTACAATAGATTTTCAAACCAAAATGCCTGTTCTGATCCTGGAAAATTTCTCTCCAGGCCAGTTCCATTTGGTCCTGGCCCAGCAATGGCCAAGGGACAAGTGGAATCTGATCAATCTCCCGATGCTCATCGAGGGCCATACAAGGTTCTCCTGAAGCAACATGGTTGTTGGGGTGAGAATGACTGTGAGGATAACAATGAACACAGCACAGCAGCCAGTGTGCGTCATTCTGAAAAGGGGAGCTCACAGAGAGAGCCTACAAGAGAGACTGACTGGGAAGTGGATCATAGAAAGAATGAGCCTGAAGATTTTTCTGAGTCTGCAGTTGGTGAAGAATCTCCTTCTCAACCCCTTCGTAGTCAACAAGGACACATTCCAGTTGTTCCAGTAAACCTGCTTGAAAGCAAGGCAAATGCAGTTGATGAGCGTGTGCTGAAGAAACCTGAGCCTATGACTAGTCCATCAGGTCCTCAACACATTCCTATTATCAAGAAAGATGCCGCATTGATTGACAAAATTGGAGGATTAAACACAAAAGCACGAATTTCTGAAGCTCGACCTACTAGGGAGGAGAAGGAAAAGCAGCTTGGGATGATGAATGCTAAGGCTGATCTATCTGCTTCAGGGTCTGTCAGAAGTGCTGTACTCAAGGAGAGGTCTTATGCCAGCGGTGTTTCTCACAAGGGTTCAGCAGATTCTTCTATAACAGATGGGAGCCATGAACCAGCTGTTGTTGCCAGGGTAATGTCCAATCCAGAAGAAACTCAGGCCTCTGTGGACAGCATTGCTGGAGAAATGATTCAGTCTCAGATAAGAGGGCAAGCTCTGCAAGGTACTGCAGATTACAGAGGCAAGGGAAGGTTTAGCAGTCAGGACAGTGAGGAGTGGAGGAAGACGCCTGCTGGAACATCCACATCTGTGATGATTCCCGCAAGAAATGTTGATTCTCAGCTTGGCATGTGCATGCAAGATCATTGCAATCTTATCGAGGCTCCTAAGAAGGAAGAATCAAATCCTCCAGATAATGCAGGAACAGAACCATACGTGACATCCTCGGTTGATGCCCCTGATTACAAAGCGCAGGTTTGCACTTGCATTATACTTTTTAGTTCTAAAACATACTAGTATTTTGTGCTGATCTGCTGCATTTTGGCACAGGAATTGCAAGTATTAAATTTTTATCATTGTAATTCCCTCGGATGAACCTTTTTTTTTCTGGAAAAAAATAGCATGTTTATCAATTTAATGCAATTATTTGCAAGAGCATGATGCATATTTGTTATGGTTAATGGTCAACCTGAGCGCATGGATATGTCCATGCAGCCCCTTTCTTTTTTATTTTGAGTGTATTTGGGAAGTAATAAAACTTTTGGATGAAAAGTTTTTGAATAAAAAAAAAATGATGTAATAGGACAGGTAATGATGAGGAGTAAAGAGAATAAAGTTAAGATAGATAGGTTATTTGTGCGAATAGTTAAGTAGAAATGGTTGAAAAATAGGGCAGTTGTATGGAAAAAATGTGAAAAAATAATTAAAAAATAAATAGTTATGAAGAATGAAAAGTTTTAACTTAACTTTTTTTTTTCTCATTGCCAAACACACCTTTTATAAAGTTTTTCCT